>VZQC01003831.1:470167-546877 GCA_009823505.1 Rhizomys pruinosus | reverse complement strand
CTGGGCTGTGGGCAAACTGCTGCCAGACTCTTTATCAAAATATCCCGGTTGCTGCCTAAGACTTTATTTTCCCCTGGAACCACATCTTTTGCAGCCATGCTTTCTTCCAGGCCTCCACTAGAATGGCCCTTTAAGCTCTGCTTACAATAGTCAACAGCCTTTCCAGCCCAAAGTTCCAAAGTCTTCCACACTTCTCCAAACATACACATGGTCAGGTTCTTCACAGCCAACAGCCCACTCTCTGGTACCAATAACTGTATTAGTCAGTTTTCTGTTGCTGTGATAAAACACCAGACCAAGGAACTTATAAAAGGAAGAGTTTATTTGAGCTTACAATTGGCGGTTCCAGGGAATTAGTCCATTGTGGCGGGAGGCGTGGTGGCCGGATCCAGAGCAGCAAACAGAGGGTCACATATCGCAAAGAGCACAGGAAGCAGAGAGGATCAACTGTAGAGCACGAGGCTTGTTAAGCTCACTAAGCCCGCCCCCAGTGACACACTTCCCCCAGCATGGCCACACCTTCTAAGACCTCCAGAAACAGCACCACCAACTGGAGACAAATGTCTGAATACCTAGAGCCTATGGGGGACACTCATTCAAACCACCACAAAAAGGAAGCAGGTTGGGCATGGGCCAGAGGAGCAAGCCAGAAAGCAGCATTCTTCTGTGGCCTGTGCTTCAGCTCCTGCCTCCCAGTTCCTGCCCTGAGATCCTATGCTGGGCTCCCTCAGTGATGAACTGTGACCCAGGAGATGTGAGCCAAATAAACCCTTTCCTCCCCAAGTTGGAATTGGTCGGAGTGTTTTGTCACAGCAATTAAAGACTAACTAGAACAAGCTGCAAGGCATGATTAAAGTCATGAACCACCACACCCAGCTAGAATGTGTACTTTTAATGATTATATATTTTGTATTCTTTTTTAATTTTATTTATTTTTGTATGTGTATGAGTACATTGCCTGCATGTATGTAAGTGCACCTGTGTCAATGCAAGCCCATGAAGGTCAAAAGAGTGTGTCAGATACCCTGGAACTGGAGTTAAGGATGTTTGTTGGCCGTCACGTAGGTGCTGGGAACTGAACGCAGGTCTTCTGCAAGAACAGCCAGTGCTCTTAACCACTGAGCCGTCTCTCCAGACCCATGATTGTATATTTTTGAGGGTAGAGTATGGTGCTTTGCTCTGTATATAGATTGTGGACTGATTCTCATCTCACTCTTTTTTTTTTTTTTCCTGAGACAGGGTCTCCCTATAGCCACAGCTGGCCTGTAACTCACTCTGTAGACCAGGCTGGCCTTGAACTCATAGAGGTCCACCTGCCTCCGAGTCCCAAATGCTAGGATTAAAGGCGTGCGCCACCACACTCAGCTTAAAGATGATTCTTAGCGCCATGTAGGTGCTGGGAATTGAACCCGGGTCCTCTGCAAGAGCAGTCAGTACTCTTAACCACTAAGCCATCTCTCCGGCCCCTATGCTTACTCTTTAAAGTGTAAAAAAGCTGGGCATGTTGGCACACACCTTTAATCCTAGCACTCAGGACGCAGAGGCAGGCGGATCTCTGTGGGTTCAAGGCCAGCCTGGTCTACAGAGTGAGTTCCAGGCCAGCTGGGGCTACAGGGAGACCCTGTCTCAAAAAGACAAATAAGAAAGAAAGAAGGAAGGAAGGGAGGAGTGGAGGGGGGGGGGAGGGGAGGGGAGGGGGGAGGGAGGGGAGGGAGGGGAGGGTGGAAGGGGAGGGGAGGGAAGGGAAGGGAAGGAAGGGAAAGGGAAGGGAAGGAAAGGAAGGGAGGAAAAAAGAAAAGAAAAGAAAAAAAAGCAGAAGGAAAAGGAAAGTGTAAAAAAGACCCAGGCATGGTGGCATACACTTTAGTCCCATCATTCGGGAGACAGAAGCAGATGGATCTTCCTGACATCAAGCCCAGCCTGGTCTACACAGTAGGCCAAGTAGGGCTACAAAGAGACCCCTCAAAAAAAATAAATAAATACGAATTTGAAATAAATAAATAAATGAGTTAAACAATTTCACAAATTATTAGTGTTTAGGGCTGGAGAGATGGCCTACTAGTGGGTTGAAAGAGCGCCGACTGCTCTTGCAGAGAACCTGGTTCAAATGTTCCTCGTACCCAACTGGCTGCTGAGAACTGTCTTTAAAACTCAAGTTCCAGGGGAATCCCGACACCCTCTTCTAGACGTCTCTGCGGCAATCTGCACTGAAACAGGGTGCACAAAAACTGCATGCAGACAGTACAATTCATACATACATAGGAAATAAATTTTAAAAAATTACTTATTAGACCAAAAAAAAAAAAAAAAAGCGGGGCGCGGTGCCAGCACGCCTTTAATCCTAGCACTTGGGAGGCAGAGGGAGGAGGATCTTTGTGAGTTCGAGGTCAGCCTGGTCTACAGAGGAAGTTCCAGGACAGCTGGGGCCACAGGGAGACCCTGTCTTGAAAAGACAAAAAAAAAAAAAATTACCTATTTTGGGGACAAGGGGATTGAGTTCACCACAGTGTACATGTAGAGGACTTGCAGGAATTGACTCTGTTCTACCATCCAAATCACGGAGAGACTGAACTCAAGTTGTCATGATGGCAGCAAGCCCTTTACCCACTGAGCCGTCTGTGCAGCCCTAATACGTAAGTAAAAGAGCAATTTTTTTATAGTTATTTACTTACGTGTGTGTGTGTGTGTGTGTGTGTGTGTGTGTGTATACACGTACTCAAGAGATGGGCATACATGAATTCTGGCACCTGAGGAGGCCAGACGAGAGCATTGGAGCTAGAGTTACAGTTACTGTGAGCGGCCCAACATGGATCCTGGAACAGGACTCCAGTCCTCCGCAAAGAGCAGGAAGTGCTCCACCATCTCTCTAGCCCCCAGTGCGTACTCTCTTAATGAAGCTCCCAGATGCTAAAGTCCTGGCCAGTGACAGGAACCTCAAGGCCAGGGTGCTGCTTACAACCACTTTTGCAGTCACAAAGAGAAACCAAGGGCTGGACATTTCCTGAATCTTGGAAATTAACTTACTGAGTCTCATGAAACTCCTCCTTTCAGGAGGAGGTAGTGCTGGGAGATGGCGCAATGTTAAGCGCAGAGCTCAGATCCTCAGAAACCCAGGTAAATGCTAGGTGGGTGTGGCAGCCTACTTCAGCCTTGAAGGTGGAGATGAGGGATCCCTGGTGCTAGTTCTCTTAGCCAGGCTGGTCATCAGCAAACTCTGGGTTTGATTGTCAGATCTTGCCTCAACGAATAGGTGGGAGAGCAATGGAGGATGATTCCTGAGATCAACCAAGAGTTGCCACAAGCATGTACACCCACATAAGCACTCATATACAGGTATAACCACACACATGCAAAAAAGCATGCATGTTCACAAATGCACACCCACAAATACAAATACAAACACACAACTGAGAAAGAAATTTATAAATTTGAAAGAAATCCTTACACAACAGCCTAAACACCAACAAGATACTACATCATACCTCTTAGACTAAAACATTTTCAAACCTGGGGCTAGAGAAATGGCTCAGCAGGGAACAGCATATACTGCTCTTGCAGAGGACCCCAGTTTGGCTCCCAGCACCCACATTCAGCAGCTGACAACTTCTTGTAACACTGGCTCATGGGGATCTGATGCCCTCTTCTGTGGACATTGCACTCATGTACATACCCACACACATATAAACATAAAAATAAAATAAATCTTTAAAAAAATTCCAAACCTGGCTGGGTATGGTGACACATACCTTTAATCTCAACACTCAGGAAGCAGAGGCAGGCAGATTTCTGTGAGATTGAGGCAGCCTGGTCTACATATGGAGTTTCAGGCCAGCTGGGATATAAGGAGACCCTGTCCCAAAAAACAAAACAAGCTGAGTGTGGTGGCACATGACTTTAATCTCAGCACTCAGGAGGCAGAGGCAAGCGGATCTCGGTGAGTTCAAGGCCAGCCTGGTCTACATAGCCAGCTCCAGGCCAGCTGGGACTAAAGGGAGACCCTGTCTCCAAAAGGGCAAAAAAAAAAAAAATCTGAACTTGACTATACCAAGTATGGGTATGGTTGTGGTATACTAGAAAGTCCCATGCATTCCTGGTAGAAATATAAAAGGTTCAATTATAGATGTATGCATGCACCTATAGTAAAGCCCAGCAATTCCTGTCCTAGATCTTTTGGGTTTGTTATTTGGTTGGAGATGGTGTCTTATGTATCCCTGGTTGGCTGTGAGCTCATTATGTACCCGTGATGACCTTGAACTCCTGATCTTCCCTGCCTCCATCTCTCAAGTGCTCAGATTGCAGAAACACAACATTCTGTGTGCATTGTGTGGTGCTGCGGATCAAACCTAGGGCTACATGCATGCAGACAAGCACTCTATCAACTGAGCTCCACCTTCACCCACCTCTGAAAAATGTGTGCAAGAAGATACACAGCAGCAGGGTCACTAATTGCCCCAGCCTGGGAAACAGCCCATGTTGAACAGCTGATGAATAAGGAGATTATTGGAAAGGTTGACAGAGTGGTGACACATCAGTAATCTTGGCACTCTGAAGGTATAGGCAAGAGACAGGGAATTCAGTCTTCTTCAGCACTGGGGAAACGAGAATAGGAGTCCTGGGGGGTTGGACGGGTAAATCAATGAGTTGGTTAATATTGTCACCTTGACAGAATATTAAATCATCTAGGAAACAAACCTGCGTGTGTGTGTGTGTGTGTGTGTGTGTGTGTGTGTGTGTGTGTGTGTGTCTATGAAGGAGTTTCTAGACTGGGTTTATTGAGGTGAATGGCCCACCTTGAATTCGGGTTGTACCACACACAGGCTGAGGTCCCAGACTGAATAACACAGGAAGCAAGCTGAGCCCCAACATTCATCTCACTCCACTTCCTGACAGTGGGTACAGTGTGACTACCGACCTCGAGTGCCTGTGTCCATGACTTCCCACCATGATGGACTTTGCTCTCAAACAAGAAGCTGAAACTATCTCATCCATCCTTAAGTTGCTTTTGCTAGGGACTTTGTCACAGCTGTGAGAAGAGTAGCTAATCTAGTCCAGGTCATGGGCCTGTCTGTATCTATCACAGGGAACACAATTCCTGTAAGGTCACAGACCTGTACACAAAGAGCCAGAGCAGTGATGTTTATGCGTCTAGAAGGATTTATCAGAAAATCACTCAGTAAACAAGAGCTAGCCTATGGTTAGACAGCCAAGCACTTGAGAAAACACCCAACTCACTTGCAGCTTCCAGGGCATACAAGTGCCTGCTCATTTGTGAGCCATGGGGCCTAACAATGTTCAGCCACTGGATGGTATGCTATTAAGTTGAACCAGGTAAAATTACCAATATTAAACTCTTGCCCTACAAAAATGACTATCTCATATGACGCAACTCCCAGCCTAAAATTTGACATGTTGCTTTCACATAGAATGTGGGCTGAACCTCAAAACTTCTTCCTCTTGCAAGCTGGGGATGGGCATGTAGCTCAGTTGGTATAGTTCTGACCTCACAGGCATGAAGCCCTGGGATGAGTCCCCAGCACTGCGTAAACCAAGTGGGCACTACACACCTGTAACCCCAGCACTGGGGAAATGGAGACAGGAAGATCAGAAATTCAAGGTCATCCTCAGTTACATTTTGAATCTGAGGCCATCACGGTCTACGTGAAACCATGTTTCAAAAGTACGGGGCTGAGCACTGACTGCTCCTGCAGAAGACCTGGGTTGGAATCCCCAACACAACTGTCCGTAACTCTAGCACCAGGGGATCTGATGCCCGCTTTCGTGCCCCATAGACGCTGCATGACATGAGTGCACTTACACACATGCAGGCATAACACTCATACACATAAAAGTAAATAAGGGGGCTGGAGAGATAGCCTAGCGGTTAAGAGCACCGACGCTCTTGCAGAGGACCCGGGTTCGATCCCCAGCACCCACATGGCGGCTAAGAACCGTCTGTAACTCCAATTCCAGGAGAACTCCAGTTCCAGGGGAATCTGAGACCCTCTTCTGACCTCCGCGGCATTGCACGACATGGGTGCACAGACCTGCATGCAAACAATACATTCATACACATACAAAAATAAATAATTAAAAAAAAAAAAAGTAAATAAGGGGCTGGAGAGATGGCTCAGCAGTTAAGAGCATGGGCCACTCCTCCAAAGAACCCCCGTTCAGTTACTAGCATTCACATGGTGGCTAACAGCCATCCTTAACTCTAGTTCCAAGGATCCAACACCCTCCTCTGGCCTCCAAGTGCATTGTGCAACATGGATGCACTTAAATACATGCAGACAAAACACTCAAACACATAAAAAGATAAAATCTTAAGTTGTTTGAAATAAATAAAAAACTTGATCAAGAAATGGCTGGATTGTTTCTTTTGTTTTGTTTTGTTTTGTTTTCTTTGGTTTCTTTTTTTTTTTTTGGTCTTTTCGAGACAGGGTCTCCCTGTAGCCCCAGCTGTCCTGGAACTTGCTCTGTAGACCAGGCTGGCCTTGAACTCACAAAGATCTGCCTGCCTCTGCCTCCCAAGTGCTACAATTAAAGGCATACAGCACCATGACCCGGCCAGAAATGGCTGTTTTAACATATAGGATCCTCTCAGTGCAAAACAAGGTCCCTTGAGCTGAGTGTGCGGGTGTGGTGGCACATTCCTGGAATACCATCTGGGAGGCAGATACAGGAAGCTTGCCACAAGCACCAGGCCAGCCAGGTCTTCTTAGAGACTCTTCTCAACATAGGTAAGTATGAATATATATGGAGAGATCTTCCTGATTTTACTACCTCACATAATTCTAGAATATTCTTCCACTATCTTTTTTTTTTGGTCTTCTTTAGAGACAGGGTCTCCCTGTAGCCCCAGCTGGCCTGGAACTCACAGAGATCCGCCTGACTCTGCCTCCCGAGTGCTAGGATGCACCACCACGCCTGGCTTTTTTTTGTTTTTTGAGACAGATTCTCCCTGTAGCCCCAGCTGTCCTGGAACTCGCTATGGAGACCAGACTGGCCTGAACTCACAGAAATCCACCTGCCTCTGCCTCCCATATGCTGGGATTAAAGGCATGCACCACCATGCCCGGCCCTCTTCCACTATTTGTCTTGTTCTATATATGACCAAACTGACATTTTAGTATGTAAAAAAATTCTCAGCTAATTAATTCACTGATTTTTTTTTTTAGG
Source organism: Rhizomys pruinosus (assembly GCA_009823505.1). Lineage (NCBI taxonomy): Eukaryota > Metazoa > Chordata > Mammalia > Rodentia > Spalacidae > Rhizomys > Rhizomys pruinosus. The sequence goes on along the minus strand of VZQC01003831.1, from coordinate 539,698 downwards.
AAAATGCAAATTACAGGGAAGATGTCACCTCAGATAGCTTAGAAAATCTTTTATCAAAAAGATGAACAGAGGGCTGGAGAGATGGTCTAGCGGTTAAGAGTGCCGACTGCTCTTGCAGAGGACCCGGGTTCGATCCCCAGCACCCACATGGCTGCTGAGAACCGTCTTTAACTCCAGTTCCAGGGAAATCTGACGCCCTCTTCTGACCTCCACGGCATTGCACGACACGGGTGCGCAGACCTGCATGCAGACAGTACATTCATACACATAAAGAATAAATAAAATTTTTTAAAAATTAAAAAAAAAGATGAACAGAAGCTGAAGAGATGGCTCAACAGTTAAAAGCACTGGCTGTTCTCTCAGAGGACCCAGGTTCTGTTCCTAGCACCCTTATGGTGGCTAACAACCAAACCATAATTCTAGTTCTAGGGGATCTGATGCCCTTTTCTGACCTCCATAGGCTTGCATGCACACATTCCCCTTGCATGCATGCAGGCAAAACACTCATACACACCAAGAGAAATATTTTTTAAGATGAAAGATGACAAAGATTGACAAAGATGTGGAGAGAAGGGAGCCCTTGTAAACTGCTGGTGGGAATGAAATTAGAGCTACTGTAGGGAGAACGTACAGGTTCCTCAGCAAATTAGGAATAGCACAATTACACGACCTGGCAATTCCACTTTGGCAACATGTCTGCAGGAAGTGAAACCAATATGTCAAAAACGCATCTGGGACTGGGGATGGGGCTCACAGTGCTCGCAGAAAGCCACAAACAGTGCATGGTAGCTCACACCTATAATCCCAGCACTAGGGGTTCAAGCAGAAGGACTGTCAGGAGTTTGAGGCCACCCTGGCCTACACAGTAAGATCCACTATGGCAGCCTGGGCTGCAGAGTGAGACCCTGAAAGTAATAATAATGAATAATAATAATAATAATGGCCCTGGAGAGATGGCTCAGCGGTTAAGAACACTGGCTGCTCTTGCAGAGGACCCAAGTTCGATTCCCAGCATCCACATGGCACCTAACAACCATCCATGGCTCCAGTTCCAGGGGAGTCAGATGCCCTCATCTGACCTCCGTGGGCATTGCATGACAAAGGTGCATCTACCTACAGGCAGACAATATACTTATACACATAAAATAAAAGTAATAAATAAAATATTTAAAATAATAATAATAATAATAAGTCAACTCATCTGAACCAAGAGCAGAAAGGCTGTGGGAAGGGGTTGAGAGTCATGTTAGTCAAATCCCACAAGGTTCTGTGAGTGGAGAGAGTTTGAGCTTGGATAACAGATCCTGGTTTTTCTTTCTTTTCTTTTCTTTTTTTTTCTTTTTTGTCTTTTCGAGACAGGGTCTCTCTGTTGTAGTTCCCACTATCCTGGAACTCAGTATATAGACCAGGCTGACCTGTAACTCACAGAGATCCATCTGCCTCTGCCTCCCAAATGCTAGGATTAAAGGCATGCACCACCAGGCCCGGCTTAAAGATAGTTCTTAGCCGCCATGTGGGTGCTGGGAATCGAACCCAGGTCAGTCGGTGCTTTTAACTGCTGAGCCATCTCTCCAGCCCCCATGAACTTCTTATTTTTTTATCATTGGTAATTCACTATTTTTTTTTTTTTTGGTCTTTTCAAAACAGGGTCTCCCTGTGGTACTAGCTGTCCTAGAACTCACTATGTAGACCAGGCTGGCCTTGAACTCACAGAGATATGCCTGCCTCTGCCTCCCAAGTGCTTGGATTAAAGGTGCGTGCCACCATGCCCAAATTATTATCTTTTTTTGGGGGGGGTCTTTTGAGACAGGGTCTCCCTGTTGTAGTTCCCACTGTCCCGGAACTCGGTATATAGATCAGGCTGGCCTTGAACTCACAGAGATCCACCTGCCTCAGCCTCCAGGGTGGTGGGATTAAAGGCGTGCACCACCACACTTGGCCCAGGTTATTCTCTTTGTATCTAAAAAAAAGGAAAAAAAATATTCCCAAAGTCAAGGGTTACACGCCACACACACAGGTTTTCATTTGTTTGCCTTTTGGGTTTGTTGTAGTTTTGTTGCCTTTGCTTTTGTTTTGAGTTTCCTGTAGCTCAGGCTGGCCTCAAACTTGTGTAACTCAGGCTAGCCCTGAATATCTGACCCTCCTGCCACTGTCTCCCAAGCACTGGGATCACAAGTGTACACCACTATGCTAGGAAGTTTTGAATTAAAAAATTGGTATGGGGCTGAAGAGATGGCTCAGCAGTTAGGAGCACCGACTGCTCTTGCAGAGGACCTGGGTTCAATTCCCATCACCCACATGGCGGCTAAGAACCATCTTTAAGCCAGGTGTAGTGGAGCACGCCTTTAATCCTAGCACTCGGGAGGCAGAGGCAGGCAGATCTCTGTGAGTTCAAGGCCAGCCTGGTCTACAGAGTGAGTTCCAGGCCAGCTGGAACTACATAGTGAGCTCCAAAAAAAAAAAAAAAAATTGATATGGCTGGGTATGATGGTGCTCTCTTTTAATCCCAGCGCTTGGGAGGCAGAAGCAGATGGATCTCTGTGAGTTCCCAGACAGCCTAATCTACACAGTGAGCATTTCAAGTTAGCTGGGGCTCCATAGCGAGACTCTATCACACACACAAAAAAAGTTAATATGCTGTTAATGTTTTAGAAATGGTGAAGAGATTTATTTCCAAAAAGAATACATGACTCTGAATTAAAACATAAGTAGTGCATTGATTTGCTAAAAGCAGTGCTTCACAAGCACGAGGATCTGAGTTCAAATCCCCAGCACCCACATATAAAGCCAGGCATGGCCCCATGTGCACCTGTAACCCCAGCACTGTAAAGGTGCAGGCAGGATGATCATTGGGGCTTGCTGGCTGCTGACCCTGCTCCAGAATCAATAAGAGACCTTGTCTCATGGGAATAAAACAGAGAGTTTTATTTATCAGGGGACATCCTATATAACACACACACACACACACACACACACACACCACAAAATAAAATTTAAAAGATGTACTAAGAGGCTGAGGATAATGTCCTGATTAGCTCTGTCCACCTGACACTGCCTAGATTCATCTGAGGTGAGAGCCTCAGTTGAGGGATTGCCTAAATTGGTCTGTATGCATGTCTGTGCAGGATCGTCTTGATTGATATTTGATGAACAAGGACCCAGTCCACTGTGGGCAGCACCATCCCTATGCAAGTGGTCCTGAACTATATAAGAAAGTTACTTGGGGCTTGGTGTGCCAGTCCGAGCAGCCGTGGAGATGGTGGTGGGGTACATGAGGCTCTTCCGTAGCTGACCTGGATCTTGATGTGTAGACCAGGCTGGTTTCATTTCACAGAGATCCACCTGCCTTCCCAGTGCTGAGGAGCTGATGCTGGAGCCAGAAGAGAATGGTTGAGTTACCAGGTTACGAATATGTGGAAGGTGAAACCTTTCCTCCTTTCCCACCTCCAGCCTCACCAGAGAGAGAAGGTGCAAAAGCTGAACCTGATGAAGAGTCAGGGAGTAGAGTGCCTGTTCCTGTACCTCCAAAGTGAGCAGTTAAAGGGAATCTGCCCAAGATGGGTGCTCAGAGATTAATTTCAGAGAGAGGGCTTCCAGCATTAAGGCGTGTGTTTGATAAGACAAAATTCAAAGGTAAAAGTCATGAGGCTGAAGACTTGAAGACGCCAATCAGACACATGGAGCACTGGGCACATAGACTATTCCCCAAACTGCAGTTTGAAGGTTTTCTTGATAGACCTGAATACCTAGGAAATAAAAGGAGATTCAGACCTGTTTAAAATGAATTCGACTTGATGTTCCTATTTTAAATGAAGATTTTGTTAGCAATGATGCTGAAGTTGAGGAGTCTAATAGCCTTGATGTAACCAGTCAGATCCTTTCTTGGCAAGTACACCTGAAGCCAGCTTGAAGCCGACTTCCAAGTCAAATAGAAGCCTTGCAGAAGAGTAGCAGCAAAGAATTGAGAGAAATGGTGAGGATCAAGAGGAGGAGTCAGGATTAAACACAGATGCTGGGGACAGTCCACCTGCGGGCCCTTCTGCCAGTACCGCAAAGAGGAACCGTTAAAAGCAGAGGAAACACAACTGTACAGTAGTGGGACTGGAAAGATGGCTCAGTGATTAAGAGTGCTTACGATTCTGGCAGAGTTCCAGTTCAGTTCCCATGTTGGGCATCTTACAACCGCTTGTGACTACAGTGCTAGGGGATCCAAGGGCTCTGGTCTCTAGGAGCATCTGCCCCCATGTACAAATAATTAAAAATAAAAACCCATAAAATAAAAAAAAGAAAGCTAGTTGTGCATCAGCTGGCCTTCCTGCCAGCCCACAAGCAGCAAGGATACATTTATTTCTCTGTCGTTGACTTTGAATATCATGTGCGTGGCAGCTTTGAGCTCCTGCCCTGACTTGGCTCCTTGATGAAGTGTAACCTGGAACCGTATGCCTTTTCTCCCCTAAGTTGCTTTCTGTCAGGATGTTTTATCACAGCAACAGAAATGGAACTAGAGAGATGGCAAAGTGGAGGTCAAGCAAACCAGCGGACTTTGGCAGATGTGCCCGGTGCTGTGCTGAGACCTCTCCAGGCCTCAGTTTCCTGAAGAAGAAAAGCTAGTGAGTAGTCCCAACAATAGCACCACGCCCCTAGTGAATCAAGTGGTGGCTTTATTTCCAACTGATGTGGACAGACCGCACTGAAACCTTGGCCCAGCAGAATCCAGAGGAAGTGATGATGCCCATTCCACACAAGCCTCTGTCTGACAGCTTCCCCTGCTGCTCACTCTGTGGTGCTCCCGAAGCCCAGCTGCCCTCCGAGAGGCCAGAGGCACGTGCAGAGGCCTGCGGCCAGCCTTCCACTGGAGGGCCAGGCTGAGCCTAGGCATCTGCTTACAGGTGAGGGAGCCTGAGGGACTGTCCAGCCCTGCTGAGCTTCAGCTTCCAACCCTAGCTGCCAGTGGACAAGGTAAAAGACTGCAGGCCTGCAAGACAGCTCAGCAGGTGACAGCTCTTGCCACCAAGCCTAACGACCTGAGTTCCATCCCTGGGATTCCCGTGGTAAAAGGAGAGAACTAACTCCAGCAAGTTGTCCTCTGACCTGCATACATGTGTGGTACCCCACAGACACTCATTGGTGTGGAGGCCAGAAGACAATGTGTATAGTCTGTTATCTCCTTCCACCTTTACATGGGTTGCAGGCACTGAATTCAGGTCGTTAGGCTTGCACTAAGAATGCACCATCAGGCCAGGCGTGGTGGCGCACGCCTTTAATCCTAGCACTTGGGAGGCAGAGGCAGGCGGATCTCTTTGAGTTCAAGGCCAGCCTGGTCTACAGAGTGAGTTCCAGGCCAGCTGGGGCTACAGGGAGACCCTGTCTCAAAAAAAAAAAATTGATATGGCTGGGTATGATGGTGCTCTCTTTTAATCCCAGCGCTTGGGAGGCAGAAGCAGATGGATCTCTGTGAGTTCCCAGACAGCCTAATCTACACAGTGAGCATTTCAAGTTAGCTGGGGCTCCATAGCGAGACTCTATCACACACACAAAAAAAGTTAATATGCTGTTAATGTTTTAGAAATGGTGAAGAGATTTATTTCCAAAAAGAATACATGACTCTGAATTAAAACATAAGTAGTGCATTGATTTGCTAAAAGCAGTGCTTCACAAGCACGAGGATCTGAGTTCAAATCCCCAGCACCCACATATAAAGCCAGGCATGGCCCCATGTGCACCTGTAACCCCAGCACTGTAAAGGTGCAGGCAGGATGATCATTGGGGCTTGCTGGCTGCTGACCCTGCTCCAGAATCAATAAGAGACCTTGTCTCATGGGAATAAAACAGAGAGTTTTATTTATCAGGGGACATCCTATATAACACACACACACACACACACACACACACNTCCCTGCAGCCCCAGCTGTCCTGGAACTCGCTCTGTAGACCAGGCAGGACTTGAACTCACAGAGATCCACCTGCCTCTGCCTCCCAAGTGCTAGGATTAAAGGCGTGCACCACCACGCCCGGCTTACGAGGCGAGCACTTCCCATGGAGCCATCTTGCCAGCCTGATCTGGAACTTCTGATCTTCCTGCCTCCACCTCCCAGGTGCAAGTACTGCAGGCATGCACCACCATACCCAGTCTAGGCAGGGCTGGAGACGGGACCCAGGACTTCGTGCACACCAGGCAAGCACATCCGCACTCCATGAACTCCCAGCCTGGGAAGAGAGAACACAGGCTAGCATGTGGCAAGTCATACACTTCCAGATGGGCCCAGGGCTTGTGGCGGGAGTGCATATACCATGCATGCTGTCTTAGTCTCTCCCCGCCTCAACTGGGATCTCCTGATCCCAGCCTGAATGAACCTCACGCCCACTATTGTGTCATGTCTCAGGGCCTTTGTTACCATTTTCCTTCCCTATCCAAGGCTGGTTCCCACCCAGTGTTTATCCTTCATTGTTTCATTAAAATGGATCCTCCTCCAAATAGACTTCCCTCTATCTTGCCCACCATTTCCTGATGTGATAAAGTATCCCTGTGGGATCCCGCAGTATCCATTTTTTTCCCTGTGACATACTAAAATTGCTGCTGAAGGGGCTGGAGAGATGGCCTAGCGGTTAAGAGCGCCGACTGCTCTTGCAGAGGACCCGAGTTTGATCCCCAGCACCCACATGGTGGCTGAGAACCATCTGTAACTCCAATCCAGGGGAATTCAACACCCACTTCTGACCTCCGCGGCATTTCACAACACGGGTGCACAAACCTACATGCAGACAATACATTCAAATAAATAAATAAATAAATAAATAAATAAATAAATAAATAAATAAATAATTTAAGTTGCTGCCGAAGATGTGGCTCAGAGTGCTTGCCTAGCTGGGTTTGATCCCCACCATCACATAATTCAGGCATGGTAGTGTGCTCATTTGAAACCCTGGCACTGGACAGGTAGAGGTAATAGGATCGAAGTTCAAGGCTGGAGGCCAGTGAGATGGCTCAGTGGGTAAGAGTGCTTGCTACAGCCGGGCTTGGTGGGCACACCTTTAATCCTAGCACTGGGGAGGCAGAGGCAGGTGGATCTTTGTGAGTTCGAGGCCAGCCTGGTCTACACAATGAGTTCCAGGATAACTGGGACTACAGGGAGATCCTGTCTTGAAAAGACCAAAAAAAAAAAAAAAAAAAAAATTTATGCATCACCCACAGAGGTCAGAAGAAGGCATCAAATCCCCTGGAACTGGAATTGCAGACAGTTGTTAGCTGCCATGTGGATGCTGGGAACCAAACCCAGGTCCTCTGCAAGAACAGACAGTGCTCTTGACCACTGAGCCATCCCTCCAGTCCTCTACCTTATTTTTTGAGATAGGGTCTTTCATTGAACCTAGAACTGGCAGCTTGGACTAGAGTGGCTGGCCGTGAATTCCCAGAATCCTACTGTCTCTGCCTCCCTGCACTAGGATTACAAAGCATGGCCCAGCTTTTCCCTGGGTACAGAGGACTGAAGGCAGTTCCTCATGGTTGTATGAGAGCACCTTACCAGCTGAATCATCTCTCCAGTCCCATCTCCCCAGCCCCTCCATCTCTGATCTGGCCGCCCTGTGCAGGGGCCTAGAATCTGCATTTCCCATGAGCTCTCCAGTGGTGGGTGTGTCTGTTCTGAGGAACCACATGAGAAAAGATGGTTAGAGATCTGAAGGAAGTCTCCAAGGAAGAGAAAGTACCAGGACTTGTTCTCTTGGCTTCTTCAGAGGCCTCACATCAACAGGTTTCCTGTGGCCTCTAAAGTGGGTCATGAGGTCACTGATAGCTACAAGGGATGACACCAATTCTATTAGTTACTTTCCTGTTGTTGTGACAAATCACCATGGCCTAATGTGACTTAGGGAAGAAAGAGTTTATTTGGTCTTATGGTGCCAGAGTGGGCGTCAGTAGGAAGCATGGCAGCTGGTGGGAAGATCAGGAAGCCGAGAGACTTTATGTTCAGTCACAAGCACAAAGCAGAAAGACGGAGAGCAAGAGGTGGCATAAAGCTATAAACCCTCAAAGTTCATCCCAGTGACTGACTTCCTCCAGCTAGGCCACACCACCCAAGGGTTCCATAACCTTCCAGAACAGCGCCACCAACTGGGGACCAAGTGTTCAAATGCTTGAGCCTGTGGGGGACATTAATCATTCAAACAACTACACCAACCAAATGAGAAAGGATGCACGATGGCACTGCTGGGCAGAGAGGCAGCAGCAATCCAGCCTGCCTGCCCACCCATCACCTCCTCCCAGCAGCCCCAAGGTGCAGTAAAGGGACAAATGGAGGGCCCAAGTGGCCGAGACGGCTAAATAATGAGCAAGTAGGTGCTGAACAATTTTTATTTGGGTTCTGAGAATTGTCAGGTGTGTATAAATGTAGGAAAAAGATGTAATGAGCTCCTAGTGTTAGACTCTAGTGCATGTTCATGATGACCGAGTTTTTGAGCCTGAGGGTGGGTTAGAATCACTTGAGAGATGGGTTGAAACAAAGAGTACACAAGTGTCAGCCATATTCTAGAATTACTAAGATGTCACATTGAAAAGTCTTCACAAGCCGGGCGTGGTGGCGCACGCCTTTAATCCTAGCACTTGGGAGGCAGAGGCAGGCGGATCTTTGTGAGTTCAAGGCCAGCCTGGTCTACAGAGTGAGTTCCAGGCCAGCTGGGGCTACAGGGAGACCCTGTCTTGAAAAGACAAAAAAAAAAAAAAAAAAAAAAAAAAAAAAAAAGAGAAAAAAAAAAAAAAAAAAAAAAAAAGAAAAGTCTTCACAAAATAGAATGGTGATGTTATCCATTAAGCTTTTAAGGTAGGTTTTTGATTTGGAATTTGGTTTTATGTTTTTTGAGACAGACTGTCCTCGTAGCCCCCGTTGGCTATGTATACCAGGCTGGCCTCACAGAGATCCGCCTCGTGCTTCTGCCTCTCCCAGTGCTGGGGTTAAAGGCGTATGCCACCATTCTCAGCTTTTTAAGGGTTTTGTTGTTGTTTGCTTGTTTGTTTTTAAAATATTTTATTTATTATTTGTATTCTACGGGTATGAGTGTATTGCCCAAATGTATTTAAGTGCAACCATGTTGTGCAATGCCTGCAGAGGTCAGAAGAGGGTGTTGGATTCCCTGGAACTGGAGTTATGGATTGTTAGTCGCCATGTGGGTGCTGGGAACCAAACCTGGATCTTCTGCAAGAGCATCCAGTGCTATCTCTCCAACCCCAGTTTGTTTTGCTGTTGTTGTTTTTCCAGGCTCTAGAGGTAGGGTTTTTTTTTTTTTTTTTGTCTGTGTGTGTGTGATGTTGTTGTTCCATCAGAGGGAGAATTTTTTTTTTTGCTGTTTTTCCATATCAGTAAATATAAATATAGCCACAAGAGACACCCCTCCTAGGAATGTTGTGGCACACTCATTGGGACTGGGTCGGGTGATATACACCTCTAGTCCCGGCTACTCAGGAGCCCGAGAAAGGACAATCACTGAAGCCCAGGAGTTCAAGGTCAGCATGGACAATAAAGAGAGACCTCTCTCTCTGTCTTTGTGTATGTGTATTGTATGTGTATGTATGTTATCATGCGTGTGCATGCATATAGACATACCTCGTGTCTTCCCTAATTGCTTTCCATGTTATTTAGTCAGGCAGAGTCTTAAGCTGAACCTGGAGCTCACAGATTCAGCCAACCTAGCTATCCGGGTTGCTCTGGAGATATCCTGCCTCTGTCATCTGAGTGCTGGACTTACAGGCAGGCCCACCACATTCACCTGGCTTTTTTATGTGGGTGCTGGCAATCTGAACTCCGGTTCTAGAGCCTACATGACAAGTGCTTATCCACTGAGCCATCTCAAAGCCTGAGAGCCCATCTCTTTAAAAACAATTCTGGTCAGGAATGGTAGCCCACACCTTTAATCCCAGCACCTGGGAGGCAGAGGCAGGTGGAACTCTGTGAGTTCAAGGCCACCCCAGTCTACATAAGGAGTGTCAAGCCAGCTGGGGCTACCACCAAACCCTGTATAAAAAAAGACCAAAAGGGGCTGGAGCTATGGCCTAGAAGTTAAGAGTGCCGACTTCTCTTGCAGAAGACATGGGTTCGATCCCCAGCACCCACATGGCAGCTGAGAACCATCTTTAACTCCAGTTCCAGGGGAAGCCGACGCCCTCTTCTGACCTCCATGGCATTGCACGACATGGGTGCACCAACTTACATTCAGACAGTACATTAAAACACATAAAAAAGAAATAAAATTTAAAAAAAGAAAAAAATTCAGGCTGGAGAGGTGGCTCAGTGGTTAAGAGCACTGGATGCTCTTGCAGAGGACCCGGGTTCAAATCCCAGCACTGACATCGCATTAACAACCATTGGTAACTGCAGCTCCAGGGGATCTGACTCCTTCTGTCCTCCTTGGGCACTGCATGACCACGACATGGGTGTACTTACATACCTGCAGGCATAACACTGAGACACATAAAATAAAAAATAAGTAAGTAAAAAAAAATGTATAAAAGAGCAACAACAATGCCTGCTGGTCATGGTGGTACACACTAGTCATCCCAGACCTGGAGAGGCAGAGGTAGGAGGATCTGAGTTTGAGGCCAGCCTGAGCTACATAACGAGACTCTATCTCTAAATTAATTAATTTTTAATTTTTTTTAATTTAATTTATTTTTTTACATGTATGAATGTTCTCAGCCGCCATGTGGGTACTGGGGATCGAACCTGGGTCCTCTGCAAGAGCAGCCAGCACTCTTAACTGCCAGGCCATCTCTCCAGCCCCTAATTACATATTTTTTAAAATGGAGGTCAGGAGAAGGCTCAGGCAATAAAAGGATTGTTGCACAAGCATGAGAAACTGAGTTCAGATCCTCAGCATCCACATAAAAAAAACAGGCACGGGCATGCACACTTAGGGACGGGAGGATCCCTGGGGCTTGCTAGTTGGCCAGCCTCACCAAATCAATGAGCTCTGGGTTCAGTGAGTTCCCTTGTCACAAAAATTAAGATGGAAAGCTGGACGTGGTGGCACGCACTTTTTTTTTTTTTTTTTTTTTNTTTTTTTTTGGTCATTTTGAGACAGGGTCTCACTGTAGCTCCAGCTAGTCTGGAACTCACTACGCAGTCTAGGATGGTTTCCATCCTACAGAGATCTGCCTGCCTCTGCCTCCTGAGTATTGTGATAATTATCACAAGGATGGAAGCCATCCTAGTCTGTGTAGTGAGTTCCAGACTAGCTGGAGCTATAGTGAGTCCCTGTCCCAAAATGACCAAATAATTAATAATAATAATAATAATAATAATAATGAGAGCAACTGAGAAAGACTCCTCAGGCCTCTAAACGTATTCACACACGTACACACACACCGTATCAACTGGGTCTGGCGGCATATGCCTGTAATGCCAGCATTTGAGAGGCTAAGGCAGAAGGATTACTGCAACTTTGAGATAGGTCTTGGCTATATGGTAAGTTCCAGTGTAGCCTGGATTGTATAGCATGAGACCACTAAAAAAAAAAAAAAAAATCAAACACAAAAACGCAAAAAACTATGTAACTCATTTCATAGTTCTGTATGGGCTTGTCTGGGAAAGCCACTTTATAGTTATAATAAAAATATACTTCTAATAAGAGTAAGCATATGACCCTGTGACCCAGCAAGTCTACTTGTAAGTGCTTATCCCAGAGAAAAGAAAATGTATACCTCCTAAAACTGATACTAGATCATTCACCACATCATTATTCATAACAGCTAAGAAAAAAAGGAAAGAAAATGAACATGTAAATGACTGTTTAACGTCCTGTTTTAACACAGGGGGGAATACTTATTACTCAGCTATAAAAAGAAAGCACTTTTATTTTCAGTATGTGAAGTCGGAAATCAGGCTAGCGGAATCCATAGTGATGGCTGCACAGGTGGGTGCGTGCGTATACATAGGCACACAGTCACATGCCCACGCAGAGAAATCTACCGAGCTTCGCTGTACCCTCTGGGTATTTCGCCCTAGTGGTGTAAGTTAAACTTAGATTGTCAGCATCCAGCTGCAGCCGCACCCACACAAAATCCCTGGAGGCTTGTCACCAGCTGTGACCCGGGCGGTGAGCTCTCGGGAGAGGCCACGGCCCCGGGCGTCCGGTTTCCTGCCGGCACCAGCCCAACTTCCGTGCGTCTGGAGGGCAAGGGCTTTGCAAGGCATCTGCTCGCCGGTCCCCACTGGCCACAGCTGGCTCGAGTCCCCTACTCAGGGCAGGGGAGGGGACCCGTGGGCCCCGCCCCCGCCCCCGCCGGCGCCACCCGCCCCGCCCCGTCCCTGCTTATCTGGCCCGAGGTCCCGGGGCTCCGCAGGCGGCCGGCCAGGCTGGGCCGCGCGATGTCGCAGGGATCCGGGCTCGTCCGCACCACGTGCAGCAGCGGCGGCGTGCCGGGGCCGGGCCAGTCCTCCGAGGGGCCGCTGGACCCCGTGTACCCGCGCACCCAGGGGGCCCTACTCAAAGTGGCGCAGATGGTAAGAGGACGCCACGCGGGGTGGCGGGGAGAGCGATGGGGGAACCGGCCGACCGCCTGCACCTCGCCGGGGTTCCCGGGAGCATCGCGCACTCCAGCCAGTGTCCTGTGGAAAGTTCCCAGCCCGGCCCAGCCGGGCTCTGCGCTTCTTCAGCCGCCGCCCTGCGGGGCCGGGCCAGGCTCCCCACCGAAACCCAGGGCTCAGGTTCCTTTTCGTCTGACTTCCTCTTCTCAGGCAGCGCAGCCTTGCACCCGGCCCGGGGAGGAAAGGTCCCGCTGTCCCCTGCCTCCCCAGGCGGTGCACGGTCCCCCGAGAGTGGACGGCTGGGTTTGGCATTCCTATGTCTGCTGGGGACAGGGAGAAGCGCCACTTTTAAGACGATCACAGGGTCCCCTGTGCTCCCCCAGAAGGCAAATGGTTAACCGGGAAGGCCTGGGGCTGAGGGCCTTGACCTGTTTGGGGGAGCCAGGCCTGAGATGTGATCACTTGGAGCCGGACAGGGTGAGAGTGCGGGTTGGTAGTGTGACTAGGGCTGCACAAAAGCCTCTAGCCAGGCCAGAAGTTAACTCTGCCTGCCCTGTTCGCATCTGACCGACTCTTTCCTCCCTCCTTCCTTTTTCTTTTTCGTTTTTTTTTTTTTTTTAGCTTCTTTAAATATGTTTAATCGTAGATACTTTATTGTTTGTGTGGTGTGTTTTGAAACAGGATTTAGGCAGTTTAAGTCTCCACTCATCGTGGGTGGAGAGGGGAGTGGCGGTTTGTGGAGAGCTGTGGAACCGAAGTGTAGGGATGGGAGGCAAGATCTGAGACCCGGAAGCTGGGACCTGCAGCTCGGTGGGAGCAGCCTTCAGGGGCTGGTAAAGGGCCAGAGTCCTCTGTTATCTGTTTGTTCTACTAGCCCAGTGTGTAGAAAAGGTGGCTCTCATTCCCTACCTAATGGGATGGACGATGTGGTTCCCTCCTTTCTAAGAAGGATGCCTAAATGGACCAAAATTAGGACATAGAGACATCCTAATAAGGATTTTTTTTAAAGTCTGGCATTGAGCAGTTTCAGGTTTGAGCCTGGCATGTTTGGAATCCAGACTAAAGAATTTGATTAGCCAAATAGAGGAGACAGCTACTTCTTTCATCCTTGAAAGACTGAAAGTGACAGACTCTGAGCTCTGGAAGAGATGGAGGTAGTGGTAGACAGAGGCTGGGAGCAGAAGATTCTGTTTTGACCCGTGAGTTAGATGGATCAAAACGGGTCTGTGTTGGCCCGTGGTTTGGGTTGCACAAAATTAATGGAGGGGGAAGGCTTAATGCTGGTCTGTGAATCTGAGAAACGGGGATGTTGTGGCAGTTTGCTGGGGACAGTGACCGGACCTGTTCAAAATCAGACAGCAAAGATTCGAATGGTTTCATCTGCCTATGACTTTCCTGCGAGATGCTCTTAAAGGTGGTCCCATGAGGGCTGGAGACATGGCTCAGTGGGTTAAGAGCACTGGCTGCTCTTGCAGAGGACTCGGGTTCACCCATGTGAAGGCTAACAACTATCTGAAACTCCAATTTCAGGTGATCTAACACCCTCTTCTGACTTCCTCGGGCAGTGCATGACACCCGTGCATACACGATACACACACACACACACACACACACACACACACACACAAATGTTAAAAAAGTAAAAAAAAAAAACAACAAAAACTGGGCCAGAAGTTCTCATGCCTTCCTTGCAGGGTTCCAGGGTGATGCCAGTTAGCTGACCTGGGAGTGCAGGGTCTGTCCTACTGCAGTGGAGCCGGTATAGAGCTGCCTGTTCCAGCCTCTTGTCTGACTCCTGACTCTTCTTATCACTCTGGGGTCTCTGCTCAAACATGGCGTACACATTCATCTCCATTGCTAGAAAACCCTTGCTTGGCCAGTTATGCTGAGGATGGAGAGAAGCAGCTGAACGGCTATGACTGTTTGTGCCTTTTCTGTCATTTTGACCGAAGATGTCAGCGGCATCCTGACCTTTGCTCTAATCTCCTAGTGAAGTATTTTCAACCATGTTCTGATCTATGGAACACATAATGCCAGCAAAGTCTGAGCTTAAATTTACCGTGTCTGGGCTGGAGAGATGGCCTAGCAGTTAAGAACGCCGACCCCTCTTGCAGAGGACCTGGGTTCGATCCCCAGCACCCACATGGCGGCTGAGAACCATCTGAAACTCCAATTCCAGGAGAACTCCAGTTCCAGGGGAATCCGAGACCCTCTTCTGACCTCCGCGGCATTGCACGACACGGGTGCACAAACCTGCATGCAGACAGTACATTCATACACATACAGAAATAAAATAAAATTAAAAATTAAAAAAAAATTTACCGTGTCACACTCAGGAAGGTGACAGTAATAAAAAGGGAAGTTAACAATGGCAGGTACGGGGAAGGTAGGAAGAAGCCGGGACTCTGGGACACTGCCGAAGGGACTAAAATGATGCGACCACTGTGGGTTGCAGTCTGCAGAGGCTCTGAAGCTACTGTATGGGGCTGGAGAGATGGCTCAGTTGGCAAAGTGCTTACTGAACAGACAAGGACATGCATTTGATCCCTAGAAGATACATTTAAAAAGCTGGTGGCATACACCTTTACTTCCAGCACTGGGGAGCCAGAGGCAGGTGGATCTTTATGTGATCAAGTCCCAGTCTGGTCTACATAGAGAGGTCCAGGCCAGCTGGGGATACAGGGAGACCCTGTCTCAAAAATAAGCTGCATGTGGTGGCACATCCTTGTACTCTCAGCTCTGCAGAGACAAAGGGCAGATTGCTGGAGCTCCCTGGCTTGCCAGGCTAGCTTAATTGGGAGAGTCTCAGCCTATGAGAAACCTTGTCCCCAAAGAGCAAGATGTGTGTGCAGCAGGAGAATCTGTGTGAGTTTGAGGCCAGTCTGGTCTACATAGCAAGTTCCAGGCCAGCCAGAGTTAAATAGTGAGATGCTGTTTTAAAGAAGACATAAAATAATTGTTTTTAAAGACATGGCCAGTATGATGGTTCACATGCCTGCACATACATGCACACATAACCACATTAAAAAGTTACCAGGGCTGGGGCTGGAGAGATGGCCTAGCAGTTAAGAGCGCCGACCGCTCTTATAGAGGACCCGGGTTCGATCCCCAGCACCCACATGGTGGCTGAGAACCGTCTGAAGCTCCAATTCCAGGAGAACTCCAGTTCCAGGGGAATCAGAGACCCTCTTCTGAACTCTGCCGTGTTGCACGACACGGGTGCACAGACTTGCATGCAGACAGTACATTCATACACATACAGAAAATAAATAAAATTAAAAAAAAAAAAAGTTACCAGGGCTGCCGGGTGTGGTGGCGCACACCTTTAATCCTAGCACTCGGGAGGCAGAGGCAGGTGGATCTTTGTGAGTTCAAGGCCAGCCTGGTCTACAGAGTGAGTTCCAGGACAGCTGGGGCTACAGAGAGACCCTGTCTCAAAAAAGACCAAAAAAAAAAGGTACCAGGGCTGGAGAGATGGCTCAGCGATTAAGAGCGCCAACTGCTCTTGCAGAGGACCTGGGTTCAATTCCCAGCACCCACATGGTGCCTAAGAACCGTCTTTAACTCCAGTTCCAGGGGAATCCAACACATTCTTCTGACCTCTGAGGCACTGCATGACACGGGTGCACCAACCTACATGCAGACAGTACATTCGTACACATAAAAAAATTAAAATATTTTTTAAAGTTACTATAGAGCTGGGCGCATGCCTTTACTCCCAGCACTCGGGAGGCAGAAGCAGGCAGATCTCTGTGAATTCAAGGCCAGCCTGGTCTACATAGTGAGTTCCAGGACAGCTGGTACTACAGGGGGACCTTGTCTCGAAAAAAAAAGAAATACCATATGACCAGTACTCCTAGTTGACCTGGGAGAAGTGAAGACATATTCATACAAAGATTTACACATTGACATTCATAGTATTATTCAATGCACACTAGTCATAAAGTAGAAACAACACAGATGTTCACCAAATGAATGAAGTAATAGCAGAAACAAAAGGTACTATATTTGGTGGAATATTATATAGCCCAAAGAATTGGGAGACTGAGATCTGCAATTATATGTGAGCTTTGAAACATTGTGCTGAGAAGGGAAAGCCACTCACAAAAAGATCACATGTTCTCTGATTCTACTTAGATGAAATATTGAAAATAGGCAAATTTATAGACACAGAAGAAAATTGGTGGCTGCTTAGGGCTGGGTAGTGGTGGAGGAAGTGGGAAGTGACTGTTGATGAGTATGTGGTTGGAGCTGGGTGTGGTGGCTGTTGTGTCTTCCCTGATTGCTCTCCATCTTATTTTGTGAGTCAGAGTCTTGGGCTGAACCTGGAGCTCACAGATTCAGCCAGCCTAGCTATCTGGGTTGCTCTGGAGATACTCTGCCTCTACCTTCTGAGTGCTGGACTTACAGGCAGGTCCACCACATTCACCTGGCTTTTTTATGTGGGTGCTGGCGATCTGAACTCTGGTTCTACAGCCTACATGGCAAGTGCTTATCCACTGAGTCATCTTAAAGCCTGAGAGCCCATCTCTTAAAAAAAAAATTATGGCCAATCGTGGTAGTGTATGCCTTTAATACCAGCACTCTGGAGGCAGAGGCAGGCAGATCTCTGTGAATTCAAGGCCAGCCTGGTCTACATAGAGAATCCCAGGATAGCTGGGGCTGCAGGGAGACTCTGTCTCCAAAAAAGGACCAAAAAGTAAAAATTAAATAAAAATTTTAAGAAAGTTGTGGTTGATGGCTAGACACACAGACAAGCAGGGACTCACACATAAACACAAATAAAAATAATATAAAAATTTTAATGCCCTAGGGTTTTGCATATAGATCCTACATTCTTCTATGTATCAGGTCTTGTGTAAAAGTACCTAATCCATGTGCTGTGGGGATAGCGCAGCCATTAAAGGCTGAGGCTAAGAACCGCAAAAAAAAAAAAAAAAAGTACCCAATCCAGTGTAAGTGTGGTTAAAACTATACCATATTGTTCAGAGAAAATAACAAGGAAAAAATGTTTGTTTATGAAAGTGCAGAGCTAGGTCCTCCTCCCAAATATTTTCAATCCAAGGTGGGTTGAGTCCAAGGATGAGGGGCCACCAGCACAGAGGACTGACTGTAATTGCAAACTGGAGCAAAGGTTGTGAAAGAGAGGCTCTCAGTGGTATAGAGCTTACATTAGGGAGTGAGACCTTTGTTCTCAGTGGTATAGAGCTTACATTAGGGAGTGAGACCTTTGTTCTCAGTGGTATAGAGCTCACATTAGGGAGTGAGACCTTTGTTCTCAGTGGTATAGAGCTCACATTAGGGAGTGAGACCTTTGTTCTCGGTGGTATAGAGCTCACATTAGGGAGTGAGACCTTTGTTCTCAGTGGTATAGAGCTTATGTTAGGGAGTGAGACCTTTGTTCTCAGTGGTATAGAGCTCACATTAGGGAGTGAGACATTTGTTCTCAGTGGTATAGAGCTTACGTTAGGGAGTGAGACCTTTGTTCTCAGTGGTATAGAGCTTACATTAGGGAGTGAGACCTTTGTTCTCAGTGGTATAGAGCTCACATTAGGGAGTGAGACCTTTGTTCTCAGTGGTATAGAGCTCACATTAGGGAGTGATACCTTTGTTCTCAGTGGTATAGAGCTCACATTAGGGAGTGAGACCTTTGTTCTTGGTGGTATAGAGCTCACATTAGGGAGTGAGACCTTTGTTCTCGGTGGTATAGAGCTTATGTTAGGGAGTGAGACCTTTGTTCTCAGTGGTATAGAGCTTACATTAGGGAGTGAGACCTTTGTTCTCAGTGGTATAGAGCTCACGTTAGGGAGTGAGACCTTTGTTCTCAGTGGTATAGAGCTTATGTTAGGGAGTGAGACCTTTCTGGAGGCTGGCCTTGAACTCACAAAGATCCACCTGCCTCTGCCTCCCAAGTGCTAGGAATTATTTATATTTTATATGTATCAGTGTTTTGCCTGCATCTACATAAATGCACCATGTGTGTTCAGTGCCCATTGAGACCTGAAGAGGGCATCAGATCCCCTGAAACTGGGGTTACACATGGTTATTAAGTACCAGGTGAGTGCTGGGGACCAAACCAAGGTCCTCTGCAAAAGCAGCCAGTGATCTTAACCACTGAGCCATCTCTCCAGTCTGTTGTGGTGGTGGTACTTTAAAGAAAGAACAAGATTGCCAGGCATGGTGGCGCATGCCTTTAATCCTAGCACTTGGGAGGCAGAGGCAGGCGGATCTTTGTGAGTTCAAGGCCCAGCCTGGTCTACAGAGCAAGTTTCCATTACAAGCTGGGGCTACAGGGAGACCCGGTCTCGAAAAGAACCAAAAAAAAAAAAAAAAAAAAGAACAAGATGAAGTAAAGACCAGACCCCAAGTCTTCCATGAGGTCTTGGTCACCTCCCCCCAACCTTGTCTTTATTGTAAGAAAATCAGCGAAGCTTGCCCATCAATTTCTTTTGTTTTTTTTTGGTCTTTTTGAGACAGGGTCTCCCTGTAGCCCCAGTTGTCCTGGAACTCACTCTGTAGACCAGGCTGGCCTTGAACTCACAAAGATCCGCCTGCCTCTGCCTCCCGAGTGCTAGGATCAAAGGCGTGCGCCACCACGGCCGGCGCCCATCAATTTCAATTCTCAGCGATGCTGTGATTCTCAACCAGAGCCCTTACTGCCCCCTTGCGGGCATTTGGAATTTTCGTGGAGACTATTGTCATAGGCTAGGAATCATGTTTATAGTTTGTAACTAGAGAATTTCTCTGACTGTGTAGAGTACCAGAAACCACGAGGACAAGACTTAGTGCCTCCTCCAGTGCATGAAGCTGGCTCTTGGTGTTGCTTTTTTGCAACTGCCATTTGCCATTCGTGATCGTTTTACTATTATTTTGGGAGAGTTAGAGGAGGGGAGCCCAGTCTGACTTAAAAAAATGTTATAGGATTTTGTATAAGATATATAATATTAGTTTCTTTTATTTTTATTTTATGGATAAGTATTTATCTGTGGGTGGGTTTGTACATGGGAGCATTGTGCCTAAGGAGACCAGAGAAGATACTGGGTTCCCTCACACTGGAATTACAGGTGGTTGTGAGCTGCCGAACCTGGGCGCTGGGAACTGAACCTGGTCCTCTAGAGGAGCAGTACATGCTCTTAACCTCAGCCATCTCTCAAGCCC
Source organism: Rhizomys pruinosus (assembly GCA_009823505.1). Classification (NCBI taxonomy): domain Eukaryota; kingdom Metazoa; phylum Chordata; class Mammalia; order Rodentia; family Spalacidae; genus Rhizomys; species Rhizomys pruinosus. The sequence continues at coordinate 520,025 of VZQC01003831.1, read as the reverse complement.
CCAGTTTTGATGTTTGTTTGTTTGTTTGTTTGTTGTTTGAGATAGGGTCTCCCTGTATCCTCGGCTGGCCTGGAACTCGCTATGTGGACCAAGCTGGATGGACTCAATCACAGAGATCCGCCTGCCTCTGCCTCCTGAGTGCTGAGATTAAAGGCCTTCAAGACTATGCCTAGTTTGAATTAAGTGTAACACCGTACATATGTAATAAGATGCTTGTTTTGGGCTTACTGAATGTTTTCTTTCTTATGTAACTTACTGTTGACTTGCGGTTTTATTTTATTTTTTATATTTTATTTTATTTTATTTATGTATATGAGTATACTGTCATGTCATGTAATGCCATGGAGGTCAGAAGAGGGTGTCGGATTCCCCTGGAACTGGAGTTAAAGACAGTTCTTAGCCACCATGTGGGTGCTGGGAATTGAACCCAGGTCCTTTACAAGAGCAGTCGGTGCTCTTAACTGCTGAGCCATGTCTCCAGCCCTGCAGTTTGGTTTTTAAATCTTGGTGGAATGTTTGAGTTTATATATACATTGCATTCCAGTGTGAATGGGGGGGGGGGTGAGTTCACATGTGTGCATCTTATGTGGAAGCCAGAGGTCAACCTCTGATGTCATTTCTCAGGAACTATTCAGCTTTGTGAATAGACCGCTCTTTCACTGGAACGTGGGATTTGCTGATTAGGCTTTGGGATTTGCTGATTAGGCTATACTAGCCAGCCAGTGGGCTCCAGGGACCCTCCAGTCTCTGATCCCCAAGGGCTGGGATTACAGGTGCATGCCATAATGCCTGGATTTTTTTTTTACCGTGTATGAGTGTATTACCTGCAAGTGTACTTGTGTTGTGCAATGCCCTCAGAGGTCAAAAGCTGGAACTGGAGTTATAGACAGTTGTTAGTTACCACATGGGTGCTAGGAATTGAACCTAGGTCCTCTTCCAGAACAGCCAGCGCTCTTAAACCACTGAACCATCTCTCAAGCCCCCATGGAGAGGCTTTTTACATGAAAGCTGGTGATCCAACTTGGATCCTTATGCTTACACGGCAAACACTTTACCAACTGAGCTCTCTCCCCAGACCATGTTTTCATTTTGTTTTGTTTTGTGACATACAGTCTCATACATCATATAGCTCATATACCTTCAAACACACTATGTATTTGAGGATGACCTTGAACTGTTCATCCTCCTGCCTCCTCCTCCAGAGTCTTGAGATGACAATCGTGCCCCCCACGCCTGGCTGCAGTTTGATGTTTTTTTTTTATTTTTTATTAATTTTTTATTTATTTCTGTATGTGTATGAATGTACTGTCTGCATGCAAGTTTGTGCACCCGTGTCGTGCAATGCCGCGGAGGTCAGAAGATGGTCTCGGATTCCCCTGGAACTGGAGTTCTCCTGGAATTGGAGTTTCAGACGGTTCTCGGCCACCATGTGGGTGCTGGGGATCGAACCCGGGTCCTCTGCAAGAGCGGTCAGCGCTCTTAACCGCTAGGCCATCTCTCCAGCCCTGCAGTTTGGTTTTTTGCAGTGTGGTTTGCACCCGTGCGTGGAGGCATCATGGTTTATGTGACTGTCTCTCACTTTCTGGCTCACAGGCTTCCAATCCTGCTCATTTAAACACAATTTAATGCCCTTCGTTCTTCAGAAGTCATACTCTCCAGAGGTGGTTAGGAGTAAACAATTTTCTAGACTTTAAACATACTGATTTGTGCGGGGTGTGGTGGTGCACGCCTTTAATCTCAGCACTCAGGAGGCAGAGGCAGGGGGATCTCTGTGAGTTCAAGACCAGCCTGGCTTACAAAGTAAATTCCAGGCCAGCTGGGACTACAAGGAGACCCTGTCTCAAAAAGAGCAAGAAAGAGAGAGAGAGAGAGAGAAAAGTAAATTCCAGGCCAGCTGGGACTACAAGGAGACCCTGTCTCAAAAAGAGCAAGAAAGAAAATATTGATTTCAAGCTGGATGCTTTGGCACACACCTTTAATCCTAGCACTCAGAACGCAGCGGCAGGTGGATCTCTCTAAGATTGAGGTCAGCCTGATCTACATAGCAAGTCCCAGGCCAGCTGGGGCTACAGGGAGGCCCTATCCAAAATATTTATGTATAAATAAATATATATATATATATATGTATAAATATTTTAGGAAGAGTTTATTTGAGCTTACGATTGATGGTTCCAGGGAATTACAGACCATTGTGGTGGGAGGCATGGTGGCAGGAGCTGGAACAGAAAGCAGAGGTTCACATCTTCCAAAGAGCACAAGAAGCAGAGGGCATATACATTTTTTAAAGGGCAAAAATATTAATTTTATGATTTTTAAAAAATTTGTATTTACTTATTTTTTATTTATTTATTTATTTATTTATTTATTTATTTATTTATTTATTTATTGGTCTTTTCGAGACAGGGTCTCCCTGTAGCCTCAGCTGTCCTGGAACTCACTCTGTAGACCAGGCTGGCCTTGAACTCACAAAGATCCGCCTGCCTCTGCCTCCCAAGTGCTAGGATTAAAGGCGTGCACCACCACACCCGGCTCCTTATTTTTATTTTTTATCTATATGAGTGTTTTACCAACATGTGTGTGCTAGGAACTGAACCCAAGTCCTCTGCAAGAGCAGCCAGTGCTCTTAACCACTGAGCCAGTTCTCCAGCCCCTATTTCATTAATTTTTTTTTCTTTTTCTTTTCTTTTTTTTTAAATTTCACACTCTGAAACCATACAGTGGCACACAACCTTATTTTTTTTTTAATTTTTATTTATTTCTGTATGTGTATCAATGTACTGTCTGCATGTAGGTCTGTGCACCTGTGACATGCAATGCTTCGGAGGTCAGAAGAGGGTGTCGGATTCCCCTGGAACTGGAGTTCTCCTGGAATTGGAGTTTCAGACGGTTCTCGGCCACCATGTGGGTGCTGGGGATCGAATCCTGGTCCTCTGTAAGAGCGGTCGGTGCTCCTAACCACTAGGCCATCTCTCCAGCCCCTATTTCATTAATTTTTAAGGTTATGTGTTTAAAGACTTTTTTCTCATTTTAACTGTGTGTGTCTGTTGTGTGCGTGTGTTGTGTGTGTGTGTGCGTGTATGGTGTGTGTGTGTGTGTATGTGTGTGTGAACATATGGGACAGAACTTGAGTTGTCAGGCTTCTCCCTCACCTGACTTTCTAGACTTTTTTTTTTTTTTTTTCCTTTTTGAGGCAGGGTCTGTCCTGGAACTCACTATGTAGACCAGGCTGGCCTTGGACTCATAGAGATCCTCCTGCCTCTGCCTCTGCCTCTGCCTCTGCCTCTGCCTCTGCCTCCCAAGCCCTGGGATTAAAGGTGTGAGCCACCATACTGGGCGACTTTCTAGACTTTTAATGTCTAGAAATTAATGGCTGTCTATTTATCATCCACAAATTTCAGAGTGCCAATGAACGTAATAACCTTTTATGTCACAATAGAGTTTTCGGGTGTCTCATAGTTTGGAAAAGGCACAGTGGCAGGCTACTTGGTCATACTTTGAAACGCTCTTGAATTTATCTCATGGGGATGGTATCTGTAGGTACTTCCAGAAGACGAACCTGTACATGGAGACTTTGTCTTAAGCCAAAGGACGTAGAGGTGCAGGCAAGAATTTTCCCCCAGGGCACCCACAAGAGCCACCTACTGCCAGGCTGGGAACCACTGGAGAGGTGAGGTGACACTGCCCGGAAGCCACTTAGAGGGTGCATCAGGGCCTCTGCAGAGAAGGGTGCAGGGTACCCTAGGAAGCCAAGACTCCTGCAGGTTTTGTGGCTCTTGGATGAGGCCAGGAGACTCTCCAGAGCACTGCTGGCTGTGCTGGGAGGGGGAAGCACCTCAGGACAGTGCAGTTCTTCAAAATGTGCCTGTAGAAAGGGCCTTTCTTTCCCTCCTTCCCAGCCCGGGGTTTCCTGCTCAGCCCACTGGCTGTCCATCTGTTTCCTCTCTGCCATCTGCCTGCCGCCTGTGCTGCTGGCTCAGCTGCAGCACTGGAAGCCCCTCTGACCTGCCACCGGCTGCTTCTCTTGTCACCAGGCTGGCTCCTGGGTTTCTCACAAGCCGGTGCTGGAATTCAAGGTTCTGCCAGGGCCTGGGCCCAGCCAGGAGTCACAGCTGGCATCTCACCAGCCTGAGGGCCTCCACAGGGAAAACCAAAGACGTGACAGAGCCTCTCCTGCCACCCCCAGTCCACTCCTCGAGGGTGTCCACAGCTGTAGAGGCCCAGCCTCCAGCAGACATCAGGTCCCCTGGCTTGGGTTGGCAGTTAGCGAGGCTGAGACCTGGCTCTGTCTCCTAGGGCAGTTTCTCCCCTCCCCCTTCTCTCTCACCCTTTTCTCTCTGTGTCTGTCTTCTTTCTGTGTGTGTCTGTGTCTGTCTCTTTCCATCTCTCCCTCTCTGTATCTCTGCTCTGTCTGTCTGTCTGTCTGTGTCTCTCTCTCTCTGTCTTTCGGTCTCCCTGTGTCTCTGGAAGATGGCTGTGAGATCAGAGAGCAGTGCTGCCCCCCCCCCCCCAAGGGAATGAATGGGAAGAGAGAAAGGAAAGAAAGAAACGAATGAGCTGCGGTGGGAGCGAAGCCCCCTGAGAGGGTGGAGATGACAGCCTGCCCGTGGGAGTGAAGCCCCCTGAGAGGGTGGAGATGACAGCCTGCCCATGGGAGCGAAGCCCCCTGGGAGGGCGGAGATGACAGCCTGCCCAGGCCGGATCGCTGCTCCCTCCTCGGGTTCTCTGCACTCGCCCCTGAGCATCATCTTGCTATGGTGCAGCCTTTGAGAAAACAACTTTTGGGGCTGGAGAGATGGCTCAGCGGTTAAGAGCTCCGACTGCTCTTGCAGAGGACCCGGGTTCGACTCCCAGTACCCACATGGCAGCTAAGAACCATCTTTAACTCCAGTTCCAGGGGAATCCAACACCCTCTTCTGACCTCCGAGGCATTGCATGACACGGGTGCACCAACCCTCATGCAGACAGTACATTCATACACATAAAAATAAATAAGTAAGCCGGGTGTGGTGGCACACGCCTTTAATCCTAGCACTTGGGAGGCAGAGGCAGGTGGATCTTTGTGAGTTCAAGGCCAGCCTGGTCTACAGAGTGAGCCCCAGGACAGCTGGGGCTACAGGGAGACCCTGTCTCGAAAAGACCAAATAAATAAGTAAATAAGTAAATTAAAAAAGAGAAAACTTTTGGGCTAGAGAGATGGGTTAGTGGTTAAGAGCACTGGCTGCTCTTGCAGAGAACCCAGATTCAGTTCCCAGCACTCATGTGGTGGCTACCAACCATCTGTAACTCAAGCTCCAGGGGATCTGATGCCCTCTTCTGACCTCTGTGGGTATTCCATGCACATGGTACACTTACATACATGCAAGCAAACACTCATACGCATAAAATTAAAAAAATTTTTAATTAAGCTGGGTGTGGGTGGCTCATGCCGTTAATCCTAGCACTCGGGTGACTTAGGCCAGCAGATCTGGGTGAGATCAAAGCCAGTCTGGTCTACATGGTGAGTTCCAGGCCAGCTGGGGCTACAAGGAGACCAGGTTTAAAAAAAAGACCAAAAAATAACATTTTTCAATTAAATCATTTTACTATTTAAAATATTTTATTATTTTTATTTTATGTGTATGAGTGTATTGCCTGGATGTATGTAAGTGCACCTGTGGCATGCAGTGCCCACTGAGATTAGAAGAAGGTGCGGGATCCCCTGGAACTGGAGTTATGGATGGTTGTTAGTCACCATGTGGGTGCTGGGAATGGAACCAGGTCCCGTGCAAGAGCAGCCAGTGCCCTCACCTGCTGAGCCATCTCTCCAGCCCCACCGCACCCCCATTTTTTTTTAAAGGAAACAACTTTCTCTTGTATGATAGAAAACTAGTACTTAGCTAAATAACAACAGGTCGAGTTCCTGGCAGGTTCGAGCAGCTGAGGTGTTGTTAGGTTTCCTTGCTAAAGTCTCACTGCTTTAGTGGTTGAGTCCTACATCCAGGTTTACCGATGAGAATCGAGGCACAAGAGATTATGTAATTTGCCCTAGGCCATGAATAGTGGCACTTGGGTTGGGACCAAGCCACAGACCAGAACTTGAGCTTTTTGGCTGGCTGGCTGGTTGGCTGGCTGGTTGGTTGGTTGGTTGGTTGGTTGGTTGGTTGGTTGGTTGGTTGGTGGTTGGTCCCCACCCCACCCCCAACAGAGTTTCCTGTATCCCAGCCTCAAGTTCATCATGAACTTGTACTTCTGACCATCCTGCCTCTACTTCCAAAGTGCGAGTTACAAGCACGTACCGCCATGCCCAATTTCCACACTGCTGGGAATCGAGCCCAGGCCTTCCTGTGCGCTAGGTGAGCACTCTGCCAACTGAGCTGCATCCAAACTCCCAGAAGTTGAGCTTTTATTTATTTTATTTTATTATTATTTTTTAGACAGGGTCTCTCTATAGCCCCAGCTGGCCTGGAACTCACTCTGTAGACCAGGTTGGCCTTGAACTCACAGAGAGGTGTGCACCACCACACCCTGCTTAAAGACGGTTCTTAGCCGCCATGTGGGTGCTGGGAATCGAACCTGGGTCCTCTGCAAAAGCAGTCGGTGCTCTTAACCACTGAGCCATCTCTTCAGCCCCATTGAGCTTTTATTTTTATTTGCATGTACATGTGATTTATGTATGTGCCTATGTGTGTGCACATGCATTTAGAGGCCCGGGGTTGACATCAGTTGCTCTCCACTTAATTTTTTTAGACAGTGTTTCTTAAGTGGAGCTCACTGATGAAGCTAGGCTGGTAAGCAAGCCCCAGGGACTCTCCCGTCCACCTCCTTAGCACTGGGATTATAGATGTGTGCAGCCATATCTGGCATTTTACACAGATAATGAGTCCAAATTCAGGTCCTTGTGCTTGTGTAGCAAGCACTTTACCAACTGAGCCATCTCCCCAGCCCCTGACTGTCTAGTTTTATTTATGTGTATGTGTGTGCCTCATTGTTTTCATTTCCTAAGGAGGCCATAAAAGGTGTTCGAAGCCCTGGACCTGGAGTTTCAGACAGTGGTGAGCCAACAATGTGGGTTTGACTATGTAGTTTTTTTCTTTACTTTCCCTTTCTATATACAGAAGTGTCAAAATTAACCATAATTTTCCCCATGCTTGAAAAAAAAATCCGTTAAGGTTCTAGAGAGATGGCCCAGCAGTTAAAAGTATGTATTGCTCTTCCAGGGGACCTGGGTTCAGTTCCCAGCACCCACATGATGGCTAACAACCATCCCTAACTCCAGTTCAAAGCGATCTAATGCCCTCTGCTGGCCTCTAAGGGTATTGCACAACACGGGTCTACTTACTCGCAGGCAAAACACTCATACACATAAAATAACAATAAATTTTTTAAAAAGTTAAATTCTGACCCTGCACTTGAATCCAGGTCCAGCCATGTTACTTTTTCTTACTAAGCTTCCTGGCTTTTGTGTATAGTGAGCAGGCTCTCAGACCAGCCCACTGTGATAGTCACACCCTTATGTAAGTTTGTCCTGAGTGCTGCTAGAATCTATGATGCTGACCAGAGGAACATGATATGATATAGGGGGTGGGGTGTCATTCACTTAAGTACATTGTACCATTGCTGGTGGGAAGTGCTGCTGCTTCTGCTAATCCCCTAGGAGAGCCTGACCCCCAGGTGAGCCTTCGGAAGGAATGCCACATCCTCCCGAAGGGGAGATTCTGCTGCATCCCCCCACTGCTGAAATTACTGGCTCAGGCATGCACAACACCACCCAGTTTTAGGTGGTGCTAAGGATCAAAGCTAGAGCTTTGTGCATTCTAGACAAGCACTCTATCAATGGAGCCACACCTGTCCCCAGCATGGTGGAATTGTTTAATGTCAGAGTGTGTGCACACACCTGTGCATGCACAGTGATCAACCTGTGTCCTCAGTCACAATACACTGTGGTTTTGTTTTATAATTTTTTTATGTGTATGAGTTCTTTGCCTGCATGTATATAAACACATCATGTGCATACAATCCCTGGGGAGGCCAGAAGAGGGCATCGGTCTTGGAACTGGAGGTCCAGTTATGAGCCACCGGGGATAGGCATTGAACCCAGGTCCTCCGCAAGAGCAGCCAGTGCTCTTAATTGCTGAAACATCTCTCTCTCTCTCTCTCTCTCTCTCTCTCTCTCTCTCTCTCTCTCTCCTCTTTGAACCTAGAGCTTCCAATTTGACTAGGCTGGTAGGTTGGCTGGCCGGTGAGCCCCAGGGATGCCCCACCCCCACTCCCATCTCGACTTCCTCAATGTTAGGATTATAAATTCAGACCACCACACTTGGCTTTTTTGTTTTGTTTTAATTTATTTTAAATTTTATGCGTATGAATGTTTGCTGCATGTATCTGTGCACACCATGTGAGCACCTGGTACCCACGGAGGCCCCTGAAGCTGGAGTTACACAGGTTGGCAGCTGCCGTGTGGGTGCTGTGAACTGAACTCTGGGTCCTCTACAAGAGCGGCAAGTGAGTGCTCTTAGCCACTGTGCCATCAATCCAGCCCCTTGGTTTGGTTGTTTTGTTTTGTTTTTAGACTTTTATTTATTTATGTGTCTCTGTGACTTTCTGCCAGGTGTGTGCAGGAAGGGGTGTCAGGTCCCCTGAAGCTGGAGTTACAAGTAGCTGTCAGGCACCTGGTGTTCATGCTGGGAACGGATCTTGGGTCCCCTGGGAAAGCAGAAAGCACCCTTAACCACTGAGCCATCTCTCCAGCTCCCACATCTGGCTTTTTTAACTTGGGTTCTGGGTTACTTGCCTATAAATAACTCTAACCCCAATTAACTCAGTGGGCCTTGAGCACAGGAAGACCAGTGTGTCTGTCGTAAGAGGTGGAGGAGGGACAGAATCCCCAGCTGGCGTCTGCGGAAGGCCAGGTCCTACGGCCACCTTGCCTCCCACCCAGGGATACAGATTTCAGACTTGTGGCTTTCAGAACTAGGGGGAGGGGAGAGATGAGTATCTATTGTTCTCAACTGCCAGATATGTAGTCATTGCTTACAACAGCTTCTGGAAACTTAATGCATCTTATTGAAGACTTCTTGATGAGACCAGATTCGAAATAGCTTCAGCGCTGTACACTGAGGGCATCTTATACTTACCCCTCTAGATGGGTGTTGCTCATTTCCAGAAATAAGGCTTCAGAGCCAATGGCTACCCCCTCTCAGCCCCTCTGGTAAATATTTCCCAGTTCTCTTTGAGCACATTTTTCTCTTTCCTAGAATGTTTGCTGAGAAGCCCAGCAAGAAAGAAAATATCAGAGATTGATTCTCAGATAGCAGAGAAGACATAGAAGATGAAAGGGTTTTCCAAAGATGCACCATTCCTGGGCTTCCACAGATGCTGAATAGTGTTTTCTCCACGCCCCTCTGCACCCCAGATCTCCCCAAACTATTGGGATGCTAGATAGCCCTTACAGCCTCTTAGTGCTGTACTCATACAGCATTCTAGTACTTTATATAATTTCTTTCTTTATTTTGATTTAATGTGTATGAATGTATTGCCTGTTTGTATGTAAGTGCACCTGTGTCATGCAAAGCCCAAGGAGGTCAGAAGACTGCATCAGATCCCCCTGAACCGTAGTTATGGACAGTTGTTAGCTACCACGTGTTTGCTGGGAATCAAACCCAGGTGTCTGGAAGAGCAGCTAGTGCTGTTAACCATTGAGCCATCTCTCTAACCTAGTGCCTTCCTAAAAGATGAGCTAGGTTAGGGTGAGGTGGTGCACACCTTTAGTCCCAACACTCTGGAGGCAGAGGCAGGAGGATCTCTATAAGATCCAGGCCAGTGTGGTCTACATAGCAAGTTCCAGTGCAGCTGGGGCTACAGGGAGACCCTGTCTCAAACAACAACAGAAAATTTTTAAAAGATGAGCTACATGCCTGGGGAGATGGCTCAGTGGGAAAGAGCTTTTCGTGCTGTGCAAGCCTGATGACGGGAGTCCAGATCCTCAGAGCCCAAGTAAAAGGCAGGCCCAGTAGTGCCAGCGTCTGTAGTTCCAGCAGGCTCCGACCAGGAGATGTGAGGCCGACGACAGGAGACTCCAGAAACTAGCAGGCCAGCTAGCTTAGCATACGCAGCCTTGAAGAGACTGACTCAAACAAGGTAGAAAGGCAAGCACCGACACCTCCGGTTGTCCCCTGACCTCCATATGTGCTGTGGCTTGCACACACCCTCACCCGCACATGAACAAGCCACACATGAACAAGATACACTCATATTCTCACACAAAGAGGATAAGTTATAACAGTTCGTGTGTCAGTGCATCCATGCCATGCAAGCATGAGGCCCGGAGTTTGCATCTCCAGCATCTGTCTAAAAAGCAAGGCACAGCTGTGCACAGCTGTAATCCCCGCACTGGAGAGGCAGAGACAGGAGGGTCAGTCTAGGCTAAGGTGTAAGCCCCAGGTTCAGTGAGGGACCCCGTCTCAAAAAATTAAGGCAGAGAGCAATCGAGGAAGACACTTGACACCAGCCTCCTGCTTCCACACACGGAGAGACAGAGACAGAGACAAAGAGATCCCTTGGCCCAATGTGAGACACAGAGATCCTCCTGCCTCTGCCTCCCAAGTCCTGGGACTAAAGGCATGCACCACCATGCCTGGCATGAAGCTGGTTTTGACGGAACCTTCGGGTCTCAGCATTTGGTAGCTATCATGGGGCAGGGCTGTGGTGGAGCCTGGGGCAATGGTCTTCCCACCCGACAGACCTCATCTGTGATTAAACTTCAATTTGCTCATGGAATCCATTTCTGGTTGGGGAACTGCAGTCAGTCTCTCACTGTTTCTGTCTCATAGAAAGTGCTGGAAAGGGACTAGAGAGATGGCTGAGTAGTTAGGAACATTGGCTGCTCCTGCAGAGGACCTGGGTTCGAGTCCCAGCACCCACATGGCAGCTAACAACCATCTGTAACTCGTTTCAGAGAATCCAACGCCCTCTTCTGGCCTTGGTGGGCATTGCATGACACAGGTGCACTTATATACATACACATAAAAATAAATAAAATTAAAAAGTGATTCCGATAACTCAGCGGTGGAAAAAAAATGCTTCCGGTCATGGTGCATGCCTTTAATCCCAGCACTTGGGAGGCAGAGGAAGGTGGATTTCTATGAGTTCAAGGCCAGCCTGGTCTACATAGAGAGTTCCAGGACAGCTAGGGCTGCAGGGAAACCCTGTCTCAACAAAGACTAAATAAATAAATAAATAAATAAAAGTAAAAATGCCAGAGAAATTAGAGATGGAGCAAACACATTAAAACCTCTGGGTCTGGAGAGATGCTCAGCAGTTTACAGCACTGACTGCTCTTGCAGAGGACCTGGGTTTGATTCCCAGCACCCACAGGTCTGTAACTCCAGTTCCAGAGGATCCAACACCCTCTTCTGACCTCCGTGGGCATTGCATGCCAAAGGTGCACTTACATACATGCAGGCAAAACATTCATACACATAAAACAATAAAATAAATTTTTTTTGAAAAGTGATCTGGGGGCTGGAGAGATGGTCTAGAGGTTAAGACCGTCGACTGCTCTTGCAGAGGACCCAGGTTCGATCCCCAGCACCCACATGGTGGCTAAGAACCGTCTTTAACTCCAGTTCCAGGGGAATCCGTCGCCCTCTTCTGACCGCCACATGCATTGAACAACACGAGTGCACTGACGTACATGCAGACAGTACATTCATACACATAAAAAATAAATAAAATTAGAAAAAAGTGATCTGCTCCATCTGGGTCTCCCATGGAAAAAAAGTTTTGTATTATTACACAAATATGACTAGGTCAGCATTAATATAATTAAACCCCCAAATTAAACAAGATTTACTCTTGGGCCTCTCTCTCATCCTATGTCTCTCATTCTCTCTCTCTCTCTCTCTCTTTCTCTCTCTCTCTCTCTCTCTCTCTCTCTCTCTCTCTCTCTCTCGTCTTATGCATCCCATGCTGACCTTGAATTCACTAGGTACCTGAGGATGACCCTGAACTTCCAACCCTTTGCTTCTAGCTCCCAAGTGCTGGGATTACAGGTGTGTGCCACCCTACTCGGCTTCTGTTGTGCTAGAGATCAAACATGAACCCAGGGCTTTGTGCATGTGGTCTACCAACTGAGGTCTATTCTCTGCCCCATCTTTGATATTTCTTATTAAACTTACTTTTATTGCCTCATTAGTTAGGGAGGAGGTGAAGAACAAACGACTAAAATGATATTCTAATTGTGCCGACAATCAGCCGGAGTAGATAGCCACTTTCAGTCAGCTTCGGTCCACATTTCTTGGGGCTCCAGGAAAGAGTTGTTACTACTGAGCCTCTGATTCACACACAGCAGAAGACTTCTTCCTGAAAATCCAACTGGGGAAGAGGAAATAATAACTCATGAACATTATGATGAGGGGATGGAGAGACAGCTCAGCAGTTAAGAGCACTGACTGCTCTTGCAAAGGACAGGGGTTTGTTTCCCAGAATCCACATGGTGGCTAACAACCATCTGTAACTGCAGTTTCAGGAGATCCAGCGCTCTCTTCTGACCTCCTCAGTTATTACATGACATGGGTGCATTTAGACACACACAGACAATACACTCATATACATAGATAAAAATAAGTAAGTAGGGGCTGGAGAGATGGCCCAGTGGTTAAGAGCATTTACTGTTCTTCAGGTCCCAGGGCCCACAGAGCAGATACAGCCATACTTAATTCTAGTTCTAGGGGATCCAGTGCCCTCTTCTGACCTCCTCAAGAATAAATAAATCAAGCAGGCATGGTGGCACACACCTTTAATTCCAGCACTTAGGAAGCAGAGGCAGGAGGATCTTTGGAAGATCAAGATCAGCCTGGAGTTAATAGTGAGTTCTGCTCAGCTGAGACTACAGGGAGACCTTGTCTCAAAAAATATTTTTTAGGGCTGGAGAGATGTCCTAGCGGTTAGGTTAAGAGCACCGACTGCTCTTGCAGAGGACCCGGGTTCAATTCCCAGCACCCACATGGCAGCTAAGAACCGTCTTTAACTCCAGTTCCAGGGGAATCCTCTTCTGACCTCTGCAGCACTGCACGACACGGGTGCACCAACCTACATGCAGACAGTACATTCATACACATAAAAAATAATAAATTTTAAAAATTAAAAAAATATTTTTTAAACAAATAATCTTTTAAAAGAATGTCATGTTGAGGTCCCTGCAGATCTCTTATTGCAATAGGAGTGTTCTGTGAACCCTGTGATGGTTCTATCGAACATTTGTTGTTTGTGTGCAGCCAGCTTTCATGCTGGACACTGATCTTAGAGTTTTTTAGGCATTATCTCAGAGCAGTGAAGGCCTTTAAATGAAGTCTAACATCATTTTTTTTTCCCTTGATGGATCATATATTTGGTATTGGAGTTCAAAAATCTCTGCTTAAGCTGGGCATGGTGGCGCACACCTTTAATCCCAGCACTTGGGAGGCAGAGATAGGCAAATCTCTGAGAGTTCCAGGCCAACCTGGTCTACAGAGTGAGCTCCAGGCCAACTGGGACTAAAGGGAGACCTTGTCTCAAAAACAACAACAGCAACAACAAAAAAACCAAAATACCCCACAAAAAAATCTCTGCTTAAGTCACCAGATTTTTCTCCTATGCTTTCTTCAAATGGTGTTTTTTTGTTTGTTTAGTTTTTGTCACTACGCCCGGCTTCAAATGGTTTTATAAAGGCTGGTGACTGCTCTTGCAGAGGACCCGGGTTCAATCCCCAGCACCCACATGGTGGCTGAGAGCTGTCTTTAACTCCAGTTCTAGGGGAATCCGACGCCCTCTTCTGACCTCTGCAACATTGCACGACACAGGTGCACAAACCTACATGCAGACAGTACATTCATACACATACAAGAATAAATAAAAATTATAAAGGCTGGCGAGCCATTTTGGATTAATTTTTTAATATGCAGGAAAGAATGACTTAAGTTTTCTTGTTTTGTATCTGAATGTCCAATTGATCAACTGTATTTGTTGGCAAAGATGTCCTTTCTCCACTGGTTCCTGTATGTATACATGTGTGTGAGTGCCAGCCATGCATCCTGAGATAAACTTCACTTTGTTGCAGTACATTGTATTTCTTAGACGTCGGATTTTATATGCTAATATGGGATTGAGGGTTTTGATAGGCTGGAAAAAGAGTATAGATGTTTGGTAATGGACTCAACTCACTTGCAGCCCTTCTGGAAACATTGCATATGAATAATTCCTTCCAAGTTACACTGAGTCCCTGTCTTCCCTCCTTCTGTGGTACTTTTTTTTTTTTTTTCCTTTAGATCTTTCTCAATTCTGCCCGGATGTTAGGAAAACAGAACCTTACACAACACAATTCTGAGACAGGTTTTCAGAAGAAGCATTTGAGTTTGGCAGCGAGGTTAGCTCTGAGTTGCCTGTTGATCTCAGGTTGCCTGGTGTCACTGAGCCCTGGTCCCTTTGTTGTCCTCAGAGCATTGTTGGCTCCCGTTTGATTCACCTGAGCTGTGCAAGGGGCAGGTGAATGAGGGGAGGCACTGTTGAGGACAGACCTGTGTCGGGCTCTCTGTGGCCCGCCTACTTCCTCCCAGGGCTGCCAGGCCAGGCCAGGGTCAGGGCCACCTGAGGAGACAGAAAAGCCCTCTTTGTCTCTCTTCCTGGTAGCTTTAACAGAAACAAGGAAGCCTCCAAATGCCCCTGCAGGCCCAGGAAGAGAATATGTGAGGAGTAGCCAGGTTTAGTCTCCCAAGGTTATTTTTAATAAGTGAAGGCCAGGGGGGCTGGAAAGCTCACTGAAGGGAGGCCTTTGTTTTCACAGACTCTCCATGGAGGCCGTGAGTAGAATACAAACAGAGGGCAGGTCGGGCCACCTTCCACTGGTCCCGGGGCAGATGATGATACCTAGACCTTGGGAGAGCAAAGTGTGCAGACCCGAGACCCCAGATTCCCCCCCCACCCCCGTCAGTAGGGGGTCCTCACCTGCCTCTTGTGCCCTAGCAGGCCTATGCAGGCCAAAGGCCTCTGTAGGAACTGTTCCTCAGAGGGCCAAGGCCTCCTGCTGGACTGAGGTGGAGAGGCTGGCAGGAGTCTTCTTGATGTCATTAGTGTTTGCTCTGTGGGAATTGCTGAATGCAATTTGAGACTTTTGTCAAAAGTCTGAGGAATTTGAGGTGGTGAGCTGGGGGCAGAGAGGTGCTGTACTGGCCAGTTGTGTGTATGTGGTGCCATGACACGGAGCCTCCCCCCCCCCCCACCCCGCACCTGGAGGCCATGAGGTGGCTTCCCCTCTCCATTCCCCTGTCCTCATAGCCCCGTTAGTGCTGCAGGGTCTCCTCCTGGTTGACTTGTGTCTCTTTTTTCCCTTCTCCCATCCACCTGCCATACTGGTTTAGTTTCCCTTAACTACACTTCAGCCCATGGCTGTATGTAAACGACTCAGTAAAGTACTTGCCATGGAAGCACATGGTCCTGAATTCAGATCCCCAGCAGCGACGCCAGGCACAGCATGCACGCTTTATTCCCAGTGCTGACTCCAAACTATACCCCACGCTTTTCCTTCCCTCTGTCCATTGTCACATTTCCTCTATGAGAAGTTTCCAGACACTGAGTAGTGCACACCTATGACCCAGCACTTAGAACCTCAGATCTTTAGTTCGAAGTCAGTCTGGCCTACATAGCAAGTCTCTGTCTCAAGGCATGCACAGAAAGTAGTTTCTATTTCCTTTCCTCTGAGCCCAAATCCTCACATGGATCACATTAGCTCTTCATGTAACCCATCTGTTCTTCATATAGGACACGCGTGACCTCCCTTCTCCAAGTGCCATCTCTAATGGCATCACCTTCCATTTTGTCATAGTGAGTCATGTCAGGGTCTTCAGTGCCACACGGGCAGGGCAAGAGCCAAGCTACCTGTCCTCATATTGAGGTCATCTGGTGGCAGTATGCTGCACGTGGAGGAACCACTGTGCAGAGCTGGGGAAACAGCAGTTAGTAGAGAGCTTGCCGAGCATGCTTGAAGCCCTGGGTTCAATCCCCAGTACTATGTAAACCACGCAGTGCCCGTGCCATTCTGGGCCCAAAGCCCCTCAAACTCTGTTCCATTTATTCCTTCCAACGTGCCTCAGAGAGGAGTTTAGCATATAGCCTTCGTTGACTCTGCTGCGGCAGGCCCAGCCTGTGCTACAGCTTTTGCCCAGGTCAGCTCCTTCCATCCTTGTGCTGACCCATGTGGTAGTATTTATTATAATCATTCAAAAGGGAACCGAGGCCAGGGGGCTAACTGGCCCTCTGCTCATTGCGGTTGCTGCCTGACTGTTTAATCCTGCCTTGTGGCTCCCTTTCAGCTTTTCTTTCACTAGACCGATTTTTATTTTATATCTATTAATGTTTTGCCTGCATGTATGTAAGAGCGCCCTTGTCTCCTTGTCATGCAATGCCTGTGAAGGCCAGAAAATGCTCTCAGAGCCTCTGGAGTTGGAGCTAAGGATAGTTGTTAGCCATCATGTGACTGCTGGGAACTGAACCCCAGTCCTTTGCAAGAACAACTAGTTCTCTTAACTACTGAGCTGACTCTTCAGCCCCTTGGGGTTTTTGGCGGTGTGTGCATGTGTGTGTGTGTGTGTGTGTGTGTGTGTGTGTGCTTTTTTATTTTTTTTTTAAAGACATAGTCTCCCTGTAGCCCCAGCTGACCAGGGTGGCCTCATCTCACAGAGATCCTCCGGCTCTTCCTCCTGAGTGCTGGGATTAAAGATATATGCCACCATGCCTGGCATTAAAATAATTTTTATTACATTTATTTATTTATTGTGTGTGCGTGTGTGTGCTTGTGCCACAGTTCCTGTTTGAAGGTCAGGAAACAATTTACAGCACTCAATTCTTCCCTCCCACCATATGGTCTACATCGAACTCACGTCATCAGGCTTGGTTGCAATTGCTTTTACCCTCTGAGCCGTCTTGCAGGCCCTCCCCTTCAGCTTTATATATTCTGCCTAAGAGCAGTCCTCCCCAGGTCCTCCTGGTGATCTCACGTCCTGAACAATAGTGGCTTTCCATCTGTGACCCAGGCCGCAGTCTTTCCTGCTTTCTGTGCACTTGCTTGGTTATTTTTTATCCCCGACTAATTTCTTCCTCCTCAGGCTGCCACGGGCTTGGCATGGGGCCGCTTCGGTTTTTAATCAAGGCATCCTGCAGCCACATTGTAGAACTCAGTGGGCACGCACTTCTGGCCTGTGCCCAAGGCTGGATGCCAGGTCTCTTGCTGGGACTGACTGGCCTCACAGTTTCTCCAAGGATTTATTTCCCAGGACAGAAGCCAAGGCACGGAGGCATACCACTGGATCCTCTGTGTCAAGGCTTATTTCTCTTTATTGTATATGTGTATACATGATGTATGTACATAGGCACATGAGCCGAGGAACAGGGTTGGAGATCAGAGAACAACCTTGTGGAGTCGGCTCTCTGTTTCCCCTTTACATGCATTCCAGGCATCAAACTCAAGTTTGCCAGGCTTTCACGAGAAGCCCCTTTACCCACTGCGGCCTCTCATGGGCCCGTTGCTTGTTTTTTTCAGAGTCTCCTGTGGCCCAGGTTGGCCTCAAACTCACTGTGTAGTGGAAAATGATCTTGAGCTTCTGAATCTCTGGCTTCCACCTCCCAAGTGCTGGGATTACAGGCATGTACCACCATGTCTGGATTATCCAGTGCTGAGGATCGAGCCCAGGCTTCCTGCATGCTAGGCAGGCACTCTGCCAGCTGAGCTCCACCTGCGGTGCTGTATTGGTTATTCAGACACAGTCTCACTATACAGCTCCAACTGGCCTCAAACTTGCAATCCTGCCTCTGCCTCCCAAGTGCTGGGCTACCGGGCCTGGCTTCAGAGTCGTCTTGTGTCCTGAATTACAAATACAGGGCTGAGCCGGGCGTGGTGGTGCACGCCTTTAATCCTAGGACTTGGGAGGCAGAGGCAGGGGGATCTTTGTGAGTTCAAGGCCAGCCTGGTCTACAGAGTGAGTTCCAGGACAGCTGGGACTACAGGGAGACCCTGTCTCGAAAAGACTAAAAAAAAAAAACACAAATACAGGGCTGAGGATATGGTTTGAATTTAAAGAATATTGATGATGTAGCCGGGCGTGGTGGCACATGCCTTTAATCCTAGCACTTGGGAGGCAGAGGCAGGCGGATCTTTGTGAGTTCAAGGCCAGCCTGGTCTACAGAGTGAGTTCCAGGACAGCTGGGACTACAGGGAGACCCTGTCTCGAAAAGACCAAAAAAAAAAAAAAGAATATTGATGATCAAATTAATGCATTCTCTTTTTTAATGTGTTTGAGTGTTTTGTCTACAGTTATGTAAGAATACTCTAATGTATCAATGCAAAGAACCATGAGTCCCCTCAAACTGGAAGTACAGTGGTTGTTAGCTGCTTTGTAAATGCTGGGAACCAAACCCCATTCTTCTGCAAAAGCAGCCAGTTCTTAACTGCTGAACCATTCCTCTCACCCTAAATAAATATATTCTTGTTCCCTTCCTAAAAGCAAGAGCTGCGCGGCGTTGCACGACACGGGTGCACAGACCTGCATGCAGACAGTACATTCATACACATACAGAAATAAATAAAATTAATTTAAAAGCAAGAGCTGTTTGAACTTGAAGACAAACAGTTCTGAAAACATATGTATCATTTAGTTTTGCTGCATAATAAATAGTTATGGGGCTGGAGAGATAGCCTAGCAGTTAAGAGCACCGACTGCTCTTACAGAGGACCCGGGTTCGATCCCCAGCACCCACATGGTGGCTGAGAACCGTCTGAAACTCCAATTCCAGGAGAACTCCAGCTCCAGGGGAATCGGAGACCCTCTTCTGACCTCCGCAGCGTTGCACGACACGGGTGCACAGACTTGCATGCAGACAGTACATTCATACACATACAGAAATAAATAAAATTAATTTAAAAGCAAGAGCTGTTTGAACTTGAAGACAAACAGTTCTGAAAACATATGTATCATTTAGTTTTGCTGCATAATAAATAGTTATGGGGCTGGAGAGATAGCCTAGTGGTTAAGAGCACCGACTGCTCTTACAGAGGACCCGGGTTCGATCCCCAGCTCCCACATGGTGGCTGAGAACCGTCTGAAACTCCAATTCCAGGAGAACTCCAGTTCCAGGGGAATCCGACACCCTCTTCTGACCTCCACGGCATTGCACAACACGGGTGCACAGACCTGCATGCAGACAGTACATTCATACACATACAGAAAAAAAAAAAAGTCTTAAAAAATAGTTATTAACCTTAATGATAACTAATAGTTACTGCTCAGTAGCCACGGCTCTGCCAATCATGAGTTTATCTTGCTGCTATGACTCGGGGTTGGCTGCTGTCACCTGCTTGGGGCAGCCTTCATCAAAGCAACTGCAGTGACTTTGGACTGTCGGAGGATTTCTTAATCCTTCTGGGTCCAACAGGCTGGCAGCTTGGAGCAAAAAGTGGGGGCAGGGCTGGGGAATGTGGCTAAATTGGTGGAGCGGTTTGCCTGGCTTGCATGAAACCCAGGCTCGATTCCCAGTATTGTATAAACCATCGTGTGGGTCCTGGAGATTGAGCTCAGGGTTGTAGGCTTAGCAGATCCATCTCCCTGGCCCAAGGAGGGGCCACAGCGAATGCAAAGACCAGTGAGCATATGAACGTAATTGGCAGTAGATGTGCTTCTCCTACGAAACCTTACAGGGAGGCCGGGCATGATGTCGCATGCCTTTAATCCCAGCACTCTGGAGGCAGAGACAGCCTGGTCTACATAGTGAGTTCCAGGCCAGCTGGGGCTACAAGGAGACCCTGTCTCAAGAGAGAGAGAGAGAGAGAGAGAGAGAGAGAGAGAGAGAGAGAGAGAGAGCTTACGGAAGCATGCGTGGGCTCCCAGGGGACAGTGGAGGCTGGGGTTCTGTGTCTTCCCACTATGCTGACACCTGGGAAGCCCAAATCCAGATCCCCTAAAGCTGCTGTGACTGTCACCTGCAGTTGTTCACCTGCAGCAGAGCTTGGTTCTGCAGGCTAGTGTGCCTACTTCCAGAAAACAGGTGGCTCAGAAGAAGCATGCACCCAAGGACTGTGGCTTAAAGGTGGGGATTTACCGAGTCATTCTCCACAGACCCCCACCACAGGGGTATCGTGTCATACTGAGGACAAGACTGTCAGAGGCAGCAACTGCATCACCTAAGCCGTCAACTGAGCCGACTGGGGGAGTGTCTCTGGCCTAGGGAGATTTAAAGAAGAGCAGCCCCCCCCCCCAAAGCAGGTGTCTGTCTCCCTCACCTGTGCCTGCTATTGACCTCTGTAAGATCTCGGCTCTGAGCAGAGTCAGAAACTGAAACCTAGAACAATTCATACATTACTTTCAAAATAAACCAAGTAGGACCTGATTTCAGTGTTTGTAAGGGCTGGGGAGATGGCTCAGTAGTTAAGAGCCCTGGCTGCCCTTTCAGGGAACCTGGGTTCAGTTCAGAGCACCCAGTGGCAGCTAACAACCTCAGTAACTCCCATTTCAGGGAGTCAACACCCTCTTCTGGCCTCTTCAGGGTATTGCATGACACAGGTGCACTTACATTCATGTAGGCAAAACATTCATACACATAAAATAATAAATAAAAAAATTTTTCTTTTGTCTTTTTGAGACAGGGTATCCCTGTAGTCCCAGCTGTCCTGGAACTTGCTCTGTAGACCAGGCTGGCCTTGAACTCACAGAGATCCGCCTGCCTCTGCCTCCCAAGTGCTAGGATTAAAGGCGTGCGCCACCACACCCGGCACAAAATTATTTTAAGGTGCTTGCTATGGGTCTGGGGATGTGACTCAGTTTACCTAGCATACGTGAAGCCCTGTGTTCAGTCCCCAACACCACATAAAGCTGAGTGTGTTGGGACATCTATAGTCCCAGCAGAGGGTCAAAGCAGGAGAATCAGGAGCTCAAGGTTATCCTTGGCTGCATATGGAGTTGTAGGCCAGCCTGGGCTACATGAGACTCTGTCTCAAAAAATAGCTCAGTAGGTAAAGTCTCTTGCTTTTACCCCACAATACTCAGGGAAAAGAACTCAGGGAAACTGAGCTGTTCACTAGGTCAGGGACAGCCAGTAGGACTATCATGGCTAATACTGATGACAACATGACTGGAACTAGAATCTTCTAGGAGACAAACCTCTGGATATGTCTGTGAAGGAGTTTCTAGGTTTGGGTTCATTAAGATTCATTAGGGGTGGGATCACCCCAGGCTGGGGTCCAGGAGTGAACAGAAGGGAGAAAACAAGCTGAGCGCCAGCACTTCTCTCTTTCCTGACTGCGGATACTCTGTGGCCTCCCTGCACCCTCAGTCTGCTTTTGTCAAGTATTGTTGCACCAATGAGAAAAATAACTACTACAGTGAACAAGTGACTGACAGAAAGAGCTCCACCCGGGAAATGGGAAGGGTGGCTGTGGAGACTCCACCCTGTGACCAATTACACTAAGTACGCTACCGAGTGACACTTCACTTTGGGCTGCCAGGAAGCAAATGCTGGGAGTCACTGGTTTGAAGAGACCTGAGAAAGGGGATTCGTGGGTGGGTCTGGTTCCCTAGACCTCCTCCCCCCACCCCGTCTCCGCCTCCTCACCTGTATATGTCTGTGCTTGGTGACTGGATAGGGGGTGCCCCTCCCCACAAACTGCCAAGTTATGGCCACTCAGGGCACTGCTCTGGAATGAGTCCCCTCTTCAGTTTTAAGGTTCAGTGAAACTTCCACTTGTTTTTTGTGTTTTTTTTTTTAATTTTTGTGATTTTCATACAATATAATTTGATGTACTTAAATCCTGTCCCCTGTCCCTAGGTCCCCTTTTTGCTCCCCCACCCAATTTAATGTACACATATAGAATCTAATTTGTGTCTCTAAGTGTCCTGCAGTATGGGTCCGTCCATTGGAGCCTGGCCAACCTGCCAAGAGTCCTATGCCTGAAAGAGACGGTCTCTGCTCCTCCCCACAGCCACCTGTGTCTTCACTTTCCTTAGGGGGGGCTGGAGCTTCTTACCCACTTCCTTATGCCTGTGCTGGGACTTTTTTCTGGTTTGGGCTTGCATGGGACTTGTGCATGCTGCCACCGTTGTGAGTTCATGTGAGTACCTGACCATCTGTCGGGGAAACTCTTCATTTGTTTCTCGGCCTATGTGGATAGTGTTACTTGTCAACTTGATAGAATCTGAAATCACCTGGGAGACAGGCCACTGGGCATGCCTGTGGGGTTTGTCTTGATAGTGCTGCCATGGGAAAGTCTGCCCACTGTGGGTGTTGCCATTCCCTGGCTGGATCCTGGCTGTGTCAGTGGAGGGAGGGCGCTGAGCATCAGCATGGCTCCCTCACTCCCCACTTCCCAATTGTGGATGTGATGAGACCAGCTGCTTCAACCTTCTGTCATCGCTTCCTGCCATGATGGACTGCTCCCTTGAACTACGAGCCAGAATAAGCCCTTTCTCACTTAAACTGCGTTCATCCAAGTATTTTATCATAGAAACAGGAAAAGAAGCCCGGTTGCCGTTTACATGAGCTCCTTACTGCTCCTCATCCCCGATCTCTCCGGGTTGTAAATCCTGCCTGCGGCCACTGTGGGAACTCAGCGAGGTCCTCGGCAGGGCAGGGGCTGCTTTGCCTGCTCTTCTGGTTTTCGTCATCCACAGGCTCCCAGTCACTCCACTTGACTCCTGCAGCCCCTGCTTCTCCATCACCCGCTGACCCCAGACAGCTACCCACTCAGTCCTGTCTCTGTCAATTTTTTGGATTCATAACGGGTATCAGTGCCCCTGGGGGCCACCCGTCAGAGACCCAGCTACCAAGTTATCCATCAGTTGCTGTGGAAATGGAAGGCTACAGTTCTGAAGGGAAGTTATCTGTGTCCCAGTCTAAATGTACTTACTAGCTATGCGCTTGGTGCAAATCATAAAATGTCTCTGGGTCTTGGCTTCTCTTTTGATGTTGTTGTTGTTGTTGTTGTTGTTGAGACAAGGTCTCATGTATCCCAGCCTGGCCTCAAACTTGCTTTGTAGCTAAGGATAACCTTTATCATCCCTCCTACAGCTCCTAAGTGCTAAAATTACAGGCCTGCACTACCACACCCAGTTTATGTGGTACCAGGGCTGGTACCCAGGCACTCTGCCAACTGACCTACAACTCAAACTCCCTTACCTGCATTCCTATGGCAATTTTATTTATAGATGCAAAGAGAACTGGGGAATGGAAGGGTAGGGAAGAGCCTTAAAGTAAGAAGAGGCTGCTGGGGCTGGACAGATGGCTAGGCAGTTAAGAGCACATTCTGGGTGGCGCACACCTTTAATCCTAGCACTCGGGAGGCAGAGGCAGGCGGATTTTTGTGAGTTCAAGGCCAGCCTGGTCTACAGAGTGAGTTCCAGGACAGCTGGGGCTATAGGGAGACCCTGTCTCAAAAAGACTAAAAAAGAGTACATTCTGGTCTTTCAGAGGACCCAGGGTCAGTTCTCAGAACCCACGTCAGGCAGCTCACAACTGCCCGTAGTGCCAGCTCCAAGGACCTCAGAGGCCTCTGGCTTCTGCAGACTAACTCTAATCACACATTCCATGCAGTTGTAAAGAGCTGCTCAGTGAGGGTCTGGAAAGATGGCTCTGCAGCTAAGAGCACACACTGCTCTTGCAGAGGACTCGTGTGCCAGCACCCACATTGGGTGGTTCACAACCTCCTGGAACTCCAGCTCCAGGGGATCCAATGCCCTCTTCTGACTTCCTTGGGTATTGCACAACAGGGGTGCACTCACCATACATGCAGGAAATACTCCCTACAGAGAATGAATGAATGAATGAATGAATGAATGAATGATTTTTTTAAAAAGGGTCTGCTGCTGGTAAGAGTGTTTGGTTGGTGGCTTCCTCCACCACCCGGGCTTTAACAGGGAGGTGTAGGGTTACGCATGTGCAACATTCAGCCAAAGGCAGGAAGGCAGGAGGCTCTTCTACCTGCCCACGCAGCCAAGCCCAGACCTCTGCACACCCATCTACACTTACAAATGCGCTTTCTGCCCAGTCGCCCTCCCCATCTCTGGCTTTCTGAACAAGCCTCTCCTTCATCTTTTCTTTGCCAGAAAAGCCTCCTAGAGCTGGTTCTGAGACCTTTTGATGTTGGCTTTCATCCGTCTCCCTCGCTGAAGCAAGTTCCAAGGTGCCAGGAGGGTGGAGCTGGCTGCTCTGCCAGCTTGCAGCTCACAGACTCTGAAACAAAGGTGGCTGGTGCCGCCTTCAGCCGGATACAAGCAAGTTCTGTGGATCGACTGGGTCCAGGCACGAGGGCTCAGACTGACCTGCTGTTCCCAAGCATAAGCTGCAGGCAGTAGGTGACAGATCCCTGAGACACCAGCCACCACCTCTGCCCAGAACTGAAAATGCCATCTCCTGATAACTGCCTCTCAGTCTCCTCCAGATGTTTCTTAAACATCAGAGTTCCATTGTCACCCACGCTGAGAGCCTAGGCCACCATCCAGTGTCTAGCTATGTGTGTTCACATGCCAACTAGCTTGGCTTGGTCCCAAGTCAGGGACAATCATTCCTGTGTAGTGTGAGCTTCTTTATCTGCTGTGAAATTGAAACTCAGTCCAACCTCGCAAGATCGCCTCTTTCCTTTTTAAAAATATATCATCTTTCTTTTCTTTCTTGCTTTCTCTCTCTTTCTTCTTTCTTTCTTTCTTTCTTTCTTTCTTACTTTCTTTCTCCCTTTCTTTCTTTCCTTCTCTCCTTCTCTTTCTTTCCTTCCTTCTCTTTCTCTTTCTCACCCTCCCTCTCCTCTCTCCTCTCCCCACCCTCTCTTTCTGAGACAAGGTCCCCAGGCTGGTCTTAAAGTTCCTGTGTAGCTAAAGATGATGTCCTTGAATTTCCAATCTTCTGGCCTCCACCTCCAGAGTGCTGAGATAACAAATGTGCACTCACACACCCAGTCTCTTCCCTGCTGTGGACTGAACCCAGGACTTCCCACACAAAGGCATTCCTACACATAGAATAAAAATAAATTGTATGGGCTGGAGAGATGGCCTAGCGGTTAAGAGCACCGACTGCTCTTGCAGAGGACCCGGGTTCGATCCCCAGTACCCACATGGCGGCTGAGAACCGTCTTTAACTCCAATTCTGGGGAAATCCGACACCCTCTTCTGACCTGTGGGGCATTGCACGACACGGGTGCACAAACCTGCATGCAGATAGTACATATATATACATATGAAAATAAATAAAGCCGGGCATGGTGGCACGCACCTTTAATCCTAGCACTTGGGAGGCAGAGGCAGGTGGATCTTCGTGAGTTCAAGGCCAGCCTGGTCTACAGAGTGAGTTCCAGGACAGCTGGGGCTACAGGGAGACCCTGTCTCAAAAAAACAACAACAAAAAATTATATATATATATATATAAATAAATAAATAAATAAAAATTTAAAAACAAAACAAAACAATTGCACATGCATGCAATGTCTGCAGAGGCCAGAAGAGGGCATTGAAGGCCCTGGAACTGTAGTTATGGATGTTAGCTGCTGTGTGGGCGCTGGGAACTGAACCCAGGTCTGCATGAGCAGCCAGTGCCACCTCTCCACCCCCATTTGTTTTGTTTTGAGCCAGGGTCTAACTCACTATGTAGTCCAGGCTAGCTTTGAACGCATACCAATGTTAACTTCCAAAGAGCTGTGATTACAGGTCTCCCTGCTTAAAGTTGGAATGAATGACACAGACAGAAAGGAAGCTTTGGGGGATTCCCAGGTGTATGCTGTAGACTACGGAGGCTAGATTTTCCCAAGGTAGGCTTTGCCTGAAGAAGGGCTTGCAGTGGGGCCAGCCAGTGTACTGTGCTTCAAAGGGGACGGTGGAGGCCATCACTGTGGTCCTCAGCATCCACGACCAGCATGTGTTATTATTAGTGGTGTTGGTGGTAAGTGGCAGTAGTGTGTGTGTCTGTGTGTCTGTGTGTCTGTGTGTGTGTGTAGAATGAATGTCACAGAACATACGTGGAGGTGAGAGGACAACGTTCAGGGCTTGATTTCTGTTTCTCTTGTTCTGTGTGCTCCAGGCTAACTGACCCAGGACCTTCTAGGCAGTTCCCTGTCTCTGCCTCCCATCTGTCTGTGGGAGAGCTGGGATTATAGATAAGTGCCACCACTTATTCTGGACTTTTTTTTTTAAACATGGGTTTTAGGGGTTGAACTTGGGTCATCAAGCTTGCATATGGCAAGCATATTACCTTCCTGAGCCATCTCACAGGCTGCCCTGCATGTATTTTTAAAGCCTACATTACATGAAAGTGAAGTCTTCAAATCCCCCAACCAATCTGTTGGGAATAAACTGGATTGTAGCAGTTTATTGATGGGGGCAGGGGGAAGCTCGACTGGTTTTCTCTTGTCCCATCAGGTCTGTGTCTTGGGCAGATGTGTGTCAACATCTTTGTACCCTCCTCAGGTCACCCTGCTGATCGCCTTCATCTGTGTGCGGAGTTCCCCTCGGATAGACTACAGCGCCTACAGCTTCTTCGAAGTAGTCACCATGTGTGACCTGATTATGATCCTGGCCTTTTACCTGGTCCACCTCTTCCGCTTGTACCGTGTGCTCACCTGCATCAGCTGGCCCCTGTCGGTAAGAGGGACGCCTGGCCTAGCTGTCCACCTGCAGGAGTCTGGATATGGCCAGCACCCTTCCTGTCTGCCCATTCCACCTCTAGAGCCGTGCGGGCTGCTTCAGACATCACTCGCCCACTGCTTAGTGGACATCTCTACTTGCTTCCCACGGTTTCTCAAACTCACTTCCCAGCAGCTTGGACTCCTTTAAGCATTTTTCCTCTCTGAATGTGGGGTTTGCAGGGATAAGCATGGAAGGAGCCAGTGAGGATGGAGGATTTACTCTGCTGTGACCGTTGGTGCCTCTTGGTAGCAACATGGCATCATGCCACTTGTTAGCATCTGACTTCCTGGCTCTAACTGTTCCAGTTGGTGTGAAGCGGTATTGTGTTTGGTTTGGTTTGCACTTCTCTGGTAGCTGGTGACATCAGTCATCTTTTTTTTTTTTTGTATGTGTATGAATGTACTGTCTGCATGCAGGTTTGTGCACCCATGTCGTGCAATGCTGTGGAGGTCAGAAGAGGGTCTCGGATTCCCCTGAAACTGGAGTTCTCCTGGAATTGGAGTTACAGACGGTTCTTAGCTGCCATGTGGGTGCTGGGGATCGAACCCGGGTCCTCTGAAAGAGCAATCGGTGCTCTTAACCACTAGGCTATCTCTCCAGCCCCAACATCAGTCATCTTTTCATGTGCTTTTTGACTGTTTCCTTGAAGACGTGTCTGTTCTAATCTTTTGCCCATTTTCTTACTAGGATGTCTTTTTATTATTGCATTGTAATAGTTCTCCCTGTATTTTAGACAGAAGTTGCTTATCAGATATATTATTTGTAAACATTCTCTCCCATTATATTGGTTGTTTCTCACTTATTATTACATAGTGTCCTTTGGGGGGGTTGTTTACTTTTCCATTTATTTCTTAGGGTTTTATTCATTATGATTGTATGTGTGTGTTGATGAGTGCCAACATATCTGTTGTGCCAGGGCATACATGTGGAGGTCAGAGGACAACTGTGTGGGGTCAGTTCTCTCCCTCTACCTTTTTTTTTTTGTGTGTGTGTGTCTTTTTGAGACAGGGTCTCCCTGTAGCCCCAGCTGTCCTGGAACTCACTCTGTAGACCAGGCTGGCCTTGAACTCACAAAGATCCGCCTGCCTCTGCCTCCCAAGTGCTAGGATTAAAGGCGTGTGCCACCACACCTGGCTCTCGCTCTACCTTTATACAGGTTCTGGGGATGGAGCTTGGGTGGGTCATCAGGCTTACATGACAAGTTACCTGTCAAGCCATCTTGAAAACCCTTGATTTTGTTTACTTGAAACAGAATGGTTCCTGGGGCTGGAGAGATGGCCTAGCGGTTAAGAGCGCCAACCGCTCTTACAGAGGACCCAGGTTCGATCCCCAGCACCCACATGGTGGCCAAGAACCGTCTGTAACTCCAATTCTAGGAGAACTCCAGTTCCAGGGGAATCCGACACCCTCTTCTGACCTCCACGGCATTGCATGACACAGGTGTACAGACCTACATGCAGACAGTACATTCATACACATACAAAAAAATAAAATTAATTAAAAAAATTTAAAAAAAAAAAAAAAAAAAAAAAAAAGAAACAGAATGGTCCCATGTATCCCAAGTTGGGCTCCAACTCATGATAATCCTCCTGTCTCAGCCTCCGGAGTGCTGGGATTACAGACATGGATCACCATGCCTGACTTGGATACTGTTTTTTTTTTTAATATAATTTCTTTTTTTAATTTTTATTTATTTCTGTATGTGTATGAATGTACCGTCTGCATGCAGGTTTGTGCACCCATGTCGTGCAATGCTGTGGAGGTCAGAAGAGGGTGTCGGATTCCCCTGGAACTGGAGTTCTCCTGGAATTGGAGTTTCAGACGGTTCTCGGCTGCCATGTGGGTGCTGGGGATCGAACCCGGGTCCTCTGCAAGAGCGGTCGGCGCTCTTAACCGCTAGGCCATCTCTCCAGCCCCTTGGATACTGTTCTTTAAGGAACACGTTTTAGCCAGACATGGTGGTACATGCCTTTTTTAATTATTATTTTATGTGTATGAATGTACTGTCGGCATGTAAGTTTGTGCACCTGTGTTGTGCAATGCTGCGGAGGTCAGAGAGGGTATCAGATTCCCCTGGAACTGGAGTTAAAAACAGTTCTTAGCCACCATGTACGTGCTGGGAATCAAACCTGGGTCCTCTCCAAGAGCAGTCGGTGCTCTTAACCACTGAACCATCTCTCCAGCCCCTGGCACTTGCCTTTAATCCTAGCACTCAAGAGGCAGAGGCAGGTGGATCTGTGTGAGAACAAGGCCAGCCTGTCAGCTGGGGCTACCGGGAGACCCTGTCTCAAAAAGACCAAAAAAACAAAACAACAACAACAAAAAAAAAACAAAAACAAAAAAAAACCCCAAAACCCATCAAGTTTTGCATTTCTATAAAACTAATTTTTTCCTTTCTCTCTCTCTCTCTCTCTCTCTCTCTCTCTCTCTCTCGGGCACCTGCGAAGATCAGAGGACAATTTTTTTTATTAATTTTATTTATTTCTGTATGTGTATGAATGTACTGTCTGCATGCAAGTCTGTGCACCTATGTTGTGCAATGCCACGGAGGTCAGAAGAGGGTGCCGGATTCCCCTGGAACTGGAGTTCTCTTGGAATTGGAGTTTCAGACGGTTCTCGGCTGCCATGTGGGTGCTGGGGATTGAACCCCGGTCCTCTGCAAGAGCGGCCGGCACTCTCAACGGCTAGGCCATCTCTCCAGCCCGATCAGAGGACAATTTTAGGCAGCCAGTAGTTCTCCCCTTCCACCATGGGATCCAGAAATTGAAAGAGCATAAGGCTTGGCAGCAAGCATCTTTGCCTACTGACCTTCTTACCAGCCTGAATTCAGCTAGAATCCTGACAGGGATTGCACTAATCTTGTAGATCAATTTACTAGCACTCCATCCTGATACTATTAGATTTTGTGATCTATTAATATGGAAGAGTTCAACAACCAAACACTTCCTTTGGTTTTTTTTTTGGTGGGGGGGTTTGTTTTGTTTTGTTTGAGACAGAGTCTCCCTGTAGCCCCAGCTGGCCTGGAACTTTCTATGTAGATCAGGCTGGTCTCCATCTCACAGAGATCCACCTACCTCTGCTTCCTAAAGAATGCACATGAAGTCTATTAGAACTGACGAGGGAGTACAGGGAGGTTCAGAGAGAAATCAGTCCACAGAAATTGAGTATATTCTGAGGCTGGAGAGATGGCTCAGTGGTTAAGAGCACTGGCTGTTCTTATAGAGGACCACATTTGGTTCCTAGCACCTACATGATGGCTCACAACTGTCCATAACTTCAGTTCCAGGGTATCTGACTCCCCCTTCTGGTCTCCATGGGCACTGCATGCCTGTGGTATATTTTCTTTAAAAAATTTTTTTTTTATTAATTTTATTTATTTCTGTATGTGTATGAATGTACTGTCTGCATGCAAGTTTGTGCACCCGTGTCGTGCAATGCCGCGGAGGTCAGAAGACGGTCTCGGATTCCCCTGGAACTGGAGTTCTCCTGGAATTGGAGTTTCAGACGGTTCTCGGCCGCCATGTGGGTGCTGGGGATCGAACCCAGGTCCTCTGNACGGTTCTCGGCCGCCATGTGGGTGCTGGGGATCGAACCCAGGTCCTCTGTAAGAGCGGTCGGCGCTCTTAACCGCTAGGCCATCTCTCCAGCCCGCCTGTGGTATATTTTCATACTTGCAGACAAAACACTCAAACACATAAAGAAAAGTAAAGTATATTCTTGTTTGTTGGAAATGAACGATCTGAAAATAAAAGAAAAACATTCAACAAAAGTGTATTAAAAAGAAGAAGATACAAACCCTACAAAATATTGTTGAAAGAAATGAAGGTAGTTGCCAGGCCGATGGAGGCCTTGTATCAACGGGGTCCCCAGAAGTGAAAGCCCATCTTGTCCACACCCGAGACTGTTCAAGTACGGGAAGAGAGGAAAGCTGCTGTGGTCAGCCACACAAGGCCAGAGCATTGCTAGAACTTTCTCTAGAGCAGAAGAGAAGGCTCACATTGTTTCAGTGGCTTTGATTCTCAGAGCTGGAGTTCCCTTTTAACTCCCCACGAGTTGCTAGCAGCTCGTTTGGGGCCAGCAAGATGGGTCAAGAGGGTAAGGTCACCAAGCCTGATGACCAATCGGCGTGACATACACAGTGGAAAGAGAAAACCAAAGGCTGTCCTCTGGCCTCCAGATGTGTGCCATGGCAGGACCCTCCCCCAATAATAAAGTAATCTATTTTCTCTTAAAGGAGCTCATTTGTTTGTTAGTGACCTTCCCCAGAGGCCAAGGTTGATAAATTGATGTAAGGATCGGGGAAGTTCTTAGACAGCTCTGCTCCCTGAGACGCTTCCTTTCTGTGTCCTCTTCCGCTTCCCCAGCATCCTTTCTCATGGGCGTGGCCTCTTCCTGGCCTGCTTTCTGCACTGGTTGCCCGTGAGCTACGCAGCTCTGACTGCTGACATGTTGCAAGGGCGAGGAAGCTGTCCTTGTCCTCTCTTCTGATGACAAGCTGTCTCCTTGTCCTCTCTTCTGATGCCCCGTTTGTCGCCTAAGCACCAGGGGTGACCTCTGCACCCACATCGTTGTTCTCCCCCCCTCCTCCGCAGGAGCTTCTTCACTATGTGATCGGCACCCTGTTCCTCCTCATCGCCTCCATTGTGGCGGCTACCAAGAGTTACAACCAGAGCGGACTAGTAGCTGGATCGGTGAGCATGCCCCAGGCACCCTTGGAGACCGTCAGACCCGAGATGCTCCTTTCTTCCTGATGGGGGGTAGGGCAGGAGTTGGCTTCGGGCCTTGTCTTCATTGAACCCGTACCTACTTGGATCCAGCCAGCTACTTACTCCAAAGACCGTGACACTGAGACTCATGGTAGAAGATCCGGAAGGTAGCCTTTGAGAGCTGTTGACAAATTTGAACAGCTGTAGGAGCCCAGGCCTGCCTCTCCTGCAGCCACTATTTAAATGAGAGGGTAGCCTGGCGGCGTGGCACACGCCTTTAAAGTTTTTTCTTTTGTCTTTTTCTTTTTTTTTAATTTTTTTTTTAATTTTATTTATTTCTGTATGTGTATGGATGTATTGTCTGCATGCAGGTCTGTGCACCTGTGTCGTGCAATGCCGCGGAGGTCAGAAGAGGGTGTCGGATTCCCCTGGAACTGGAGTTCTCCTGGAATTGGAGTTTCAGACGGTTCTCGGCCACCATGTGGGTGCTGGGGATCGAACCCGGGTCCTCTGCAAGAGCGGTCGGCACTCTTAACCGCTAGGCCATCTCTCCAGCCCCCGGCACATGCCATTAATCCCAGCACTCAGGAGGCAGAGGCAGGTGGATCTCTGTGAGTTCAAGCCCAGCCTGGTCTACATAGCAAGCTCCAGGCCAGCTAGGACTAAAAGGGAGACCTTGTCTCAAAAACACAAATAAATAAATAAACAAACAAACAAATAAAATGAGAGGGTAATTGGTTTTGACCTCCATGTCCTCTCTGAGTATATATGGCTGCCCTTTCGCCATAGAGAAATATTTGGGGGGTCTTTTTCAGTTATAAGGGAAGGGTACTGTGATCAATTAGTGGTGTCTGCCGTGAGTCCTAGCTTTGTGTTTTGTCTTTATAAAAGTATTTTATGTTCAGGAATGTTTTGGCTGCATGTACATAAGTGCACCTGTACATGTGATGCCCACGGAGGCCATGGGATCCCCTGGAACTGGAATTTCAGACCGTTGTTAGCTGCCATGTGGGTATTAGGAAGGAACCCGAGATCTCTGTGAGAGCAGCCAGTGCTCTTAACCTCTGAACCATCTCTCTAGCCCCTGTATTTTGTCTTTTGTTGGTTTTGTTGTTGTTGTTATTATTATTATTGTTTGCTTGTTTTTTTTTTTTTTTGAGGGTCTCTATACACATACAAAAATAAATTTAAAAAAAAGAAACTCATTAAAAAAAAAATCTTGCCTGGGGTTAGGGATGTAGCTTAATGGGCAGAGGGCTTGCCTAGCATGCAC
Organism: Rhizomys pruinosus; assembly: GCA_009823505.1. Taxonomy (NCBI): domain Eukaryota; kingdom Metazoa; phylum Chordata; class Mammalia; order Rodentia; family Spalacidae; genus Rhizomys; species Rhizomys pruinosus. The sequence goes on along the minus strand of VZQC01003831.1, from coordinate 487,386 downwards.
TAAGTCCTGGGTTGGATCCCAGCACTGGGTAAAGCGAGGTGTGGTGATTCATCCTGTAATCCCAGTGTTAGGAAGGTGGAGGCAGGAGGATCAGAAATTCAAAACCATCCTCAGCTACACATTGTGTTTGAGGTCGACCTGTGTAAAAATGAAATAAAATGGTAGCTAAACAGGGCAGTGCATGCCTGTGAACCCAGCGCTTGGAAGAGGCGGAAGGATCACTGCAGATATGAGGCCAGCCTGTATGAATGTACTGTCTGCATGCAGGTCTGTACACCTGTGTCGTGCAATGCCGCGGAGGTCAGAAGAGGGTGTCGGATTCTCCTGGAACTGGAGTTCTCCTGGAATTGGAGTTATAGACGGTTCTCAGCCACCATGTGGGTGCTGGGGATCGAACCCGGGTCCTCTGCAAGAGCAGTCGGTACTCTAAACCACTAGGCCATCTCTCCAGCCCCTTTAATGAGTTTCAAGAGAAGCTCTGTTAATTTGTACACATCACCAGAATTCTCCAGACCGTGGCCTGGCTGGGAGTTTGCTCTGGGAACTTCTCTCCTTTGAAGGTTGGCTTGGCAGAGACCAAACATCTCTGCAGAGGAGTGGCCAAGCCTATAAGTACTGCTGCCCCCAAAACACCTTCTGCAGTGCCCCTCATGAGTTCCCAACTCTATGTGACCTCTGAGGATAGAGGTGGCTGTCCCTGCAGGTTGGCACATGTCTCACAATAGTGCAGGCTGATAGAAGGCAGGGAATCCCTGCCCACTGGTCTCAAGGCATACATGGAGGGATTCCCAGTCATTTTTATAATCAAGTCACACGTAATTATGTCAGCCCTTGAGTCCCAACAGCTAACATTTGTCACGTACTGGCCTGTGTCTAAGGGCAAACCCATGCCACAGAAAAGCCAAAAGTAATAAAACAAAATATGGTTCACGAGAAAACAGCCCACTGGTATAGGAGATGAGGACAAGGCCCATGTGACGATTAGCAAACAAACAAGACACTGTGGTCTAGAATTGCAGTGATATAATAATAAACTGTTCAATTATGCAGTGCAGACAGTTGGAGACCAGGGTGGCAGTAACTGACTAATCGTGCAGAACAGACAATGCAAGGCCAGGACAGGCTCCAATGGGCTAATTATGTGACTCGGACAATCAGTACGAAGGGAGCCAAGGACAAGGCTTTCCAAAAGAGGTGGGTATAGGCTGCTGCTGGGGATAGCCGAGGATGCCAGCCAGCAGACTGGCCTGAAAAGAACAGCAAACCTCGCTGGGAATCTTACCTATTGTCCAGCTGCTCCTGGACTGTTTTTGTCCAGCATCAGCTGGTGATCGAAGTCACACAGTAGTGGCAACACAGTGACAGGAGACCTTTGTGTAGGTCTCAGTCTTAGCAGTCTAGACTGAGCCAGTGTAGCAGAGTCCGTGTCCTGAAGCTCATTACCCAGGCTCAGACCCCGTATGTGGCCCTGGCTTGCTCTGGGATCGTCAGCAAAAGAGGCGGCCTCCTGTCCCTCCATTGGTTTAGCTATGAAAGCAGGCCAGAGGGTGGGGACCTCACTTACCTTACAAGGATGTGACGTTCAAGGAGTCAGCTCACCTGAAGGTTTCAAACCCTGGCAGATGATTAGAAACTTCTTAGTGCTTTCTGCCTGCTGCGGCTCTTCATACGTGTCGCTAGAAGGGCACACGGCCAGGACCAAGAAACCAGGGGCCGTGACTGCGCTCCCACAACCATCTTTGAAAAGCTTTCTCGCCCAACCGTGGGTGGACGCTGGCAAGGGAAGGAGAGTGGCCCTAACTTGTTTTTACTGTTATTTAAATACGTACAGGCATAAAGCTAAACACCGAGGCCAAGGCCTCTGGTTTTTATGTGGCTATAAAGCCAGGACAGAACAGAAAGCCTCTACAAATGTAAAATGCCTGCTGTAAAACCCATAGGAACGTTAAAATAGTTAAACCCAAATTAAAATTTACAATATCGCCTTTTTCATCTTTATTAGTCATGGTTCACCAAGGTCCAGTGGGTTAGCCCCAACTTGGTTGTAAATATCTACTCAAGTCTGGGCCCTAGAGTGGGAAGAGCCAAGGCAGAGGCCTGGCTGCCAGGCCGGACCAGGGGACCAGAGGTCCTGGACTAGGCCTCTCCGAGCTTCTATTCTGCAGCTAAGAGAGGTCAAGGCAGTTAGGTCAGATGGCTCCCCGCTTCCTTCCTGTAATAGCAGCACCAGGAACAGGCACAGAGGAGAAAACCAGATAACGTGCCTGAGGATGGGCCCGGGGCTGAGTTTCCTTTTTCCACTGCAGGTCTTTGGGTTCCTGGCCAGCTTCCTCTGCCTGGCCAGCCTGTGGCTGTCCTACAAGATCTCCTGCATGACCCAGTCAGCAGGTAAGCTCCCCATGCCTGCACTCAGCATATCTGAAAGGCCCTGATTGGGAGTGGGGGGCTTGTCCTTGGCTCAGCAGTGAGGAATGACTTGGGAAGCTGGGTCCCAAGGGTCACTGAGAGGGGAGCTGAGGGCAGGGCCGGAAGAGGAAGGGCGGACATACGGACCCCATCTCTGACCTGTCCCATGTACTGTGCATCCAGCCTCTGAGGCACGCAAACATTTTCTTCTCTTTTCCTTTCCCTTTCTTTCTCTCTCTTTTTCTTTCTCTCTCTCTCTCTCTCTTTTTTCTCTCTCTCTTTCCTTCTCTCTATTTTTCTTTTTTCTCTTCTTTCTTTCTTTCTTCCTTTTTCTTTCTTTCTTCCTTTCTCTCTCTTTCTTTCTTACTTTCTCTCTTTCTTTCTTTCTTTCTTTCTTTCTTTCTTTCTTTCTTTCTTTCTTTTTCTTTCTCTCTTTCTTTCTCTCTCTTTCTCCCTCTCTTATTCCTTCGCCTTTCTTTCCTCCCTCTCTCCCCCACCTTCCTTCTTCCTTTAAAAAAATTTTTTTTTGCTGGGCGTGGTGGCACACACCTTTAATCCTAGCACTCGGGAGGCAGAGGCAGGCGGATCTTTGTGAGTTCAAGGCCAGCCTGGCCTACAGAGTGAGTTTCAGGACAGCTGGGGCTACAGGGAGACCCTGTCTCGAAAAGACCAAAAAAAAAAATTTTTTTTTTTAATGCTGAGACATGGTGTCCCTATGTAATCTTGGCTGGCCTGGAACTCACTTCGTAGACCAGACTGGCCTGGAACTCACAGAGATCCACCTGTTTCTGCCTCCCATATGCTGGAATTCAAGGCCTTTTTAGGAATTATGTTCAAGGCTGGCCTCAAACTCACTAAATAGCTAGGTATGACCTTGAACTTCTGTCCTTCTGCTTCCACCCCTGAGTATTGAGATTATATAACCATTTCTTGAAATAAGCTTCCTTATGACAAAAAGAAAACATAGAACCCTTACATTATGTAAGTGAAATTTTTGTTTGTTTGTTGTTTTGGGTTTTGTTTGTTTTTTGTTTTTTTTGAGATAGGGTCTCCCTGTGGCCCCAGCTGGAACTTGCTATGTAGACCAGGCTGGCCTCCATTTCCCAGAGATCCCCCTACCTCTGCCTCTTGAATGCTAGGATTAAAGGCGTGCGCCAGCACGTCCAGCCTTGTTGCTTCGTTTTTAAAATAGGCTGTCATTATGAAGCCCAGACTAGATTAGAATTTGCAGTCCTCCTGTCTTGGTCTCCCAAATACAGTGTGTGTCACCGTGCTCAGCACTCAGAAATCGTACTGGGGATCTGTCCTCCAAGTGTTTCCTCTTTGAAAAAAAAATGTTGCTTACATACAAAAGCAAACCTGGCTGGGTGTGGTGGTGAACGTCTTTACTTTCAGCATTTGGGAGGCAGAGGCAGGCAGATCTTTGTGAGATTGAGGCCAGCCTTGTCTACATGGTAAGTTCTAGGCCAGATGGGGTTACAGAGAGACCAAGTCTTTAAAAAATAAATAAATAAAAGTAAAAAACAAACAAACCTGGAGGCTGGAGAGACGGCTCAGTGGGTAAGAGCACTGGCGGCTTGTCCAGAGGATCTAGGTTCAGTTCCCAGCACCCACATGGCTGCTAACAGTCCTTAGCTCCAGTTCCAGAAGAGTGCCCTCTTCTGGCCTCTGTGGACATTGCATGCACATGGTGTACTTACATACATGCAAGCAAAACACTAATACACATAAAATAAAAATAAATTAAATAAACCAAAAATACCCTTTTTTTTTCCTCCTACTTAATCATCTGCCAGACTTTTTCCTGGCATCATTAGGAATTCTATATTGTTGTTTTAATTTATTTCATTTTTCAATGTTGGGAACTAGGGGCTGGAGAGATGGCTCAGCAGTTAAGAGCACTGACTGCTCTTGCAGAGGACCCAGGTTCGATTCCCGGCACCCACATGGTGGCTAAGAACCGTCTTTAACTACAGTTCCAGGGGAATCCAACTCCCTCTTCCGAACTCCGAGGCATTACACAACATGGGTGCACAAACTTACATGCAGACAGTACACTCATACACATAAAATAAACATAAAAAAAAGAAAGAAATCAACGTTGGGAACTAAACTCTGGACCTTTTTATCCATTAAGATTTAGGGTGTTAGGCTGGGCGTGGTGGCACATGCCTTTAATCCTAGCACTCAGGAGGCAGAGGCAGGCAGATCTCTGTGACTTCAAGGACAGCCTGGTCTACAGAGCGAACTCCAGGACAGCTGGGACTACAGGGAGACACTGTCTCAAAAAGACCAAATAATAATAATAATAATAATAATAATAATAATAAGGGTGTTTTATTTTGTTTATTGTAAATAGTGCTAGAATGAATATTTTTTAACTTAATCCTGATATACGTCCTTAACGGCTCTTATATTTAAACTGAGTTCTTTGGGGCAGAGGAGTGGGGACCAGCCAGCGTCTGACTACATAGCCAATGTAGTCTCTCAAGTGCTAGGATCTCAATCGCGCACCACTGAGTGAAGCATTCCAAGTTCTTAGACCGACAAAGCCAGGTGTCAACTGGGCAAGCCTGGAACCCCAGCCGTTGGAAGGCTGCAGCAGTAAGACCAGGAGTTCAAGGACAGCATAAGCTACATTTTATGATCCTGTCTCAAAAAACAAAACAACGAAACAAAACTAGATGTGGATTTCAGGAATCTCAAACCAACTGTCTCAATTAATTTTTTTTTTTTTTTTTGAGCCAATGCTTTTTTCCCTCATTGTTGGTTGGGCTATTTTTGTTTTGTTTTGTTTTGGCTTTTTTGACACAGGGTCTCCCTGTAGCCCCATCTAGCCTAGAACTTGATGAGTAGACCAGGCTGGCCTTGAACTCACAGAGATCCACTTGCCTCTGCCTCCTGAGTGCTAGGATTAAAGGTGAGTGCCCCTGTCTTTCTAAAAAGCATAGTAAAGATGGGCTGGAGAAATGGTTCAGTAGTTAAAGAACACGGACTGTTCTTCCAGAGTATTGGAATTCAATACCCAACACCAACATCAGGTGGCTAAAACTACCTGAAACTCTAGCCACAGGGAATCTGATGACTCTGGCACCCAAGGGCACATACATGAACACACACACACACACACACACACACATATATATATATATATATATATATAGTGGGGGCAGTAAAAGGAATTGTGGATGGATCAAACACCATCAAATTATATTGTATTAAAACATCAAAACCTAGCCGGGCGTGGTGACGCACGCCTTTAATCCTAGCACTTGGGAGGCAGAGGCAAGTGGATCTTTGTGAGTTCAAGGCCAGCCTGNTACATCCAGGCAGTACACTCATAACACATAAAATAAACATAAAAAAAAGAAAGAAATCAACGTTGGGAACTAAACTCTGGACCTTTTTATCCATTAAGATTTAGGGTGTTAGGCTGGGCGTGGTGGCACATGCCTTTAATCCTAGCACTCAGGAGGCAGAGGCAGGCAGATCTCTGTGACTTCAAGGACAGCCTGGTCTACAGAGCGAACTCCAGGACAGCTGGGACTACAGGGAGACACTGTCCTAAAAAGACACAATGAATAATAAAATAATAATAATTAATAATAAGGGTGTTTTATTTTGTTTATTGTAAATAGTGCTAGAATGAATATTTTTTAACTTAAATCCTGATATACGTCCTTAACGGCTCTTATATTTAAACTGAGTTCTTTGGGGCAGAGGAGTGGGGACCAGCCAGCGTCTGCTACAAGCCATGTATCTAAGTCCAAAGTGCTGGATCTCAATCGCGCACTGAGTGAAGCATTCCAAGTTCTAGACCGACAATGAGGCCAAGGTGTCAAACTGGTGCAAGTTGCCTGGAACACCAGCCGTTGGAAAGGCTGCAGCAGTAAGACCAGACGCTGTCAAGGACAGCATAAGCTATCAGTCTTTATGATCCTGTCTCAAAAAAACAAAACAACGAACAACACAAATAGATAGTGGATTTCAGGAATCTCAACACCAACGTCCACATTAATTTTTTTTTTTTGGAGCCAATGGCTTATTTGTGTTGGGCTATTTTTGTTTGTTTTGTTTTGGCTTTTTTGAACACAGCGTTATACCTGGTAGCCCCCAGGGCTAAGTAGACTTGATGAGTGGTAGAACCAGGCTGGCCTTGAACTCACAGAGATCCACTTGCCTCTGCCTCCTGAGTGCTAGATTAAAGGTGAGTGCCCCTGTCTTTCTAAAAAGCATATAAAGTGGGCTGGAGAAATGTTCACGTAGTTAAAGAACACGGACTGTTCTTCCAGAGTATTGGAATTCAATACCCAACACCAACATCAGGTGGCTAAAACTACCTGAAAACTCTAGCCACAGGGAATCTGATGACTCTGGCACCCAAGGGCACATATGAACACAACACACACACACACACACACACATATATATATATTATATATATATATATATAATATCAATATATATATATTATATATATATATATATATATAAAAATGAAATAATTCCTGAGCACTTGGGAGGCAGAGGCAAGGTGGATCTTTGCGAGTTCAAGGCCAGCCTGGTCTACAGAGTGAGTTCCAGGACAGCTGGGGCTACAGGGAGACCCTGTCTCGAAAAGACAAAAAAAAAAAAAATGAAATCAATCTCAGCTGGTCATGGTGGCACAGGTCTTTAATCCCAGCACTTAGGAGGCAGAGGCAGGTGGATCTCTGTGAATTCACGACCAGCATGGTCTACAGAGTGAGTTCCAGGACAGCTGGGGCTATGGGGAGACCTTGTCTCAAAAATATCAAAGAAAAAAAGAAAATAAATCTTAAAATGAAATATTAGAGGACTGGGAAACAGTCAGTAAAGTGCTTGCTGTTTAGGCATGCAACCTGAGTTCAGATCCCCAGCACCCACTTAAAAAAGCAAGCATGGTGGTAATGTGTAATTCCAGTGCTCAGGAGGCGGAGACAGGAAGATTGCTGGAGCTTGGTGGTCGGCCACCCTCGTCCAATCAGTGGACTCCAGGTTCAGTGAGGGACCAAAGAGGAAGGGGGTAGAGGAAGACACCCCACATCAACGTCTGGCTTTCCCTTCTTCCTTCCCCCACCCCACTGTACAGAGAGAGAGAGAGAGAGAGAGAGAGAAGCCACTGTAGGAGGGAGAGGATCAATGCTACTTGGTAGCCTACAGCTGGGCTCCAGGTTCAGTGGTCCTGTTTCAAGGGTGAAGAGAGATAGCGTGGGAGATCCTCGTCCTCCTCTGGCCTCTGTAGTCATGCCTGGGTGAACACACATGTGTACATATACCACACACTCACCTCCACCTCCACACACTTAATAAATAAATTAAGCTAATTAAATAATAATCCCAGTGGAGGTGGAGCCGGTGGCTTCTGGGTAAGCTCCGACCCTGGCAAGCTGACCTAACATCTCCATTTCTTTCTCAAGATGCATCTGCCTGACAAGGCCACGGCTTCCAGGCTCCTTGAAAGGATCTCCAGGATGCAGGCCAGGTCCCCAGGAGCACCCAGGTGTGGCTGTGGACTGTTCAGGTGCCTGGTTCTGCCAGGACACCGGGTTCCTGAGCACCAAGTAGCCAGAGCCTCTTTCCTCGCTCTTTCCTCCGTCTGCCTCAGAAAGTACTCCTCTGGTTCTGGGCAAGGAAAGCGGCCCGGAGGGAAGTCTGTCTTCTACCCTGCTCTTAGCAACACTCAGGTACCAAGGACCTCACTGAGCACACTGGAGACACTTCTGAATCTGCCTGCATAGATACACCTTTTCTTCATATCCCTTGAGATTGAAAGCAACGAGTCCGCACAGAAGCAGCACCGCCCCAATTCATCTGGCCTGTTAATCTGATCTGGAAGATGCTCTCTTCTAAGTGAAGCGCCTGCAGAAACACTATGTGGCCGTCCTGTTTCTCCTGTCTCTATCACCCGTGTGCACACTTGGGGTGTGTGTGTGTGTGTGTGTGTGTGTGTGTGCGTGTGTGTGTGTGGTTTTTAATAAAATACCAGCCAATTGCAGTATGTTTTCTTATTGAATGTTAGATGTCTCTAACAACTCTAGGCTTTTCCAGACCAGCTGAAGCCCATGCTCCCTTCTAAACACTCTCCCTCCCTACCTCCCTCCCTCCCTCCCTCCCTTTCTTTCTCTGTTGAAAATGGAGGTAGACTCTTACATAGCCTGAGCTGACCTTGGACTCCTGACCCCCCAGCATCAGCTCCCCAGGGGCTGCTGGGGCCGCAGCTGTGCGTACCACATCCAGCCCTGACTTTTACTTTCCTAGATTTTGAACTCTCAACTTAGGACTGGGGACCAGGGGTAGTTTTTAGGACACCAGTAGAACACTCACTATGGACATGGGGCAGAAACTTTTTAAGAATGTACGTCGGGGGCCTGGAGAGATGGCTCAGTGGTTAAGAGCACTGACTGTTCTTGCAGAAGACACGGGTTCGATTCCCAGCACCCACATGGTGGCTAAGAACCGTCTTTAAGCCAGGCATGGTAGTGCACGCCTTTAATCCTAGCACTCAGGTGGCAGAGGCAGAGGTAGGCGAATCTCTGAGTTCAAGGCCAGCCTGGTCTTCATAGTGAGTTCCAGGCCAGCTGAAGCTAAAGAGAGACCCTGTCTCAAAAAGAACAATAAATAAATAAAAATAAAAGGTCTTTAAGAAAAAGAATCTAGATAGATTAATACCCCCACTACAACTGAAGCCTCTGCATGTGGTACTGGACATGGTGGTGCATGCCTTTAATCCCTGCACTTGAGAGGCAGAGGCAGGCCCATCTCATGACCTTGAGGCCAACCTGGTCTACATATAGAATTCCAGGCCAGCCAAGGCTACATAATGAGACCCTGTCTATAAAAGATTAGTCATCATTATCACAGTACCTTCCCTGTCTCCTGTCCTTGTACTTCATCATCATCATCATCACAGTACCTTCCCTGTCTCCTGTCCTTGTACTTCATCATCATCATCATCATCATCATCATCATCATCACAGTACCTTCCCTGTCTCCTGTCCTTGTACTTCATCATCATCATCATCATCATCATCACAGTACCTTCCCTTCTCCTGTCCATGTACTTCATCATCATCATCATCATCACAGTACCTTCCTTGTCTCCTGTCCTTGTACTTCATCATCATCATCATCATCATCATCATCATCACAGTACCTTCCTTGTCTCCTGTCCTTGTACTTCAAACTTGCCCAGCTGCAGCCACATGAACCCAGATATGGATGTGAGAGGAAGGAAGGAGGGAAGGAAGGAAGGAAGGAAGGAAGGAAGGAAGGAAGGAAGGAAGGAAGGAAAGAAGGTAGATTGGCCCATGGAGAAGGGCCCGTGGAGAAGAGCCCATGGAGAAGCTGTGGCCTGCCCCAAGGACCTGGGGCCTCCCCAGCCTAGCTCAGCAGCTCTGGGCTCCAGCAGATAGGCCAGAGCTAGGCTGCCCATCTAACAGCCTGCTGTAGTCAGCAGAGTTCCTGGCCTTGGAGGGAAGGGGGGCAGATGAAGTGTGAGATGAGATGTGGGCAAGCCTGTGCCACAGACAAGGAGTGCTGCTTAGAGGGGTTCTGAAAACATTATGTCCTTTAAGCCCAGTGGGGAGGCCACTAGCCTGGAGCTACCAGCAGTATGGACTGGGAGACTCCAAAAGGAAGCCAGAAGGAAATGAGGTTGATGGCGGAGCTAGGGGTTGGCACCAGGCTTAGCTGTCTCCTGGGCTGGGGTGGGCAGCAAAGCCTACCTTAATAAGCTTCCTTGATAAGCAGTTGGCCCAAGGCAGAGACACAGCTCATGCCATGGGCACCCTCAAGGCCTCTTTGCCAGCATAAGAAGCAAAACTCTTGGGGCTGGAGAGATGGCCTACTGGTTAAGAGCGCCAACTACTCTTGCAGAGGACCCGGGTTTGATCCCCAGCACCCACATGGCAGCTGAGAACCATCTTTAACTCCAGTTCCAGGGGAATCCGACACCCTCTTCTGACCTCCGAGGCATTGCACAACACGGGCGCACAAACCTACATGCAGACAGTACATTCATACACATAAAAAATAAATAAAATTAAAAAAAAATTTAAGAAGCAAAAGTCCACAGCCATGCAAATACAGCAGGACTCAACCCCTGCCACTTCCCCGCTTAGGTGGATGAGTCACATCCTTTGAACCCTCAGAGGTCCGCCAGGGCCACAGACTCGGAGTGTGCAAAATGTGAGTTAACCCCTCACACCCTTCAAGACAGCTGATGATAGCAAAGGGTGATGAGGGGCACCCGGCAGTGGGCTTCACACTTTGTACAGGCCTTGGGGGTGCCGGCCTCCGTGAGGCCTCCCTATGGCAGTGTGAGAAAGCACAAGGTCCCCACTGCCTCAGATGTCCTCAGGCCCCACAAGACCCACCCAGCATAGGAACAAGTCTGTAGATGAGGACACAGCGGCAGATGCCTTACAGCACAAGACAGCTTCTCAGGCAGAGCCTGCTTTTCTTTCTCTTTCCTTCCTTCTTTCCTTCCTTCCTTCTTTCCTTCCTTCCTTCTTTAATTATTGAACTTTTAATTTTTTTTAATTTTATTTGTGTGAATGTAAGTACACATAGGTATATCATACCCTTAGAGGCCAGAAGAGCATCAGATCCACTGGAACTGGGGTTACTGACAGTTGTTAGCTGCCATGTGAGTGCTGGGAACTGAACCCAGGTCCTCTGGAAGTGCAGCCACTGCTCTTAACCACTGAGCCAGTTCTCCAGCCCATCTTTTTTTTTTTTTTTAATGTGTATGAGTGCTTTGCCTGCATACATATAAGTGCACATTTGTGGTTCAGTGGTTGAAAGCACCCACTGTGCTTGCAGAGCACCTAGGTTAGGTTCCCAGCACCCACATGGTGGCTAACAACCATCAGTAATTCCAGTTCCAAGGGATCTGACACCCTCTTCTGGCCTCCTCAACAAAACACTCAAACAGATAAAATTAAATAAATAATAAATGTTAACGTTCGTAAGCTACTGGGATGGAAGAAGAGGCTAGACTTCCAGCGGGCACCGGGCAAAGGTGGATGGCCGGCTCGGAAAGAGGAGGGAGATGCCACTGAGCTGTCTTTCAGGTAGACAGCAGAGAGTGCTTACTGTCTCTTGGAAAGACTGAGACAGCCTGGTGAGTTGCCAGGGTTTTATTGTCTTTGTAGCTAGAAAACTAAGAAAAACAAAAAGTCAAACCAACAAATCTCCACGGATGGTTGCACCAAAACAGGCAATGGCTGATCACAGCCGCCGCAGACCCTGCCTGCTGGGCTCCACGTTGGTGGCAGCTGGCCACGGGCTGCCACCTGCCAGCTGCCCCAGTGACCCAGAAAATGAGAAGTCCTGGATTCTCTGGCTAAACATCTTCTGATCTGGAAACGTTGCCAACCTCCTAAAGATCGACTTGAGGCCAGACCCATTTGGGGTCAGATGAAGCCCACAGGGTGAGCCCGCCCAGGAGTGACCACACCCGCCCCTCGCCTGTTCTGGCAGTCTGCGGGAAGGTGCGGAGGTCAGGGAGAACGCAGGCTGAGACCCGCGAGGCTGCCAGCTGCTTCCGGAGACTCTGGGCCGGTTTACTGCAGTTCCCCTCCCCAGATCCATTCTGCTTTCCTGTTGTAAAAACAAAACACCCAGCAGGTGGAGGTCAAGGCACTGCGCCCACTCCGTGCAGCGCTTGCCCTCCTGTGGCCAGCGGGACGCATTGCCACCCTGTTCCTGCCACAGCAATAGACACAGAATGTCAACTTCATCTGAAGCCGGGGCTCAGAAACTTGCACATTTTCACGTGTACTTCAGGCACATCAATTAGCCAAAGCCCTCACTCAGGACACGCACTCTGATGACTGGTCCGTGACTGGCCCCTCCTTCCTCTCACCATTCCTTCAGAATAGTCTTTTATTTGCATTTATTTACTTTTATTTTATGTGTCTGTTTGCCTGCATGCATGTAAGTGCACTCAAATTGTACAATGTCCAAGGAAGCCAGAAGTGGATGCGGGTCCCCTGGAACTGGAGTTACAGTTGTTAGCTGTGATGTGGGTGCTGGGAACCCATGCAAGTCCTCTGCAAGAGCGGCAACCAGTGCTTTTTTTTTTTTTTTTTTTNTGAGAATGTTCACCATAGGTTCCCATATCTGGACACTGTGTCCCCAGTTGGTACTGCTTTTTTTTTTTTTTTTTTGGTCTTTTTGAGACAGGGTCTCCCTGTAGCCCCAGCTGTCCTGGAACTCGCTCTGTAGACCAGGCTGGCCTTGGACTCACAAAGATCCACCTGCCTCTGCCTCCCTAGTACTAGGATCTCCTTAGCAGCCAGTGCTCTTAACTGCTGAGCCATCTCTCCAGCCCCCAGAATGCAGTGAGCACTGAGGCAGAAATCAAGCCCACACTTAACTCTGTCTACACAGTTGCTCCTCCCTAACCCCCACCATTCCCTTCCCAAGATCACTCCCCAGTTCCTTTTCTTATTCCAGTTCCACAGTAGATATGTCTTTCTCTGAAGATATATGATATGAGTTCATATTTAAATGGGGTTTAATGTAACCATTCACTTACTATTATGCAACACAGATTTTTCATCTGCTTGGTAAAAAAATCACATCTCTCTCCCACACCCCCACACCTTCAAGACAGGGTTTTCACTCTGTAGCCCAGGCTATCTGGAACTAATTATATCTGACGATTCCCTTGTCTCAGCCTCCCAAATGCTGGGATTGCAGGGCACACAGCCAAGTTGGGCTCCCCTGTCTCTTGATCCAAACCACAAGCCCAGCAAGGCTGTGACCATTTCCTGTGTGCACTGAGAGCTCAGCTTCTGGCCTTCAGTAGTCCCTGCTCTTGTTTGCTTTCCGTGATTAAAATCATGACCAAAAGCAACCTGGGGAAGAAAGGGTTTATTTCATTGCACAGTTTACAGCCCATCGTCACGGGAAACTGAGGCAGGAACCCAAGCCAGGAGCTTGAAACAAACCATGGAGGAATTCTGCTCACTCCCTTGCTCACAGGGACATGTTTAGCTGCATTATACACCATAGGTCTACCTGCCTAGGGATGGCACCACCCAGAGTGGGCTGGGCCACCCCTACATCAATTAGCAATCAAGAATATGCCCCACAGAAATGCCCACAGGCCAATCTGAGAGAGGAAAATCCTCAGTAGAGGTTCCCTCTTCCCAGGTGTGTGGAGTTGACAACTATAACTGTCCATCACATTCGCAACAGTGTCTCCCCTGTCACCTGGGAGCTGTCTTGCCATGGATGTTGTCACAGACCAGCTCAGCACCCACATGTGCAGAGCATGCAATGCTGGAGGACTTTGTGCCCTGAGGGGTCCGACTGTGTCTCCAGGAGTCAGTGCACACCATATTCCTCCTCTCCTGGGACATGTCAAGTCACATATTACATAGCTTCTTCGAGGGCAGTTCATACAGGGCAAACATACCACTAACAAGAGTGCTTAGGAAGCTTCCAAGTGTGGTAACTGAAAGATGGTGTCTTCCTAGTAGACAAAAAAGTGCTTGGTCTTCTCATACGAGGTGCCTTCTCAGCAGGGTGCTGTACAAAGCTTCAAGATGGACAGCCTGTCTGGCCAATGGGTGCTGGAATTTTATTGTAGATGAGGAAGTGTAGACAGAACACAGAAAGTCACCATCTTTGTTTCCAGAGTTCTGGACATCATAAAAATAATGTGAGATGACTCAGGGGTAAAGGCACTTGCTGCCAAGCCTGATGATGTGAGTTCAACTCTTAGGACCCACATGGTGAAAGGACAGAACTGACTCCCAAAAGTTGTCTTCTAATTTCCAAATGCATACCGTGGCATGTACACTTGCAAGCACACATGGGCATGTTTGTGCACACATACACTAAATAAATGTAATTCAAAGAAACGGAAAAAGCCTCTGAACATGAGCTGTGGGGTTTGCAGCCTAGGATATTGCTGGTGCTGTTGTTTGGGTGTGTCAATCAGTTTGCTTTCATTGATACAGACTACGTTATACTTTTGTAGCTCAGGGTAAAGGGAACGCTTCTCCATGGGGTGCCTTGTCTTGTGTTTAATCCAACCGTTAAAGTTGGGCTTCTTTAGTGGCCAAGAAGTAGTCAGTGCCCTGGGTCAACCAAGACTGGAGTAGTGAAGACGTCCATATACAAGGCATCTCTCACCATGGGAACATCTGGCTACTTACAAGCTCAGCATCTGTAGTATATATAAACATATGTATATACATGAATATAAGCACATACATGCACACATATACGTACATGGTGACAAGATGCAACCACAACTAGAGAAAAGCATTTAAGACTAAGGCAGTTGTGGTGTATGCCTTTAAAACACTCTGGCCAAGGATGACCCAGAACCTCTGATCCTCCTGCTTCTACCTCCCAAGCACTGGGATTACAGGCATGTGCCACCAAACACAGTTTAATTGGTCCTGAGGAGCCAGTTCATCCTTGCTGCATAGCAAAGTAAAGGCCAGTCCGGGCTGGAAGAGTATGGGAGGGACAGAGGGAGAGATGGAGGGAGGGAGATGAAGAAAGGGAGAGGTGACAAGAAAAGGAAGCAAAGAGAAGGGAAAGGAAAGAGGGAAGGAAGAAGGGAGGAGAGAGAGAGAGAGAGAGAGAGAGAGAGAGAGAGAGAGAGAGAGAGAGAGAGAGAGAGACAAGAAGAAAAAGCAAAGAAGCCAGGCCCCATGCAAGGCAAGGGCAGCAGAGTCAGAACGAACCAGAGGACCAAATGAAAAGGACCACAGGGCTAAAGCCTGGAGTCCCAGCTCCCAAGTGGCAAATGAGGCTAAAGCGAAAATGCTTCAGCGAGTCCAAGAGACAAAAGAGATTCAGCCCCCAGAGAACTGTAGACTATCAAAGAGCAATCTGAGCCGGGCGTGGTGGCGCACGCCTTCAATCCTAGCACTCGGGAGGCAGAGGCAGGTGGATCTCTGTGAGTTCAAGGCCAGCCTGTTCTGGTCTACACAGTAAGTTCCAGGACAGTTGGGGCTGCATGGACACCCTGTCTCAAAAGACAAAAGCAAAACAAAACAAAAAACTCCAAAACTATTTTTGCTGTACTTTCTTTCAGATTGCTCCTCTTTTTCCTCCCAAGGAGACTGAGTTCTACACTGATGTGATTGAAGCCCTTCCGGCAGGTTCCTCTGGGAAACGTCACTGTAACTGTGCATCCCTTCAGGGTGATGTCGACATTTTCTGGAATGTCCACAGTATGATTGCTGAGGATGATCTTCATTCTCACAGTAGATTTGGCAGAAGCTAGCAAATATAATTTTTTAAGGATTTTTTTTAAAAAATATTTTTTAATTTTATTTATTTTGTATGTGTACGAATGTACTGTCTGCATGTAGGTTTGTGCACCCGTGTTGTGCAATGCTGTAGAGGTCAGAAGAGGGCATCGGATTCCCCTGGAACTGGAGTTAAAGACAGTTCTCAGGCACCATGTGGGTGCTGGGGATCGAACCCGTGTCCTCTGCAAGAGCAGTCGGCTTTCTTAACCGCTAGGTCATTTCTCCAGCCCCGCAAATATAATTTTTTTTTTTTTGTCTTTTCGAGACAGGGTCTCCCTGTAGCCCCAGCTGTCCTGGAACTCACATTGTAGACCAGGCTGGCCTTGAAATCACAAAGATCCGCCTGCCTCTGCCTCCCAAGTGCTAGGATTAAAGGCGTGCGCCACCACGGTTTGCTTGCTTTTCATGTTTCCCCTTGATTGGTAACTTTATTTTTTTTATTTTTTTTATTGTATTTATTTTTGTATGTGTATGAATGTACTATCTGCATGTAGGTTTGTGCACCCATGTTGTGCAATGCCTCAGAGGTCAGAAGAGGGCATCGGATTCCCCTGGAATTGGAGTTCTCCTGGAATTAGAGTTACAGACAGTTCTCAGCCGCCATGTGGGTGCTGAGGATCGAACCCAGGTCCTCTGAAAGAGCTGTCAGTGCTCAACCACTAGGCCATCTCTCCAGCCCCTGATTGGTAACTTTAACTATGGTGTTAAATTCTGATTGGCTGGTGTACTTGATTGGTAACTTTAATTGTGATGCTAAACTCTGATTTGCTGTTGTACTTATAATTTACCCTGTGACTCACACGGGAAGCCACACTCCTCCTGAGTTGAGTGTTGGGCCTGCATTGTAATTAAGTTAAACCCTCCTATAAAACTCCATGTGGTTTAGTGTCTCTCCACTGCAACTTTACAACAATTTGAGGGGGACCCTTGGACCCTAACATAACAGTTTATATATATGGGAAATTTTAGTTATGATGGGTAGCATTATAAAACAATGGGACCTCCCTGGCCACACCCATGGGGTGGGATCTAGTGATGAAAAGGTTTAGAAGTTGGCTTTGAGATTTGAGTCATGCTCCTTATATAACCAGACATTTTGCAATAAAATCTCTCTCTGCATTTGGACCTTAACATTCATCCACATGGTGTGCTTTCCTGTGCATGTTTTCCACATGATCATCTTGGGATTAAATGGGCCCCCCCACAAATCTCGGTGGAACCCCTACATATATATTTTTTTTTCTCACAGCAGCATACAGAAGTATTAAAAAAAATACAAAAACATGGGCTGGAGGGATGGCCTAGCGGTTAAGAGCGCCAAACGCTCTTGCAGAGGACCCGGGTTCGATCCCCAGCACCCACATGGCGGCTGAGAACCGTCTGTGACTCCGGTTCCAGGAGAACTCCAGTTCCAGGGGAATCCGAGACCCTCTTCTGACCTCCGCGGCATCGCACGACACGGGTGCGCAGACCTGCATGCAGACAATACATTCATACACATAAAAA
>VZQC01003831.1:454597-469323 GCA_009823505.1 Rhizomys pruinosus | reverse complement strand
GAGAGAGAGAGAGAGAGAGAGAGGGAGAGAGAGAGAGAGAGAGAGAGAAGGAGAGAGAGAGAGAGAGAGAGAGAGAGAGAGAGAGAGAGAGAGAGAAGCTGTGAGGCTCACTGGAATTAGAAGATAAAATGAAACTTTGTTTTAGACCCAGGCCAGCAAAAATGTTAGGCCAAGATAATCAAGAGCAGGACAGAGTGAGGAAACACCCTCTCTTGCCCTGTGAGGGAACTGCAAACTGTGTCTCCTCTGGAGACCTTGGAAACAGCATGCTGACGCAGCACACACTCTACCCCAACCAATTCTCATCTAAATGCTTGCATATTCCACATACAAAGTCTCTCATGTGTGTACAAGAGCTATTCAGACATGTTTGTTCATTGTAACACTGAAAAAAACAAGTTCTGAAAAACCAGCCAGTGTGTTAGTACACACCTGAGTCCACAACACTCAGGAAGTGGAGTCTGAGGTTAATCCACACTACAATGTGAGACCTTGTCTCAAAGACCAAGGGCTGAGGGTGTAGCTCAGTGGTGCCGGATGTGTCAAAGCCTGGATTCCAACCTCAAGACCACACACACAAAATAAAAGCTCTGAAAACCATTCATTTTGACTGTTAAAACTGTGATAGATGCCAGGCGTAGTGGTGCACGCCTTTAATCCTAGTACTTGGGAGGCAGAGGCAGGTGGATCTTTGTGAGTTCAAGGCCAGCCTAGTCTACATAGCGAGTTCTAGGACAGCTGGGGATATATGGAGACCTCAAAAAGACCAAAACGACAACAAAACAGTGGGGTCTAGAGGTTAAGCTAGACTAGAATTATCTAGCGTTGGTTAGACCCCATACACAAGATAGACTAGAATTATTTAGCATCAGTTAGACCCATATACACAAGAATGCACCAATTTTTTTTATTCATAAGCTAATATTTTTAGAGGTCTCTTTAGATCTTTCCCATTGCACCTGAATTTGAAGATGATGGGCTGACAAGATGTTTAGGTTTTGCGCTTTTATGCCTGTGTACCATGTGAAGGCTCTTTTGGAAGTTCCTCTTTATGAGCATACCTAAGAACCTGTGCAGACACTGCACTGTTGAAGCGCCTGACGATGCTTTCTTTGGTACGGCTTCCACAGCTCACATTCATTTGAGCACATTTTGATATTAGTCATTTGATATATTTCACAGTGGCAAATACTAGTTCTATTCTGGAACTTTTTATAGAACTGTTGTTATTCAAAAGCATAGTATGAATATGTTCTTTTTTATATAAACAGGTGCTTGTAGTTTGTTGACTTTTTTGAAAGAATCAAGTTGTAAAGTTTTATTACAAATTCAAAATGAAGTTCTTAAAAAAATCTCAATTTGCTGGGCATGGTGGTGCCTGCCTTTAATCCCACACTCGGGAGGCAGAGGCAGGCAGATCTCTGTGCCACTCAAGGCCAGCCCGGTCTACACAGCGAGCTCCAGCCCAGCTGGAACTAAATAAAGGGAGATGCTGTCTCAAAAATACCCCCCCCCCTCCATGGGGCTGGAGAGATGGCCTAGCGGTTAAGAGCGCCGACCGCTCTTACAGAGGACCCGGGTTTGATCCCCAGCACCCACATGGCGGCTGAGAGCTGTCTGAAACTCCAATTCCAGGAGAACTCCAGTTCCAGGGGAATCCGAGACCCTCTTCTGACCTCCGCGGCATTGCACGACACGGGTGCACAAACCTGCATGCAGACAGTACATTGATACACATACCGAAATAAATAAAATAAAATAAATATATAAAAAAAATAAAAAAAATACCCCCCCCAAAAAATCTCAACTTGACCAAATATGAAACAATTTAAAAACCTTTAAAAGTGTATTGAGAAAAATCAGGGTTTAGGAGCTGGAGAGATGGCTCAGTGGTTAAGAGCGTAGCCGACTGTTCTTGCAGAATACCCGAGTTCAATTCCCAGCACCCACATGGCTCCAGTTCCAGGGGAATCAGATGCCCTCTTCTGACCTCTGTGGCATTGCGCGACACGGGTGCACCAACCTACATCCAAACAGTACACTCATACACATAAAAAATAATAAAGAAAAAAAAAAGAAAAACCAGGCTTTAAAAAAAAGTGTGTGTCATTATCAAAGAGAGACATGTTTAAGTAAAAATAATAAAACCCCATGCTGCATAGACAATGCAGACCGTTCTCGTGTATCTGGTCAACAGGCAAAAAGCAAGCACTTAAGGTCTTCAGCTCCAGGGCTGGAGAGATGGCCTAGCGGTTAAGAGCACTGACTGCGGGGTTGGAGAGATGGCCTAGCAGTTAAGAGCGCTGACTGCGGGGTTGGAGAGATGGCCTAGCGGTTAAGAGCACCGACTGCTCTTGCAGAGGACTGGGGTTCAATCCCCAGCACCCACATGGCGGCTGAGAACCGTCTGTAACTCCAGTTCCAGGAGTTGAGAACTCCAGTTCCAGGGGAATCCGAGACCCTCCTCTGACCTCCGCGGCATTGCACAACACGGGTGCACAGACCTGCATGCAGACAGTACACTCATACACATAGAAAATAAAAATAAATAAAATAAAAAAAAGAGTGCTGACTGCTCTTGCAGAGGACCCGGGTTTGATCCCCAGCACCCACATGGCAGCTGAGAGCCATCTTTAACTCCAGTTCCAGGGGAATCCGACACCCTCTTCTGACCTCCGCCGCATTGCACTACACGGGTGTACAAACCTACAGGCAGACAGTACACTCATACACATAAAAAATAAATAAAAATTTTTTAAAAAGGTCTTCAGCTCCAATCTTTTGCTCATTTCTTATTGCTGGAACTTCATTTTCACTTCTTCTTGTCGGGTGACCGAGCCGGATAGTGGCAGAGACAGATGGTAAGCCGGCCTTTACTCAGCCCCGCCCTGCCCAGCCGGGGAGCAGACGAATTCTCAGCTGGTGGATGGGCTGCTTTGTCTCTTTACCATCTTGCTGTTTAGGGTTCTCTGGGTGTCTGCGTCGGTAGTTGCTGCCATACCGTCGAGGTGGCTGCTGACTTTGGGTCTCATCTCCTTGGTCTTCCTTGTCCTTTGCATTGTCATCCTCTCTGGGCTGTCTGCGGTGAGGAGGACCCCTGCGACATCATGGTCTATAACCTGATACATATTCCGTCTCCCTGATCTCCTGCACCCTGGTTGTCAGCACCCTCCATCACTTCTGCACAGGAGCGTTGGGATACTGAGGTCGACGCCCACAGGGACCCTCCGTCTGCGGTAGGGCCTGCGCTGCTGGCCTTGGCCTTCAGGAGCTCTCTCCAATCCATCCCTTCTTCTCCCGACTCTCACTGCTCTGGTAATTGCGTGGAGGACCCTATGACGTGGATAGCTTCTGTAATGGTTAGGGTCTGCTACGTACTTACTGCCTTGAACTGAACTCCACCGGGGCCTGTATGTTTGTAACATTTGCTGCCTCGGCACCCTTTTCTCCTTCAACATCAAACTCCACAGTCTCTCCATCTCCTACGCTGCGAAGGTACTTCCTGGGGTTATTCTTCTTTAGGGCAGTCTGGTATACAAACCCACTTTCTTTTTTTTTTTTTTTTAATTTTCTTTTTTTTATTTCCATATGTGTATGAATGTATTGTCTGCATGCAAGTCTGTGCACCCGTGACATGCAACGCCGCGGAGGTCAGAAGAGGGTGTCGGACTCCCCTGGAACTGGAGTTCTCCTGGAATTGGAGTTTCAGACGGCTCTCAGCCGCCATGTGGGTGCTGGGGATCGAACCCGGGTCCTCTGCAAGAGCGGTCGGCGCTCTTAACCACTAGGCCATCTCTCCAGCCCAGAACCCACTTTCATAAGTACTAGGTTAAAAGCTTCCTAAGGCCAGGGTCTTGTGCTAACCAATGACACACTGCCGCCATTCTCCATGGCAGTGGGTAAAACTTTTAGCAAAGGACATTCAGTATCTTTCAGTAGAATGAGTCAAGTCCACTAGGGGCTTCAGCAAAAGAAACATGTTAAGAGAGACAGGGAGAATAAACAATTCCTTCTCTTCTTTGGACAGTCCTGTGAGATGATGTCTTGGTGTGTTGCCATCATCTAACACTACAGAGTCTCAATTCTGAAGACAAAGCTCCCAGAAGAGGGATGGACTCAGGATAATAATCTCAAACCACCAAATTTACCAGGTTGGTCTCTAACTCCTGGGCCCAAGTGATTCTCCTGCCTCAGCCCCCACCCCCCCACCTCTGTGCCCCAACTCCTGGGCCTGGATTACAGCAACCCTGGGGCCCTTCACAGCCTTCCCATCCAGTAAATCTTCCTCACTAAGACACTGCATTGGTTTTCTGCTCTTTGCAACTTGCACACATGGATACAATGTTCTTTATCAACATAAAACTCTGAAGAATGTACAAATTCCAGTAAGTTCCTCAGGACCATAAGGGTCTTGTTATTCTTCTAGACTGGAGGCAGGAATTCTGCAAACTACACACATAATTCCAGCTTCCAAGGAGCCTCCCTGATTTCATGGCACACTTTCCCAGACAGTAAGCAGCTCTTGACAGACTGGACCTATTTTGTTTATGACCACATCGAGAATGTGAAGCAGAGTCCAAACTCACTTCTTTGCATGTAGTTGCCTGGCCTGGGTGTGGTGCTGCACCCCTATGACCTCAAAATTTAGGGGGCAGAGACAAGAGGATCAGAAGCTCAAGGTGGTCCTCGAGTCCGAACCTAGCCTAGGCTACACGAGAGTCTGACTCCAGCAGACAAAAATAAGAGAGAGCAAAAAGAGATTTAAAGGTCTGTAACATTATTTTACATGTCATCACATGTGAATCTCCCCCCCTGAATTTTTATTTATAGACAGGGTCTTACTCCTGTCTAGATCCAGCTAGCCTCCTGAATGCTGGCATTTCAGGCCTTCGTGCTGTCACACCTGGCAAAAATGTTTAACTGTATATTCTAACTCCCACCAGGAGGGAGAGCTCACGTATGGGAGTGGGTTTGACTCTTTTCTAGACCCATTCTTTCCAACTGTGCACACCCACTCTAGTGTTCCATGCAAGCTCTCCACAGACAGCTCCCTCAAAACCAGAGGCTTCACTTAAACATATTTTTGTAATAAACATCTGTACAGACATGAATATTAATTAAGTAGCTTTATTTAAAAAGATTATAAAATCTGACATTAAGAGATACAAAAAGACCCACAAGATTTAAATTGACAGATACAAAAACGATCGGCTATAAGCAATGCAAAAATACATTTCCCAATCTCCAATAAAGCATTAAAGTACAGTAATTATAAATTTTATACTGTAAGTATATTTCATTTATGTCTTAAGAACCAGTTTAAACAATCTTTTTTTATAAAATATAGTCAATCAAATTAGCCGGAGCTGTTAATTACAATGACTTTGAAGCTGCTGGGGTTGCCCTTCTACACAGTGCTTTCTGGTCTCAGCTCTTGAGCTTATTCTGTGCCAGTCTTTTACTCCCATTTCCTTCCATAGAACAGAGGCTAAGCCAGCCAAGGGGCTCAGGAAAAAAAAAAAAAAAAAAAAAAAAAAAAAAAAACAAAAAAAAAAAAAAAAACATGAGAAAAAAGAGGGTTGGGAGATGGCTCAGTGGTTAAGAGTAACTCAGTGGTTGCAGAGAACCCAGATTCAATTCCCAGCACCTACATGGCAGCTAACTCCAGTTCTAGGAGATCTGACTCCCTCTCTGACCTGTGGGCATTGGACACCACCAGTGCACTTACATGAATGCAGGCAACACACATAAACCAAAACAAAGAGTGGTCAGAAGTGTAAGTGGCCAACTACCTTTCTAAACAAAAAGGACCAAGCAACCAAGTAGGAGCCCTCCTCTACACCAAACAAAGTGGAGCTCACAACCAGGAAGCTCAGTGCTGACAGCTGGATGTGTGTAGCTAGGTCAGAACATGTCTGTTCATCTGACCATGCCCAGTGCTTGTCCCAGTGGTACTAGAGTTTAGGTTTGAAATGTTCCAAAGCCTATGCTCCACTGAGAGAAGGTGGAAGATTTTAGAGGTGGGCTGAGTGGGAGGTCTTGGGTAATTACGGGTCTGCCCTCCAAGGGGATCATAGGAACTTAAGTCTACCACTGATTCTTGTTGCTTCCTGCATGCACAGGGCAAGCAGCTTGCTCTACCGCAAACTTCCCATGGTGATATGCTGCTGCCTCACCAAAGGCAACAGGAGTAACCGACCATGGCTGAGACCCTCAATGCTACAAGCCACAATAGACTTTTACTTCCTCTTTTCCAAAGAAGTGTGTGTTTGTATGACCATATGTCATGTGAGTGGACTGGATTCCCCTAAAGCTGGAGTTACAGGCATTTGTGAGACCCAAGATGCAGGTGCTGGGAAATAAACTTAGATCCTCTGGAAGATCAGGCAGTGAATGCTCTTAACCTCTGGGCCATCTCTCCTACCCCAATCCTTTCTAAGTTGATACCTCTAAAATTTTGTGATCATAGTAGACAGCTGACTAACAGGTAGTGGCACTAAGGTACCCCACATCATTTTCAGTCAATTTTCAATAGGTCTAGACATTTATAGTAACAGCATGACTTGATGGGAAACGTCACAATCGCCTATCATAAACTCATTCCTGCTGAATTACTCTGTTCTTGGTCTCAAGGGCCCACTCTCTTTCCTCTCTTAGATCATTTAGCCAATAAAAACTCCATCCATGATCGGTCTCATGATCTCCCAGGCAGGCATCGTGACATCTCTGCTAACTAGCATACACACTTGTATGGGATACAAGTAAGGCACTGATCACAGTGGAGGCTGTGTGCCCAGACCTATCAGTTCTGAGAACTACGACAGCCTCGTTCACCCATCTACACACACAATGGCAGATGAGAAACTAAAAAGGAGAACCTTAAACTAGATCCTCAGAGAGAAAACCTAGCCTAGGAAACCTCTACCGAGGCCATGACATTATGGGCTAGTCACCCAACACTGGAGCCCTGGGTCACACTCCAGGAGGAAGACAAGGTTGTCTTTGGGCAGAAAGGGCCCATTCCAGCAATTCTTCCACAATCTCTGAGGAAGTTATGGGTCAGAGCACCCTGACCCATCCCTCAGACCCACAACAGTGCTCATCCAGCATGGTCCCTAGAGACTCTATGTCTAAAGACATCTCTCTTGAAGAGAAATGAAGGCCATCTTCTGGGGAAACAAGAATCCTGAGACTCCTGCTGCAGACTCTTGGTAATGAATAGGGCCTAAGACTCTGGATGACCTTGAGGCAACTGATGGTGAACAAGAGTAAGAAAGAAATAAAATGGAAGGGAGGAAGGAAAGGAGAGAGGGAAGGAGAGAAAAGAAAGGGGGGAGAGAGCAAGAGGCGAAGGGATCACCTCTGGTGGATGGTGAAGCAGCACAGGGACCATTCTGACAGAAAGCCAGAAAAGGGCAGAAACCAAAGGCCGAGTCTTTAAAAGGAGTCTGCAGAGGCACAGCCACCGGAGTAGAAAGTCACCTGCTGGAGGGCGACCAACCATTTCCAACTCACGGTGAACTAGTATAAACACAGTACTAACTATGTTTGCCCACATATATGAACACAGTATGAACTCTTCACACACATGAGAAGTGGTCAGGCCTGTTTGTATGTTTGTATCCACTGAACTGGACGAAGTATCTACTTTTTCTTTGGTCCACAGGTGTAACACTTTCTTCACGTTATCTCTGGTCCACAGGTGTAACAAGGCTTTCTTCATGTTATCTCTGGTCCACAGGTGTAACAAGGCTTTCTTCATGTTATCTCTGGTCCACAGGTGTAACAAGGCTTTCTTCACGTTATCTCTGGTCCACAGGTATAAAAAGGCTTTCTTTACCTTTTCTATGAGCTTCCTAACAATTTTTCTTATGTGAGTTCAAGGCTAGCCTGGTCTACAGAGTGAGTTCCAGGACAGCTGGGACTACAGGGAGACCCTGTCTCAAAAAGACCAAAAAAAAAAAAAAAACCCCACAAAACTTTATCTCATCAACTGAAGTGCAACACAATACCATGAGGCTGATGATAGATATACACAAAATACCAACAGCCCTCATTAACTTTCTATTAGGTTAAATTAAGAGTAGTGATTCTAAAAGGCTACCAAATAAGCTCAAGGCTGGGTGAGAGATGGTAAAGTACCATATACAAAGGAAAGACCCTACGCCAGCATTTTAAATACTGACATCTTAAATAGGCATTAAATTTCCAATAACAGAACCAAATCTAGTTATCAAAAAAACAATAGCTAAGTAAATTAATTTAAAAATGAAGTATTTTCTGACTGGATGGATGTGACATGCTGTTTACACAGTGCTAAGGCACAATCTGAAAGGTGAGCCTGGTGAGGGATACCCTGTCACAGAATGACAGGCAGTTAATCAACAGTGAAGACATGTAACTTAAACAAACAACTTGTCCTCCTCTCCTCTAAAAACAAAACAAATAACAACAAAACCCTTCCATCTGAAACAAGTTCCAACAGTTCTTAAAAAATGGCAACAAAAAGAAACCTTCCAGGCTCCTTTGCCCCATACTAAGAACTACTGCTTCCCCTCTGCCCTCCCAAAGAGGTTCCCAAATGAGATTCTCCTGGAGCTCTGCGGGCAGTGGGAGGCCCCTCTGCTCTTCAGCAGCACCTGCTCCGCTGACTTTAAGCATTCAGTGGTTCTGTGAGGGCTTCAGCCCGAGCAGTGTTCCCGGGTTTTCTCAACTGCCCCTCTTGTCGTTTTTCATAGAGCATAACAACGAAGTCAAACAGGAACATCAAACTTGCTATAAATCCAAATACCTGAGGAAGAAAAAAGGGAGAGAGGTTACAGAGGAACTGTGCACTGTAAACACGCATGTCCTACTCAGCCAGATGAGAAGGGAGAGAGGTTATAGAGGAACTGTGCACTGTAAACACGCATGTCCTACTCAGCCAGATGAGATGGCTGATCAATTTTACCTTATACCAACTTTTTTCTTTTTTTTTGTCTTTTTGAGACAGGGTCTCCCTATACCTCCAGCTGTCCTGCAACTCACTATGTAGACCAGGCTGGCCTTGAACTCAGAGAGATCCACCTGCCTCTGGCTCCCAAGTATACCAACTACTCTTTAACAGTGAAAATATTTAAAATCATCAAAAAAGGAAAAGAAATTTCCAGAATAACAGGTATTAGTAAAAAAAAAAAATCCCACAAAGACAAATGCCCCATCTCTTGTTCTGTCTTCGTGGTGCTGGTGTCTGTCTGCTGCAGGCTAAGCGAGTGCTCCACCACTGACCTGCATTCCCAGCCAGCTGTCTCTGAAGCCCGGCCCAAAGCAGCTTTGAGTTAGGGTCTCTCAACTAAGTGCTTCCAAGTCATCTACTCTTTGTATAAAGCCACAAGTTATCTGGGAACACCCACCTCCTCTGGAAAATTACAAAGGTAAGGAATTTCCTTTGTTCCCTACTTCCTTCTGGCTGGGGTTTGGGTCCGGTTCCCACTGTGGGTTACTAAAGGACCCATTTGTCTAAGCTACAATCAGAGGACCTGACTATGTCTCAGCCAGTCTACATCAACCAGCTCTCTCACACTGGCCTCAGAGCCAAAACATGGGGCTTGATAGGTAATTTTTTTTTTTATGATTTCCTTTTTTTTTTTTTTCACATAAATTTATTTATTTATTTTAAACAAATCTAGACCCGTGTTCCCGCTCATTCCCCCACCCCGCCAGAGCTCATGCATTCTGCCAGACATGCTTTCCATCTCTTAGTCATTCTCAGTATTTTCCATGGGGAAGTTGACTGTTTTGAGCAGAAGTTCACTGTTTCAGTCAGTTCTTTGATGCAGTCTTTTCTGTTGTTGTTGTTGTTGTTTCCAAAATGCGTTATGCCCAACTGCTTTGGACAAAAGCTCAGGGGGCCCTACACAAGAAATACTTACAATTGGGTAATTGGCACTAGCATCCACAGATGAGGGATACCATTCATCGTTTGTTTTTCTGGGACTGTGTTACTTCACTCAGCATGATGTCCTCTAGCTCCAGCCATTTTCCTGCAAAGCTCGTGATGTTGTCTTTCTTTACTGCTGCATAGAACTCCATTGTGTAGATGTACCACATTTTCTCTATCCACTCGTCAGTTGAGGGGCATTTAGGTTGGTTCCAGCTCCTTGCTATTGTGAAGAGAGCTGCAATAAACATGGCCGTGCATGTATCTCTGTGGTGGCGTAAGTCTTGAGGGTACATGCCTAGGAGTGGTATGGCTGGGTCGGGTGGCAAGTTCATTCCAAGTCTTCCAAGGGTTCTCCACACTGCTTTCCATAGTGGCTGTACGAGTTTACATTCCCACCAGCAGTGGATGAGTGTTCCCCTTTCCCCACAACCTCTCCAGCACTTGGTATCATTTGTTTTCTTGATCCTAGCCAGTCTTATTGGAGTAAGATGATATCTTAAAGTGGTTTTGATTTGCATTTCCTTAATGATTAGTGATGTTGAGCAGTTCTTAAGGTGTTTCTCAGACATCTCTAATTCCTCGCTTGTGAAGTCTCTGTTCAGTTCTTTGCTCCATCTATTGAGCGGGTCATTTGTTTTCTTCTTTCTTTGTTTTTTGAGTAGTTTATATATTCTGGAAATCAATGCTTTGTCAGATGTATCTGCGGTGAAGGTTTCCTCCCACTCTGTGGGATTTCTCGTCACTTTCTTGATTGTTTCTTTTGATGTACAGAAGCTTTTGAGTTTGATGAGGTCCCATTTGTCAATTGTCGACCTTAATTCTTGTGCAGCTGCTGTCTGATTTAGGAAGTCTTTTCCTACGCCTATGTCTTGTAGTCTGCTGCCAACTTTTTCTTCTATCATCTTCAGAGTTTGGGGTTTCACGTTGAGGTCTTTAATCCATCTGGAGTTGACTTTTGTACAGGGTGAGAGGTAGGGGTTTAATTTCATTCTTCTACAAGTGGTGATCCAGTTTTGCCAACACCACTTGCTGAAGATGCTGTCTTTTCTCCATTGTGGTTTCTTGGCCCCCTTGTCAAATATGAGATGGCTGAAATTGTATGTGCTCAGACTTGGATCTTCGGTTTTGTTCCACTGGTCAACAGGTCTGTTTTTGTGCCAGTACCAGGCTGTTTTTATGACTATAGCCCTGTAGTATAGTTTAAAATCTGGTATAGAGATCCCTCCTGTGTAGCTCTTTTCACTCAGGGTTGATTTGGCTATTCGGGGTCTTTTGTTTTTCCAAATGAATTTAAGAACTTTTGTTTCCAAGCCTGTGAAGAAATTCTTGGGGATTTTGATTGGGATTGCATTAAATCTATACAAGAGTTTTGGTAAAATGGACATTTTTACAATGTTAATTTTCCCAATCCATGAGCATGGGAGGTTTTTCCATCTTCTGAGGTCTTCTTCAATTTCTTTCTTTAAGGGTTTAAAATTTTTGTAATTTGACTCCAAATATACTTTCCATGTAGTGGGGGCAAGGATTTTTAACTGCCAAGAAGCAACCTAGCACTGTCACCTATCAGTAATAAGACCCCAATCCTAAAACTGTTGCCGGCTGCCTGACTATGTAAATGGGCAGCTATCCTCCACTGCATGAGGCGCTACAAATTCCAATTAGCCTCCAAGTAAGAAATCACGAGGCTGGCTGGCACAGGGCTAAACTTCAAGCTATCCCTCTCTCCCCTCCTACTTGCTCTGTCTTTTGAACCTCCTCTTTACTCACTCGAAGGAAAAGAAAAGCTGTCCCAAGAGGGTTCCATCTGACAGGTCTTAGATATTGGGATCCAAGGGGTACACTGAGTTAGACTGTCCTTCTGAGTTAGAGATTTTATTTATTTTTTAAGACAGGGTCTCCCAAAGCCCCAGCTGACCTGGCTGGCCTTGAACTCACAGAGATCCGCCTGCCTCTGCCTCCCCAGTGCTAGGATTAAAGGCGTGTGCCACAACACCCGGCTCAAAGATGGTTCTTAATTGCCATGTGGGTGCTGGGAATCGAACCCGGGTCCTCGCAAGAACAGTCAGCACTTAAAAAAAAAAATAAAAAAAGAACAGTTGGCACTCTTAACTGCTGAGCCATCTCTCCAGCCCCTACAAGAGATTATTAATGCCATGAAAAGATAGTATGGTGGGGCTCTGAGAGGTAAGGCTTATGAGATGGAATGGGAGTCCCTTCTTATGCGTTTCAGAAGGGGAAGCTGTATGCCATGTAGTCAAACAGTAGTCCACAGTATTTCCTTTTAGTCAGGCTGTCTGATTCTTGCATGGCACAGGGAGGGGAGGAAGAGAAATGTGTGACTTTTAGGGTATGGGGGAAGTGGGCAGGAGCCTTATGAGGACAAATTCCTGGCCAAGACTGGAAGATCAACTTTACCTTCTATTAAAAAGATCAAATACATGCTGGTCCTGACCTCTTCTGGACGGGTAGAAGCTTCTCCATGTACATACGAAGGAGTTGATAGATTAACTCGTGTCTTCATCAAATAAGCAGAACCCAAATTTGGGCTTCCCACCCCTACTCCACTGGCCATGGCCCTGTATCCATGTGTCACAGGGGTCTGCAAAGCTCTCTGAATTAACTGGAGGTTACTCATATCCCTCACAGCCTCAGTTATCAGAAGAAGAGAAGAGAATGAAGGAAACAGCTTTATAAAGAAACATCTTACTCAGCTAATGGTGCAAATGCAAACTGACTGGATTAGTCTCCTCCCCATCGCTCTCCGGAAGCCATCCAATACCCCCACCTCCACACAGCCTCAGTCCTTTCACACTAACATAGGGAGGGCCCTTCATGTTAGGTAACTTTCCCTTTCTCTCCAGTCCTAGGTGATTATATCCTATGAGTGCTTCACACACCAAACACTGCCCAAGACACAATCTAGCAATGTCTCTGATTCACGTCTCTCCCCATCTACCCAAGGGACTGAGTCTATTTAAAAAACTCTAATCCCAAAACACCTCCCACCTCCAGCATCTCAGGAATTCCTCCTTACCTCCTGTGCTGCTGCTAAGTTATTGGGTCTCAGCTCCTGGATATATTTTTTGAGATTAAAGGTGGCTCATGGACCACAAGAAAAATACAGCCCCACACTAACACCAGACACCAACTGAACTCTATCCCAGAGGAGTAACTCTGGAAAATCTCCACACAGCTACCATGCCTACTCCTGTGATCTGGGAGACCCCACCCTGCCTCTGTATCACAGGGAAAAGGAATTCCTTCAAATAGTCCTCAAAGAACTTGGGCAACCAGCACAGCAGTTGACAGTGACAGACGTCCTAGATTTTGAATACAGTCCCACTCAACAGCGAACTCTCAGACTTTCATCACTGGCTTAATAACTCGAGCTCTGGCCAACAAACTAGGTCTCTCGTCATCCGTGCACAGTGCTACTTCTGCCCCTGTGCCAGCCTGGGGTGGACTCACTCTGGATGCACAGACAGGAGAGATCTGCCTTTGCAGACAACTGGCCTCAGACTCACAGAACATCTCTAAACCTCTCAAACACAGTGTCCCCACTGCCAGGTCCCTCACCACATTGCTTCCTTAGTGCCCCATGGTTCCCTCTGCTGTGCCAGACAATCCTTTCAAAGGGGCACCATGGTGGGACATCTAGAACCCTCACTGTGCAAACTTACCATGACCTTCAAGCCTGCCTCCAGCCAACTTCCCAATGGGTCTACTCCAACACTGTTCTACCACAAGTGAGAAGCTCCCTCTGATCTTGCTGAATGTACCTACTGGCTTAGATGCTAGCTCATACTGCCAGGGTCACACACTCATCTCTTTTAATGGCTTCCTGAAGATGAGGGATCCATACAAAAATGCAGATGTGCCTTCTAACACGTCTTCATCCTATTATCTAGACACATATAAATACTTCATATTATTTTTCAGTTTCAACTTCATTGTTAAAGACTTCATCCTTTATCAGGAACAGCCTCACCACCTGTTTATTACAACAGGATGTTAGGACCAGGTCAGAAAGAGTTAATTAGAAGGAAGGAGTTAATTGTAAAACTGAGTTAGCTAAATAAAGCAAACCTGGTTCCCATGACTACCTTAACTGCAAGAATACAGTCTGGCCCTGAGTTCCTAGTTCCCACAGCCACCTGAGGTCAGGATGAACTTTCCGAAGCCCCGGGGGAGTACATTTCAACACCTAAGGAGCTTACTCACTCTCCAAGGGGCTTCATGTTGCTAAACACAACCAATCAGCTCAAGGTCACCACTCCTTGTATTGTGTTTCTAGCCTCCCAATTGTTTTTCACTAACAATCACCCTGGTTTGTCATTTTTTGCAGGGTTTTATACTTAAAAGCACTAGGAAGGCAGAGGCAGGTGGATCTCTATTGAGTTCAAGGCCAGCCTGGGGGCTGGAGAGATGGCCTAGCGGTTATGAGCGCCGACCGCTCTTACAGAGGACCCGGGTTCGATCCCCAGCACCCACATGGCAGCTGAGAACTGTCTGAAACTCCAATTCCAGGAGAACTCCAGTTCCAGGGGAATCTGACACCCTCTTCTGACCTCCGAGGCATTGCACGACACGGGTGCACAAACTTGCATGTAGACAGTACATTGATACACATACAGAAATAAATAAATGCCGGACGTGGTGGCACACGCCTTTAATCCTAGCACTTGGGAGGCAGAGGCACACAGATCTCTGTAAGTTCAAGGCCAGCCTGATCTACAGAGTGAGTTCCAGGACAGCCAGAGCTACAGGGAGACCCTGTCTCAAAAAGACAAAAAAAAAAAAAAAA
>VZQC01003831.1:443287-454199 GCA_009823505.1 Rhizomys pruinosus | reverse complement strand
TTT
The DNA here is from genome assembly GCA_009823505.1 of Rhizomys pruinosus. Classification (NCBI taxonomy): domain Eukaryota; kingdom Metazoa; phylum Chordata; class Mammalia; order Rodentia; family Spalacidae; genus Rhizomys; species Rhizomys pruinosus. Next base: position 454,196 of record VZQC01003831.1, on the reverse strand, counting down.
TTATTTCTGTATGTGTATGAATGTACTGTCTGCATGCAGGTCTGTGCATCCATGTCGTGCAATGCCGCGGAGGTCAGAAGAGGGTCTCGGATTCCCCTGGAACTGGAGTTCTCCTGGAATTGGAGCTTCAGACGGTTTTCAGCCGCCATGTGGATGCTGGGGATCGAACCCGGGTCCTCTGTAAGAGCGGTCGGCGCTCTTAACCGCTAGGCCATCTCTCCAGCCCTCTTTGTTTGTTTTGAATCTGTATCTGGTCAAAATTTGAGTAGTTGGAATCTGTATCTGACCAAAATCTGTTTTAAACTGGTACCAGAATCTGTTTTTAATTTGCATTTGACTGGAATCTGTTTGGTCTAGACCTCTAAGGAGGCTCAACAGGAAGAAGCTGGATGCAGCCGTGTTTCCTAAGCCATCTAACCGAAAGTGGACAATGCAACTCTGTCCCTTCAGGTCTGAGGGGAGTTGCTTGCTTAAGTGACTTTCTGCTGTGCAGCACTGTTTTCTGCAGAGCTTCCTGTCCTCCGCACAGCATATCTGTCTGCTGCTGTCCTGCTGAAAGGCTCTTTTAATCTTAGCTTCACTTACCCTGTTCATTCTGTCATTTCTGGCAGCCCAGGCACCTGGACCAAGCCCTCTCTCTCTACACTGCTGCTTGGCAAACTGTCCTCTCATGCCCGCTGCCATTGCTGAAACCCCTTCTCCCTGCGCCCGTGCAGGCAAGCATGCACACAAACAGCCTGTGCTGCAAGCTCCAAGCAGCCAGACTTGTTACTGCTCCATTCCCCTAGAAATACAAGATTCATCACAGTAAAACGCCAGGCAGCTGACCTCACTTAAAGAGGACTGTTGGTTAAGGCGGAACAGACATTTAGTGAAATCAACCCAGCATTTGGGGACTTTGAGTACAGAATGGAGCTAACTAAAAAATGTCTTAAACTCTAAATGCGTGTGAAAGTGACAATGAAAAGTTAATGGTTCCACAGCCCTGCACAACCAAGGTGTGCAGCAGACTAGAAAACTGAAAACTTTCTGTGCCTTGACATCATTATTCTATGAGATTTTAGAAAAAGGGGGATCTCTCATTGTTCAATTAAGTCATGTGTTTGTCCAAGTTGTTAACCGTTCTCCCATGTGTCTGAGATTCATGTCATATGTGTTTTTCTGTGTTGATTTCTGTCAAAAGTGGCCACTTCAAGGTTCTATCATTATGCATTGTGCACAAAATTAAGTTTACTTTTGGCATGCCTCTTGAACTTTTTATTTCCTTGGGGGGGGGCTCTTTTTGAGACAGGGTCTCTCTGTATGCCTACCTGGCCTGGAACTCACTCTGCAGACCAGGCTGGCCTTGAACTCACCAGAATCCAAGTGCAAGGATTAAGGCGTGCACCACCACGCCTGGCTTCTTGAACTTTTTCAAAGGCCTAATTTGAACCCCAGTTCCTAAGTTCCTACAGAGAAAAATCTAAACTGATTATATCTGTTAAAACTGGATTTGATCTCCAAATTAAACTGTTTTACAGGTATTCTAACTTCAATTTCCTTTCAGGTTGTTTTCCAGACCTCTGAAGACCTGATTTTTAACCCTTATGGTTTTCTTTTCTCCTACTTAGCCAGGCTTTTGACAGCTGTGCTACTGTCCTTCTGACTAGAGACCAATTTAAGAATCATTCATACTATGGCACTTAAATAGTGGCACACGGCTTCCCCTGGATTTTCTTCCCTCCAATGAAACAGTCTAAAATGGTTTTTGGTATTATCTACTGCTGAATTTTCTCGGTTTTGTACTGCCTTGGTAGGACTGAATGTTTCCTGACACCTCATTCTTTAGCTTCTTCCTTGGTGAAACTGTCTTTAATTATTCTAACTTTAGTTATGGCTAGCCTTCAGTACAAATTGGATATATAATTGTTTTCCATCACTTGTTAAAATATTTCAATAAGTTCATAGTTTTGAAACTAAAGGTGTAAGACATCAATGACAGCATGATAAAAAAAAAAACTGTATTAGCCACCTCAGCTTTCGGAATGCAACTGGGGCTGTATGCTTTAAGTGACATCTCTGAAGGTGTTTTCTCCAAATGGAAACATTCGTGTCTGACAACAAGATATGTGAGGATAGAAATCTCTTGTTGTATGTGCCAGGCGTGGGGACCCTGTTTCAAAAAAAAAGAAATCTCTTGTATAAATGTGTAGATAAATGTGTGTATTTATGTGGATGATAGTGTTAACTCTGTAATATAGTTACAGCATATTGGGAATCTATTGGACCATTGATGGACAGTATATGATGTTTTCTCCAATGTGTGTATGTCTGTGTATGATACCAATGTATGTCTGTGCCTCTGTTCAGTACAACCTTTATAAACTGCCATCACCAAAATTAAGTTCTAAAAACCTTATGTATGAGTGTATGTATAAAGTACTGTTCACTTTTTTTTTAATTTTTATTTATTTCTGTATGTGTATGAATGTACTGTCTGCATGCAAGTCTGTGCACCTGTGTCGTGCAATGCCGCGGAGGTCAGAAGAGGGTGTCGGATTCCCCTGGAACTGGAGTTCTCCTGGAATTGGAGTTTCAGACGGTTCTCGGCCGCCATGTGGGCGCTGGGGATCGAACCCGGGTCCTCTGCAAGAGCGGTCGGCGCTCTTAACTGCTAGGCCATCTCTCCAGCCTCCACACTATAGAATTCTTAAAAGTGAACAGTAGTTTGGGCTGGAGAGATGGCCTAGCAGTTAAAGAGCGCCGACCGCTCTTACAGAGGACCCAGGTTCGATCCCCAGTGCCCACATGGCGGCCGAGAACCGTCTGTAACTCCAATTCCAGGAGAACTCCAGTTCCAGGGGAATCTGATGCCCTCTTCTGACCTCCGTGGCATTGCACGACACGGGTGCACAAACCTCCATGCAGACAATACATTCACACACATAAATAAATAAAATAAAAAATAAAAATAAAAATAATTCTATAGTGTGGTTATAACACATACAAGAAACTGTGTCCCATAGCTGGAGATTCTCAGTACTGTGCAACCTGTGGACAATCTATAAAAATTAACTTTACAAAATTCTAAGTCCATCCCTTTGTGATTACAACACACCTTGTTACAGTCTCAGGTGAAAGGACATAGATAAATACTGAGTTACCTGTACATACTAAAAATGTTTTATATATCTGTTGTCCTATTAGGAAATGATTTTAAAACTGAATGTAATACTTGAGTAGATTTTTTTCCTAGTTTGAAATTTAGTTCATGTTTCTGACCTTACTAATACTGTATTCAACAAACTATTAAGCTCTAATTATACATGGTGATGTGACTATCAATCAGTTTGATATTCAAGGCTGGAATGGAAGTTATTAAAAAATTTTTTTTAAGTATCTTAGACCTGAGCACTAAATAGGTCATTTGGATTTCGCAGGTTCAAACTGCCCAGAGTTTAAATTCCACCTTTAATATGGGAGTTGTTTGTTTGTTTACAGTGTTTGTCACCCCCCCCTTAAGACAGTTTAAAATTCACTGAAAAACACAGGTCAATAAATTTTTGAGGTAAGGTTAAAAAAAAAAAGATGGTTAAAGAAAATTAATGCATAATTTCTTAGTAAATAAAAGTGTAGTTGTTAGATTAAATATGCAAATTCACATGCTAGTATTTTAAAAACAGCTTACATGAAAAACCATGTTTTGTTAATTTGTTTCAAATTCATACATTATAGTTCTATGTGGGGTGGTGGTTCATTTTTTCCCCTGAGGGATAGTTTATAATAGTAAGAATTGACCTTTACGTTCCTGGGCTACATATGTACAAACTGAAACTGTAAACTGTAACACTGGAAAGAACCATTGTGACATAAACATCATAGTAATATATAAATGGAACTTCACTAAATATAAATGGAAATGAAAATTACATTACTGTGAAACTTATCTTCCAACTCTTTAAGTTAAGCTTTAGAGATTTGTGTTAGTGGGTAACTGTTGAGTTTTGAGAACAATGCACATTTCTGTGTGAAACAAAAATCAGTATTTACTTTGTAACTTATTCAGCTTGGCAAGTGCTTTTGATCTGATGGGATTGATAGCATAGAATAATATATTTATTCAGTTGAAAACTATTCATTTCTATACATTTCTTTAATCATTTATTAGATGACACATACAATAAAACTACTTGTACACATTAGCTACATGTTATTTTTTCATTTAAAATGAAACATACTTTTTTGTTTTCTTTAAATGTGCCACAGGTCTAGTCTTTAATTTCTTGTATGTTTATTTTGACTTGCTGTTGGTCCATTAGCTTCTATAACTCTATTATATATCTGTTATACTTGGCACATGCTTAACTCAACATTTTAAAGAAATATTAGGTTTCATTTCTGGGGACCACATGAGAACAGTCCAAATGAAACCAGTTCTGGTGAGCTTGATTTTAAGTATTTCCTGCCTGCTGTAGGTATGTGATAATGCCCTCCCCTCCTTTTCCTTCTCGAAGCTATCATTTAAAATCTGGGGACAAGTAACACAGCCTTCATTTGAGATAGTACTAGAACGTATTGTTTTTAGCTTCTTTATCATCTTGGGTTTGTTTCCCTGACTATGTTAAAGAACAAATTATATGCTTTACTGGATAGGTTTAATGCCAACCTGACACAGCTAGGCTAAGAAACCTCAATAATTGCATTCATCAAACTGGCTTGTGCCCATTGTGGGAAATGCCATCCTTGGCCAGATATTTCTATGTTGTATAATACAATAGGCTGAAAATGAGCCAGCAACACAAGCCAGTAAACAGAATCCTTTCCTAGTCTTTGCTGCAGTTACTACCTTCAGGCCCAGTCGCGAGCTTTCACTATTAGTCTGAGTGTTTTGCCACAGCAATTAAGAATTTATTAAGAATGCTTAAGTTAAAAAAAAAAAAAGAATGCTTACGTCAATTGTTCAAGCTTTATTTATGTGTTATAGAGGAAAGCATTCAACTGACCCTCATGGAAGTTTAACAACCATACTTAAAAAGCTACAATCTGATTTGGCCAAAGGGATTTAAAGGGACAATCTTTTGCCCCTTACCCTCTAAGGTCAACTTAAGTCTAGGGTCCTGTATGAGCACCTCTCTACATGTCCTATGGCAGTTGAGTCACCAGTCATCCTGAGCCAGGGAGGTCTTGAAGATTCACTTTCAGGACTTCTTCTGGCAAGTGTCTAGTCAAAGGAGGAAAGTCAATATAGAGGAGAGGCTCTTCACACTTCAAAGGGAAGCTCCAGTTGAGCAAGACCTGACTTTGTCCTCACATAGATGGAACTGGTAAAAAGAGCCAGACACAAGGCTTGAGTGACCCCTAAGGACCAGAACCTCAACTGACCTCAACACCAAAATTAATTTAATTTATCTGGGCTAACTGTGTGGTTTTAAATACCCCAACAGGAAAACTATGATAAAAAAAAAAAAAAACCTTCTACATTATTACCAGAGAGATCTATTGTGCCTTACTAGAAAATGACTCAGAAATAGGTCATGGTTAGGCTGGCTCTCATTCTGGAGCCCTGAGTACCAAAACTACCCCCCCCCCAATTCCTTAAAATGGAGTACTGATAAGAGTACAGGTCCTCTCTTCCTCTGGAGACTCTATAGACAGGGACCCTCCAACATCCAATGCACCCACTAGGCCCCCTGTTGGTACTGTGAAGTCCGTGCACTAGTACACTCACATAAGACTTAACCAACTTGTCTTTTTCAGTTCTAGAGAAACTGTACACTAACTACTGGCCAGTATTCATTTGGACCAAAACACCAGGCACCCAGAGTAGCCAAGCTAGGAGACCAGATTCTAACCCTATAGCCTGACACCTGTTCCCAAAATACTTCATCCCTCCTCAGCTCTGAAGCAGATACAGAAGAGAAAACAGCATCCCATTCCCTTATAATCAAAAGGCTGGAATGTTAGGTTTGAGTTTCCCAGAATTCCAAGAGACACACAGGTGTCCACTTCCTCCAGAGGCTCCCAATCTTATGACCTCTTCCCCTTACCTGAGGTCCCTCCCAGAACCTATAAAGGAGTGTACCTTAGTAGCCATCTTGTATGCTGACTGCCCCACCAGGGCCCCAAAGACGCCATGCCCTATTTAACTTTGTAAAGGAAAACAAAATCTCTGCAGTCCAGCTCATGGTCCTTCGGACTCATTACTACAGATGAGTCTGTGATTTGACTGATGGTCCTGACTCCAGGGGAAAATGTTAGGACCAGGTCAGAAAGAGTTAATTAGAAGGAAGGAGTTAACTGTAAAACTGAGTTAGCTAAATAAAGCAAGCCTGGTTCCCATGACTACCTGAACTGCAAGAATACAGTCAGGCCCTGAGTTCCTAGTTCCCACAGCCACCTGAGATCAGGATGAACTTTCCCAAGCCCTAGGAGGAATGCATCCCAACCCCTAAGGAGGCACATTCACTCTCCAAGGAGCTTCACATTGCTAAACACAACCAATCAGCTTAAAGGTCACCACTGCTTGCATTGTGTTTCTATAGCCTCCCAATTGTATTTCACTAACAACCACCAATGCTCCCTCTGGTTTGTGGTTTTTAAGGGTTTTGTCCTTAAAAGCTCTAACAGACAGTGAGTGCAGTGGGTGTGTCCCTGTTTTTCTCAATTAGCTCCCTGGTGGACCAGCAAATTAAATAAACTTTGTTTCAAAGACTGAATCCTGGGCTTGAGAGCTTTTCTGTGCAATTTTCGGACCCAACAAGGATACCTTCTTTCTCTGCGGCTCATCAGCCCACCTCTGCCTCCCCACTAAATGGACTGGAATTTGCTGCTCCTACCAACCAGAGCCCAAAGAACCTCCACTCTTTTTTTTTTTTTTTTAATTTTATTTATTTCTGTATGTGTATTAATGTACTGTCTGCATGCAGGTCTGTGCACCCGTGTCGCGCAATGCCGCGGAGGTCAGAAGAGGGTATCGGATTCCCTTGGAACTGGAGTTCTCCTGGAATTGGAGTCTCAGACGGTTCTCGGCCGCCATGTGGATGCTGGGGATCGAACCCGGGTCCTCTGTAAGAGCGGTCGGCGCTCTTAACCGCTAGGCCATCTCTCCAGCCCAAGAACCTCCACTCTTATTCCTCTGCTTGTGGCTGTCGGAGCGGAAAATTAACTACTCTGTAACCTATCGTCACACAACTCGGGACGCACAAGGAAGCTGTGCTGAAATTTCACAGCACCTGATGCACAAGCAGGTGTACTTCTGGGCAGCAGTCACTCTACAAAATAGGAGGGACTCAGACCTTCTGACTGCAGAAAAGAGAGAGCTGTTCCCTTCCCGAGAGGGAATGCTGCTTTCATGTAACCAATCTGTTTTGTCAGAGATGCAGTAAAAAAGCCAGCTAGCTATTGCTTAAGAATCAGACAAGGAACATCCAGGTCATGGGTCAGATGGTCTCAAAACTTTAGTGGACCTCCTGGCTTATACTTGTGGTTACTCCTTTACTACTGTGATTTTTGAATATGCAGGCTCCTCTCTGATCTGGATACTGATTCAATTCACCCACAATACTGTTCAACATGCTATCAGACTCACGTGAATAAAATCCTTCTGGCCAGGTGTGGTGGTGCACACCTTTAATCCTAGCACTTGGGAGGCAGAGGAAGGCAGATCTTTGTGAGTTCAAGGCCAGCCTGGTCTACAGAGTAAGTTCCAGGACAGCTGGGGCTACAGGGAGACCCTGTCTCAAAAAGACCAAAAAAAAAAAAAAAAATCCTTCTGATGTGATACCAGCTTCTGACCCAGGGATCAAAAATCAACTGAGAAGCACAGGATAAAAATGGAAGAGGGGAGGAACCTAACTCTGTATACACATTTCAGTCCAGCAGGAAACAGATCCAAGGTCAACATCTCAATTCCATGGGCACCATCTCCTTCTACATCCTATCCTATAAAGATGTTTCACACACACACACACACACACACACACACACACACACACACACACATGTTGGCTGGAAATGTTACATCATGGATGGAGCCCTTCAGGCAGCCTGGGAGGGATCTGGCATAAGCATACCTCCCTCCTGAAGCCTTTTTACTGTCCTTCAGCAAGCACAGCAACAATATGTTAACAAATGCTCTCCTTTATCTCTGCTGCCCAGTGCAGCCCACACTAGCTGGAGTTATGATTCTTATCTAAGTGCCTCCAAGTCACACACATTGTTCCTAGCTAAGCCACAGCAATCTTAGAGCATGCACTCGCTGGGAAACTTATTAAAGTAAGGAAGACCCGTTCTTCCCAGGGCTCTTCATCAAGTTGGGATTTGGAGTCAAGTTCTGTTATTAAAAAACCAATTTACAGCTAGGTGTGGTGGCGCACGCCTTTAATCCTAGCACTTGGGAGACAGAGGCAGGCGGATCTTTGTGAGTTCAAGGCCAGCCTGGTCTACAGAGTGAGTTCCAGGACACCTGGGGCTACAGGGAGACCCTGTATAGCAAAATTAAAAACAAAACAAACAAGCAAACAAAAACCCAATTTATGTGCTGGGCATGGTGGCGCACATCTTTAATCCCAGCACTCAGGAAGCATAGGCAGGTAGATCTCTGTGAGTTCAAGGCCAGCCTGGTCTACGGAGTGAGCTCCCGGCCAGCTAGGACCAAAAAAAGACCTATTTAGTGGAAGTATGTCTCAGCACTCGTTTCTGTCAGCATCTGTCTATATCCTAACATTATGTACTCATATGTGTCTGTGTGGGATGTCCATCTATGAAACTAAGGTCATTAGATGAAAAATGAAACCCCACAAAATGATATCAAACACAGTATTATTAGCAATGGTTAGACTGACCCACATGTGAAAAGGGAAATAGGTAAGGAGGCAACTCAGACTAGGTGAAAAATGGATAAAGTTATTACTTTATATCATTTTTTTATATTACTTTATATCATATATTATATCAGTCAGGTATGTCAGCCAGTATGGTGGCACACAACTTTGATCCCAAAGGCAGAAGCAGGTGGAACCTTGTAAGTTTGAGGCCAACCTGGTCTACATCCTGAGTTCCAGTACAGCCAGGACTACATAATGAGATCCCATCTAAAAAGAAACACACAACAAAACAAAACAAACAAAAATTAACAGCACAAAGACAGAAACCCCATTTTTTAGCCAGGCATGGTGGTGCAGGCCTTTAATCTCAGCACTCAGGAGGCAGAGGCAGGAGGATCTCTGTGACTTCAGGCCAGCCTGGTCTACATAGTGAGTTCTAGGACAGCTAGAGCCCCAGGATCAAAAAGACAAAAAAAAAAAAAAAATCAGAAACCTGGTTTTTTAAAATATTACTAAAATATATTTTCAGTTAATTATTACACTGTAGTAACACAGGGACATTACGCCAGGACCTACTTCCTCTCTCTTCCTTAATCACTTCCTCATTCTAACATATGACCAAACATTCTAAGAAGTCTGTAGAGAGACAAAAAGACCATGCTTCAAATTTAGCTTCATTGCTAGGAAGACTCTTAAGGAAGTGGAGGCCTAAATCAGAGCTTTGTAAGACAGACAACTGAACTGAAGTCCGTTAGAAGTCTAACACTTCTCCCCGGTGACTGTGCTGTGTGTGTGTGTGTGGGGGGGGTCCTTTCTAAGTAGCTGGTCTCAAACTCACATCACACAGTTCTCCCAAACCCAGGACTAAAGGCAAGTGTCACTGCTGGCTTGTGCCTCACGACTTTAGGATTCTGTGGCCATCTCTTGCCACCTCCTGTTTCTTCCTGTCCCCAGCCCTTCCGCCCTGAAGAACACATTGTTCCATCCCACCATACTGCATACTGAGCTCTGCATTCATTCACCTGGATGTCCTCAGAATAGCCAACATGGATTAATCAACTCATTCCTAGACTCAGGGCTTCCCCCCTGGAGTCTACACTGCGGTTTGACTGCTACCCATCTCCTTACTTGCCTGGTAAGCTTCTTAATAATTCAAATACAAACCAGATGTCATTTCTTTTTTTTAATTTTTTAAAAAATTTTATTTACTTTCATATGTGTATGAATGTACTGTCTGCATGTAGCTTGGTGTACCCATGCATGCAATGGCATGGAGGAGGTCAGAAGAGGGTGTCGATTCCCCTGGAACTGGAGTTAAAGACAGTTTTCATCTGCCATGTGGGTGCTGGGGATCGAACCTGGGTCCTCTACAAGAGCAGTCAGTGCTCTTAACCACTAGACCATCTCTCCAGCCCCCAGATGTCATTTCATCTGATGAGCTGTCTCTGGCCAGCACAATCCTGACAAGTGAGACAGGGTCTACCTGTAGCTCCAGCTATCCTGGAACTCACTATGTAGACCAGGCTGGCTTTGAACTCACAGAGATCCTTCCGCCTGCCTCTGCCTCCTGAGTGCTGGGATTAAAGGCATTCACCACCATGCCCAGCCCACCAAATATTTTTTAAGCTGGGCATGGTAGCACACATTCTAATCTCTGTGCTGGGAAGGCAAAGAAAAGCAGATCCCTCGAGCTCGCTGGCCAGCCAGTCTAGCATATTTGGCAATTCCCAGGCCAGTAAGAGAGCCTGTCTCAATAAGGCTGTGGGCTAAAGAGATGGCTCAGTGGTTAAGGGCCAAGTCTGGGTCCCAGCACCCATGCTGGGGGGCTAACAGTGGCCTGTGACTCCAATTCCAGGGGAACATAATACCTCTGGTCTATGAGAGCACCTGTGCTTGAATACACATATAATTTTTTAAAATAAAATAAATCCTAAGGCGAAGGGAATAAGACAGGTATGGTGGCATACACCTTTAATCTCAGCCCTCAGGAGGCAGAAATACATGGATCCTTTATGAGTTTGAGGCCAGTCTGGTCTATGTAGGGAGTTCCAGGCTAGCTGACCCTCCAGGGAAACCCTGTCTTTAAAAAAAAAAAAAAAAAAAAA
>VZQC01003831.1:409691-441804 GCA_009823505.1 Rhizomys pruinosus | reverse complement strand
GTTTTTTTTTTTTTTTTTTTTTTAGTCTTTTGAGACAGGGTCTCCCTGTAGCCCCAGCTGTCCTGGAATTCGCTCTGTAGACCAGGCCGGCCTTGAATTCACAAAGATCCGCCTGCCTCTGCCTCCCGAGTGCTAGGATTAAAGGCGTGCACCACCACGCCTGGCTAGAAAAGCTGCTTTTGGGCAGAAGATGGCAATTAACACAGAGACCCACAACTGGTCAAGGTGCAGAGACTAAGAGACTGCGGAATGCTCAGCTCTCAACGGGACACACAACGTGTCTCCTCCCAAGGCTCACTGTAGAAGACAGGTGGAAAGACTGCAAGAGTCAGAGGTGGTGGGTGACCACATTGAGCTTTATGTTAAAAGTCTCTTGGGGGGCTGGAGAGATGGCCTAGCGGTTAAGAGCGCCGACCACTCTTGCAGAGGACCCGGGTTCAATCCCCAGCACCCACATGGCAGCCGAGAACTGTCCGAAACTCTAATTCCAGGAGAACTCCAGTTCCAGGGGAATCCGACGCCCTCTTCTGACCTCCGCGGCATTGCACGACACGGGTGCACAAACCTGCATGCAGACAGTACATTCATACACATACAGAAGTAAAATTAAAAAAAAAAAAAGTCTCTTGGTTATACTCAAATGCACTGTGTTTTGTTAACAACTCAAGGCAATGCACCATAGTAAGACTTAGGAAAACCAAGTACATTTTTCTTTTTATGAAGGAGGGATGAGAGTGTTGATGGGTAGTGTGAACGGGAAAGCATAAAAGAAATAGACTTCTCTATTAGAGATGAATTCTCACAAATACTACCTGTTGTTCTTTTGGGGGCGGTGGGTCTCCCTGTAGCCCTATCTGGCCTTATTCTCACAGAGGCCCGCCTGCTTCTATCTCCCAAGTGCTAGGATTAAAACCTTACACCAAAAACAAGTGACTACATGTAGAAGTTAAAAACCTGAACTTATTTCCTCAAAAACTATTTTTTTAATTGTTTATTATTTTATGTGTATGAGTGTTATGCTTGCATGCATGTAAGTGCACCCATGTCATGCAATGCCTGAAGATGTCAGAAAAGGGCGTCACATCCACTCGAACTAGAGTTTAGATTGTTGTTAGCGGCCATGTGGGTGCTTGAAACAGAACCAGGGTCCTCTGCAAGAGCAGCCAGTGCTCTTAACCACCGAGCAACCTCTCCAGCCCTTCAAAAACTATTTCTGCATAGCACAAAGTCTTGATGAACTTTAAGGATACAAATAACCTACTGAAGACTGCTCAAACTGGCTTCAAATTCCAGATCCTACCAAGTGCTGAGATTCTAAATGTGCTACAAGCCCCACTTGGTGAACCCAGTAAGTTTTATTGGGATTACTTACAGGAATATGGATGAGGGGTTCCTAAATAGAAGCAGAAATAAAGACAGCTACCCCACCAAAAGCCTGCCCCACATGGATGATAGCTCACAAAAGCTTGAAACATGGAGTATACCACACAATTTGTAAGCAGCTCAACAGGTTAGGAGCATCTCTTCCAGGCAGCTTGGCTTGCCTGCCTGAGAATCTCTCAGCAGTCCTTACTACTTATAAATGTCTGAGGAAGAAGGGGTCTAGTTTCAGGGACTTCCTGAAGACTTTTCTTTTAAAGGCATACATGCATTTGTGTGAGTGTATGCTGCCTGGGGAGGGGGTGTGAACAGAAGAGGAAATCAGAGCTGCCTAGTGTGGTGGTGAAGGGAATTGAACTCAGATCCTCTATTAGAGCAGCAAATGGTCTTAACCACTTGGGGTAAGGGCAGAAGATAGCCTTTTTTTTTTTTTCTCAGAACCACATTAATAGCTTCTAGCCCAGTTGATAATAGAGCTCTTGTTCCCATCAGAAACCTCTTGAGCAGGACCTCTACTGGCCAAATTACTCTTAACGCTACTGCCTTCCAGGCTCCTCCTAGGATGCTTTATCGAGCTCTGCTTATAGCATTCAGCTGCTTTTCTAGTCCAAAGTTCCAAAGTTTTCCACAATCCTCCAAAAGCCAGCAAGATTTGGTTCTTCATATTAACAACCCCACTTCTGGTACCAACTTCTGTATCAGTTACTTTTCTGTTGCTATGATGAAATACCATGACCAAAAGCAACTTAATGAAGAGCCATCTCTTCAGCTCCCTTACCGAAACTTTTTTAATTATTTACTTCCTGAGTTTCATGAGCTTCCCTATAGGATGATACATTTTACCTCCCTTAGAATATCTGTGCCTTCATGAGCTTTTCTGCAAGATAGAAGGAAGGTTTCGTTCTAGAGGAAATAATTACACAACAGCTAGCCTGCACTACAGAGCAAAACCATATCTCAAAATTCAAGAAACAGGCTAGAGCTGTAACTTAGGGACAGAGCACTTCTCTAGCATGTCCTAAGTAACTTGTTTAACTCCTTTACTGGGCTAACCCTGCAGCCATTTCTCCCGTGAACTTTTTAATTATTTTTTTTATGTGTATGAGTGTACTGTCTGCATGTAGGTTGGTGCACTCATGCCATGCAATGCTGTGGAGGTCAGAAGAGGGTGTCGGATTCCCCTGGAACTGGAGTTCTTAGCCACCATGTGGGTGCTGGGAATTGAACCTGGGTCCTCTGCAAGAACAGTTGGTGCTCTTAACCACTGAGCCATCTCTCCAGCCCTGGCACACTCTCCCATGAACCTTTATATCTAGAGCAGTACCTATATGGTGGTTTGAATGAAAAATGTCCCTTATAGTTTCATGTATTTCAACAGTTGGTTTCCAGTTGTTGTTAGTGTTTGGGAAGGCTATGGAACCTTTAGGATGTGCAGCCTTGCTAGAGGAAGCATGTCGCTGCATGTAGCCTTTGAGTGCTTCTAGACTCATCTTACTTCCAGTTTGCTCTCAACTTCCTGTATGTGGTGAGATGTGATCTCTTAGCTTGGTGCTCCTGTTGCCTTGCCTTCCCCACCACTATGGACATCTAGCCCTCTGGACCCTGAGCCAAAATAAACTCTTCCTTAAGATGCTTTTGGTCATGGTGTTTCATCACAGCAACAGAAAAGTAACTGATACAGAAGTTGGCACCAGAAGTGGGGTTGTTAATATGAGGAACCCAATCATGCTGGTTTTGGGGGGACTGTGGAAAACAGTGGAACTTTGGACTAGAAAAGCAGCTGAATGCTATAAGCAGAGCTCCATAAAGCATCCTAGGAGGAGCCTGGAAGGCAGTAGCATTACGAGTAATTTGGCCAGTAGAAGTCCTGCTCAAGAGGTTTCTAATGGGAACAAGAGCTCTATTATCAACTGGGCTAGAAGCTATTAATGTGGTTTTGAGGGGAAAAAAAAAAAAAAAGGCTATCTTCTGCCCTTACCCCAAGAACTTACCTGAAGCAAAATTAAAATTTAACTCTTAACAGGTCTACAATGAAAAAGAGCAAGTGTGGCAAAAAATACAAAATGTGAAACTTGGAGAAAAAAAGAGCACAAGAAAGCATAGTGTTACCCCCAGTCATGTGCTAGAAAAGGGGCTATAAATATGAAAGAGATTATTGCCATTAAGTAGAGGCCTCCTGCTCTGTAGAACAAAGGAAAGGGAAAGAAAGCCTAACAGGTTTACTGCTTCTAAAATGCAACTGCTTCAACATAAAAGGCTGATGCTAATTGGTCCATCTCAGTCTGGCACCTGAACTTGCCAGTTTTGTTCATACGGTACTAGCTTTGGAAGCATGAAACACAGAAGAATGAGGAGGTCCTGGATTCTTCCTCTGCAGTCTCAAGAGAGCCACTGAGGCCAAGCAACAGGACCAGAGTCCCTAGGAAAAGGCAGTGAGAAGTCACTGCATAAAGCTGTAAGTGAGGCCTCTTTCTACTGGAAGATGTTAGATGCCAAGGAGAGCTGTATACAGGAGTGGAAGCCGTCCAAGAGACAGATGCATGTTGCAGGCAGCAAAGCTAGAGGGGTGGAGCCGTCCAAGCCATTTGAAACTGAAGCCCAGACACCAAAGACAGAACTACAGGTAGGAGTTTGCTGAATTTTGGTCTTCTTTTGTTTCCGTTTTCCTCATTATGTCCCCATTTCTCCCTTTTATTGTTTAGGAGCTCACTATATAGAACAGGCTGACCTCAAACTCAGACATCTGCCTGCCTCTTCTCCCAAAGTATGGAGTTAAGGCCTTGTGCTACCACACCTGGATGCCCATTTCTCTCTTTCGGAATGAGAATGTACATTCTTGCCACTGTATGTTGGAAGTATGTAATTTTCTTATTTTACAGGGGTCACAGTTAATAGATGTGTTTTTTTTGTTTTGTTTTGTTTTCTTTTTCTTTGAGACAGGGCTTCCCTTTAGTCCCAGCTGGCCTGGAGCTTGCTATGTAGACTAGGGTGGCCTTAAACTCACAGAGATCTGCCTGCCTCTACCTCCTGGGTGCTGGGATTAAAGGCGAGCGCCACAAGGCCTGGCCTCAACTTTGAACTTTTTTTCTTTCTTTTCTTTCTTTTTTTGAGACAGGGTCTTCCTGTAATCCCATCTGTCCTGGAACTTGCTCTGCAGACCAGGCTGGCCTTGAATTCACAGTGATTCCCTCTGCGTCTGCTGACACTATTAAAAAACTATGGGGCGCTGGGTGTGGTGGTGCATGTCTTTAATCCTAGCATTTGGGAGGCAGAGGCAGGTGGATCTTTGTGAGTTCAAGGCCAGCCTGGTCTACAAAGCAAGTTCCAGGACAGCTGGAGCTACAGGGAGACCCTGTCTCAAAAAAATCAAAAACAAACAAAAAACAAAAAACTATGGGGACTTTTAAAGTTGGACTAAATGCATTTTGCATCATGAAATGAACAGGGTCATGATATTTCATTACAGCAATAAAAAAAAAGAATCTGATACCAACCAACACACAGAGCTCTGCTTTAGATAAACTGAAAGGCAGAAAAATTTATAAGATGTTACATGCAATTCTACCACTTCCATTATACTACATATTCATATGTAGTATAAATGAAAGATCTGTTTGTTTGTTTGGTCTTTTCAAGACAGGGTCCCTCTGTAGCCCCAGTTGTCCTGGAACTTGCTATGTAGACCAGGCTGGCCTTGAACTCAAAGAGATCCACCTGCCTCTGTGTCCTGAGTGCTGGGATTAAAGGCGTGCACCACCACACCTGGCTGTTAAATGGAATTTTTATACTATATATAAATATGTAACAAAACTCAGTCAAATTTTAGACATGTTTCTAATTTATACATATATATATAATTTTCACTTCTTTTTAAAAAAATTTTTTAAATTATTTTTTATGTGTATGAATGTACTGTCTACATGTAAGTTGGTGCACCCGTGTCATGCAATGCTATGGAGGTCAGAAGAGGCTATCGGATTCCTCTGGAACTGGAGTTAAAGATGGTTCTTAGCCACCTTGTGGGTGCTGGGAATCGAACCTGGGTCCTCTGCAAGAGCAGTCAGTGCTCTTAACCACTGAGCCATCTTTCCAGCCCCAATTTCTAGTTTCTTTTTAAAAAATATTTTATTGCTAGGTGTGGTGGCACACACCTTTAATCCTAGCACTTGGGAGGCAGAGGCAGGCGGATCTCTGTGAATTCAAGGCCAGCCTGGTCTATAGAGCGAGTTCCAGGCCAGCTGGTGCTACAGGGAGACCCTGTCTCAAAAAGACCAAACAAAATATATATTTTACTAGTCAGGCATGATGGCCCATGCCTTTAATCCCAGCACTTGGGAGGCAGAGGCAGGAGGATCTCTGAGTTCAAGGCCAGCCTGGTCAACATAGTGAGTTCTAGGACAGCTGGGGCTATAGGGAGACCCTGTCTCAAAAAAATAAAATTTTTTTTACTTATTTTTTTATGTGTCTGAGTGTATTACCTGGAGGTACATAAGTACACCCATGTTGTGCAATGATTACAGAGGTCAGAAAAGGGTGCTGGTGGGGCTGGAGAGATAGCCTAGTGGTTAAGAGCGCCGACTGCTCTTGCAGAGGACCCGCGTTCGATCCCCAGCACCCACATGGTGGTTGAGAACCGTCTGTAACTCCAATTCCAGGAGAGCTCCAGTTCCAGGGGAATCCGACACCCTCTTCTGACCTCCGAGGCATTGCATGACATGGGTGCACAAACCTACATGCAGACAGTACATTCATACACATAGAAAATAAATAAAAAAATTTTTAAAAAAGTAGTGTTCAATCATTTAAAAAAGAAAAGGGTGCTGGATCCCCTGGAAATGGAGTTGAAAACAGAGTTAGCTGCCATGTGGGTACTTGAAATGGAACCCAGTTCCTCTGCAAGAGTAGCCAATACTCTTAATTACTGAGCCATCTCTCTAGCCCCTAGGTTCATTTATCTTTAAATGTATATGAAATGTTTTACCTGCATTTATATAAATGCATCCATGTTCTGCAATGCCTGAGGAGGCCAGAAGAGGGGATCAGATCCCCTGAACAGTAGTTAGGGAGGATTGTTAGCTGCCATGTAGGTGATAGAAACTGAACCCAGGTCCACTGCAAGAGGACTTAACTGCTGAGTCATCTCTCCAGCCCCCAGTTTCTAGGTTCTTAAAACTATCATATTTCTGGGGCTGGAGAGATGGCCTAGCGGTTAAGAGCACCGACTGCTCTTTCAGAGGACCCGGGTTCGATCCCCAGCACCCACATGGCGGCTGAGAACCGTCTTTAACTCCAGTTCCAGGGGAATCCGACACCCTCTTCTGACCCCCGCTGCATTGCACGGCATGGGTGCACAAACCTGCATGCAGACAGTACATTCATACACATAAAAAAATAAATAAAAATAAAAATAAAAGACTATCATATTTCTTTACTTTTAGGTCTTCTATTCAAAAGTTCATTAAAAAGTAAGAGAAAAACTACTCTTAGGCTGGGGAGATGGTCTGGTGGATAAAAGCACTTGATATGCAAGCCTGATAACCTGAGTTCAGATCCCAGAACCCATGTAAAAGCCAGACCCAGTAGCATAAGCATCTGTAATCCCAGTGCTCCTACAGGAAATGAAAGGTGAAGACAGGAGAACTTCAAGAAGCTAGTGGACCAGCTAGCCTGGTTTACACAGCAGTAAAGAGATCCTGTCCCAAACATGGCAGAAAGGCAAGGCCAATACCTCCAGATTGTCTTCTGATCCTCATATGTGAACCAGAGTACATGTGTGCCCACACACAAACACATTCTCATATATCGTACATACAAATAAGTACACAGATAAACACTACTCAGCTGTATAACTTATTAAGTACTTCTAAACTCTCCATTTCTAAGGATACAAAAGTAATCAAGTTGAAAAACACAAAGTACTTACAATTGCAGCAATTTTAGCTGCGGTTCCAGGGTTTTCAGGAGTAGAAACAAAAATGATCGACGCCAACAGAAATACACATCCTGTTCCCAGTGTAATATAAAAATCCTGTGCATACATAGAAAACACAAATATAGTAGGTTAGAGTCTGAGAAACAAAATAAAAAATTTAAGTATCTTATTTTATTTATTATTTACTTATTTATTTATGTAATTTATTGGTCTTTTTGAGATAGGGTCTCTCTTTTTTTTTTTTTTGGTCTTTTAGAGACAGGGTCTCCCTGTAGCCCCAGCTGTCCTGAAACTCACTCTGTAGACCAGGCTGGCCTTGAACTCACAAAGATCCACCTGTCTCTGCCTCCCAAGTGCTAGGATTAAAGGCGTGCGCCACCACGCCCGGCTGAGATAGGGTCTCTCTGTAGCTCCAACTGTCTTGGAACTCACTATGTAGATCAGGCTGGCCTTGACCTCACAAAGATCTGCCTGCCTCTGCCTCCTGAGTGCTGGGATTAAAGGCGTGCAGCACCATATCCAGCTATTTATTTTTATTTTGTGTATATGAGTGTACTGTTCGCATGTGTGTAAGTGCACCCATGTTGTGCAGTGCCCACAGAGGTCAGAAGAGGGTGCTAGATGCCCTGGAAGTGGAGCTAAGGACAGCTGTTAGCCTCCATGTGTGTGCTTTGGAATTGAACCTGGGTACTCTGGAAGAATAGCAAGTATTTTTATTTTATTTTATTTTTTTAAGATTCAAAGTTTTTGGTGGTGCATGCCTTTAATCCTAGCTCTTGGGAGGCAGAGGCAGGCAGATCTTTGTGAGTTCAAGGCCAGCCTGGTCTACAGAGTGAGTTCCAGGAAAGCTGGGGCTACAGGGAGACCTTGTCTTGAAAAGACCCCCCCCAAAAAAAAGATTCAAAGTTTTATTTATTTATTTATTTATTTATTTATTTATTTATTTATTTATTTATGTGTATGAATGTACTGTCTACATGCAGGTTTGTGCACCCATGTCGTGCAACGCCACGGAGGTCAGAAGAGGGTGTCGGATTCCCCTGGAACTGGAGTTCTCCTGGAATTGGAGTTACAGACAGTTCTCAGCGGCCATGTGGGTGCTGGGGATCGAACTCAGGTCCTCTGCAAGAGCAGTCGGTGCTCTCAACCGCTAGGCCATCTCTCCAGCCCCAGATTCAAAGTTTTAACAATTAATTCCCATACTGGTAAAAAATAATTCCATGAATTTTGTAAACCATTGCATAAATGCTATAGTGTAAAAAAAAATTAAAACAACTGTTAACAACTTTAAACAATTTACTACAAGTAAAATGGGTATGCAATATAAATATGGCCTCCTAGGATAAGAAGATTTCATTCACATAACATTCTCAACTAATGGCTGAAAAGAAATGTGCACATGGGGGTTTCCAAAAGTTAATCCACATTTGCATTCACACCAGGGAAAGGTCTGCCAACCAGGTACACGAAATTGCAACACTATCATTTACCGCTAATATTTAACACTAGAGCTTCAAATGACAACAGGCAACAGGACAATGGTGAGCCCACCACCGCAGGACCTCAGTTCCATCACCCCTCATGGGTCTTGAGCCCACCTCCCCTCCTCAGCCTTTCCCATCCAGGAGAGGTCTTGGAGGCCTCAGCTCACAGGAAGGCTGGGATGGACAGAAGACGCAGCCCCTTCGGGGAAATTCTTTGGTCCTCATCCTGCAACACCTATCGTCAGAGCCCAGCCTAGAACAGCAGGTGCTCAGCACAGTCCCTTCATGGGACACAGTGGCCACTGCCTCCTGTTTCTCCCAGCTGTTGCACAAGAGCCCCGTAACTGCCACTGCTCCAACCTGGAATGCCAGCCCCGGAGCTCTGGCCACACTCCCCGGGAGCAGCTGACCAGAGTAGCTTACAGACAATCTAAAGCTTAGTGCTTCTAACTGCTTAAACTGAAAATGTCCAGATGAGATAGCAGTCACCCACACTGTCCTGTCACCACAGAGACCAAAGGCCTGACATAGGAAACAAGTGCATAAATATGAATAAAAATAATTTTTTTTAGTTGTCCTTTAAGGAAAAATAATGTTAAATGTTGAAACAGTAGCACAAAATATACAGATCTAGGTACTGAGCCAATAAATCATTATCACTAATTAAAAACAAAATAGTCACTAAAACAAGGTCAATAGTTACCTTAAGTAGTAGGCTAGCTGTGCAATGTCAAGGATCCACTTCCTTTAAAAGTGATAGAGCTTTTTCGGGCTGGAGAGATGGCCTAGCGGTTAAGAGCACCGACTGCTCTTGCAGAGGACCCGGGTTCGATCCCCAGCACCCACATGGCAGCTGAGAACCGTCTGAAACTCCAATTCCAGGAGAACTCCAGTTCCAGGGGAATCCGAGACCCTCTTCTGACCTCCGCGGCATTGCACGACACGGGTGCACAGACTTGCATGCAGACAGTACATTCATACACATACATAAATAAAATTAATTAAAAAATTTTTTTTAAAGTGATAGAGCTTTTCTATCAATTTGTCTTATATTAAAATTTTTAAATCTATATTAAATACATTTTAATTTGGTCACTGGTAAAAATGTTTTACCTAGTCACTTTGCACTTAAAAAATGCTATTAAAAGTCTTTGGCGGGGCTGGAGAGTTGGCCTAGCGGTTAAGAGCAGTGACTGCTCTTGCAGAGGACCCGGGTTCGATTCCCAGCACCCACATGGTGGCTGAGAACCGTCTTTAATTCCAGTTCCAGGGGAATCCTATGCCCTCTTCTGGCCTCTGCAGCATTGCACGACACGGGTGCACAAACCTACAGGTAGACAGTACATTCATACACATAGAAAATAATAAATAAATAATTTTAAAAAAATTTAAGTCTTTAGCAAAGCCATAGGGGAGGAGAACCTGCCAACCACTTCTAGACTTGGGCAGAGCCTATAGATAGGGCATCTGCCCTACCCTGGTCTGCCACAGAGGCAGGGTGTGTCTGGACAGATGTCTCTTCCCTAGATTTCCAGGGACAGTTCCATTCCTGGCCCAAAAGGGGCATAGCCCTACACACATTCTTGACAGAATTTGAGCCGTGGGCTCAAGGCCAAGCTGTTGGGGGGGGGCCCTGCCATTGCCTCAGGAGCTGATTGGGGAACTGCAGCAGAGCTGGGGTAGTCAGGCCACTGAGACACCACAATGGTCCTGTGGATGAACTGTGATAACTGCACATACAGGTCAGGTACAAATGTCAGCTAAAACTTGTCGCCTGGACTCAAACAATGCCAATGGGCATCTCAGGACCAGCTGGAGGTGAGGGTGGGCATAGGTGCAGCACATGGGAAGTCTTGGGTCCACAGGCCCCTCATTCAGCACAAGCCACAATGCCCTGGGCGACTCAGAGGTTACAAAAGCACTGCTACCATTACTGACACCAGAACACAGCTCCTTCCCGAGTCATCGGAATCCTCTGATGTCTCATTCCTTTGCTGCTGCATTTTTCATTAGCATGAAATTGTCTTTCAAGGGAAAACAAAACAAATCAAACAAACCAAAAAAAACAATGAAGCCAGAAGTGGTGGTACACGCCTTTAATTCTAGCACTCAAGGCCAGCCTGGTCTACAGAGCAAGTTCCAGGCCAGCTGGGGCTACAGGGAGACCCTGACTCAAAAAAACAAAAAAGCCAGGCTTGGTGGTGCATGCCTTTAATCCTAGCACCTGGGAGGCAGAGGCAGGCAGATCTTGCAAGTTCAAGGCCAGCCTGGTCTACAGAGTGAGTTCCAGGACAGCTGGGGCTATAGGGAGACCCTGTCTCGAAAAGACAAAAAAAAAAAAAAAAAAAAAAAAAAAAAAAACATGGGGAACCAATTTTCTTCACCTTTTTTGCAAGTCCATGGACACTTAGAAGTGGCCCACACGAGATCCCAAAAAAAAAACAAAATAAAAAAAAGCAAACAGAGCGTGGGTGATCGCAGTCCTTTGATCCTAGCACTTGGGATGGGCAGAGGCAGGCGGGAGGGCGGGATCTTTGTGAGTTCAAAAAAAAAAAAAAAGGCCTGGTCTACAGAGTGAGTTCCAGGGGGCCCCCAGCTGGGGGGCTACAAGGGAGAGGACCCCATGTCTCGAAAAACACTCCAAATAAAAAAAAAAAAAAAAAAAAAAAGAAGTGGCCATGGATCACACAGTGCATGATAGCGCTCTCCATACCTCTCTACGATACTGGAATATACAACTCCAACTACATGTGCACCTGTACATGTTTAGGAAAATCAGTTCCTTTCATAAAACTAAAAACATCTAAATGTATATGTCTTTCAATAACCACTCTGCTTACAAATACTTTGTTTACGCTTAATTTTAAATTGTAAAAATTGGGCTGGAAAGATGGCTCAGCGGTTAACAGCACCCACTGCTCTTGCAGAGGACCCGGGTTCGATTCCCAGCATCCACATGGTGGCTAAGAACTGTCTTTAACTCCAGTTCCAGGGGAATCTGATGCACTCTTCTGACCTCCGAGGCATTGCATGACATGGGTGCACCAACCTACATGCAGACAGGACACTCATACACATAAAAAAAATTAAATTGTAAAAATCCTAGGTCTTCCTCACTACTAAATAAATGTCCATTTCTTAAAGTAGTTTCAGGGGCTGGAGAGATGACCTAGCGGTTAAGAGCGCCGACCGCTCTTGCAGAGGACCCGCGTTCGATCCCCAGCACCCACATGGCGGCTGAGAACCGTCGGTAACTCCAATTCCAGGAGAACTCCAGTTCCAGGGGATTCCGAGACCCTCTTCTGACCTCCACAGCATTGCACGACACGGGTGCACAGACCTACACGCAAAACAGTATATCCATACACATAAATAAATAAAATAAAATTTAAAAAATTTTTTTAAAATAAAGTAGTTTCAGACTATGAATTCTAACATGGTTACTGTTACTACAAGTTAACAACAAACTGATATGAAACTTCAAGTTCACAGTATACTTACAAAGCTTCATGTTATCCCATATTTAAAAAAATGGACCAAGGGGCTGGAGAGATGGCTCAGCAGTTAAGAGCACTGACTGCTCTTGCAGAGGATCCGGGTTTGATTCCCAGTACCCACATGGCAGCTGAGAACTGTCTTTAACTCCAGTTCCAGGAGATTCTGAGGCCCTCTTCTGACCTCTGCAGCACCCACGACATGGGTGCACCAACCTACATGCAGACAGTACACTCATACATATTAAAAAAAAAGCATCTAGAAAGCAGCTTACACAATTTATAACATCTAACTAAATTCCTCGGTTTACAAAGTGCTTTGACAAGGCCTGACCTCCACTGGCCTGGCCACAGCAGCATCAGGACTGGGGCACCAACTGCATGCCAGGGGACGGGCAGTGGGTTTGGTGGTGCTTTTAAGGTTTCTGAGAATACCTTGACACCATTGGTGGGACACTGTAGGTAAAAGTAATACGAAAGGCTGTTGGATGGACAGTGGGCACAAATCATGTCCTGATGTGGGTGGCACTGGAAGCAATTTTGACACTAGTGGCACATGGTATGCTGTGGCCTCTGCACTGCTCACCAGGGAGGAAGTGGAACCTGGCTCTGGTCACCACAAAAGGGGCTGGCCCTTGTAGTAGGGGCGCTCGGGGCACTGGCTGCACATGGCTTGCACAGGACACAGTGCTGACAGGGCTGCAGGACAGCGCCCTGGGCCCGCTCCTGGAAGACCACACACTGCTTGGCATGGAGTTGGAAGATCACCGCATCCACAGCCTCCAGGTTTAGGCACAGCTAGCTCTGCAAGGAATGCAACTTGGGAAGAGGGATGCCAGTAATGTCATCCAAGGTCCAAAGCCCTGGCAGTGAAGACAAGCCCAGGCCCTCGAGTTCTTCCTGCAGCTGTTTGACGGCCCCCTCCTCCCCCTCCTCCCCTTCCTCTCCCTCCCCCTCCTCCTCCTCCTCCTCCTCCTCCTCTTCCTCCTCCTCCTCCTCCTCCAGGGCCAGCTGCCAGTCACTGCCACACAGGCTCGCTCCTTAGCCTCCTGAGCCTCTCTCTGCCATGCATCACAGGCCTGCTTCACCTGCTGCCACGACTTCCCATCGTCTGATCTTCCTCTTGGCCTCATCCAGCTGTCGCTGACACATGCCAGCTCTGCACTGTTTGGACTTGTATTTGAGGAAGCGGAGGGGCCAGAGTTCAGAATGGGTGCTGGGCTAGGAGAGAAGTTACCAGAAACAAAGTCCTGCATGCTCCCAGAAACCTGGGGAGGAGGGAGAAGGACACATGCCTGCTCCACAGCCGAGTACCGATGCCCCACAACTTGGAGCAGGGCTGACTCCAGGCTGGGAACTGCCACTGACTCCCCACAGCAAGTATTTTTAACCACTGAGCCATCTCTCCAGTCCTTATAATTTTTAGTTATAAAAATTAAAAATATTTATAATCTCCAGAAACGTAAATGATTTATACATTCTCAGTGCCACCCAAACATACATGCTAGCTTTGAAGATTTTCAATAACCCCAGCATTCAAACACATCTACTTAAGACTGGGTATACTGGTAGATTATAAGATAATCTTTGAATAAAGACTCTCCCAAAAAGCTGTGTGCACGTATGTGTATGTTTCTCTTTTTCTCCAAGATATTTTTTAATTTATTTATTAATTTATTTTTATGTGTATGAGTGTACTGTCTGCATGTAGGTGGATGCACCCGTGTTGTGCAATGCTGCAGAGGTCAGAAGAGGACATCAGATTCCTCTGGAACTGGAGTTAAAGATGGTTCTCAGCCACCATGTGGGTGCTAGGAACTGAACTGGGGTCCTCTGCAAGAGCAGTCGGCACTCTTAACTGCTGAGCCATCTCTCCAGCCCCTCTCCAAGACATATTAAAATTATCAATGTAGAGCCAACATGGTAGTCCATGCCAGTAATCCCAGTACTTGGTAGAGGCAGGAGGATCAGGAGTTCAAGGTTACCCTGAGTTCTGGAAAAATGTACTGCACTTAACTGTTCCCAAGGAATAATCTCAAATGAGGCTGAATGATGAGCCTATTTGCTACAGAAAACCTTCCACACCCCAACATATCACAGCTTTGAATGCCAAGTGCTTCACGGTCTCCCAGTTTTCTGCGACAGTGCCTAGAGGCTCTCACGCCATTGGAGAACAGTGCTTAACATACACGAGTGATTGAGAGAGGAAACTGGTACAGTGAGAGCCACTCCAAAGGCATTAAGCTAGTAGCTTCAGAGTTCTACTTACAGTTTATTCTTTGCTTCTCTAAGTATCACTTCACATTTGTTACATATAACTTGCTATACTTGATGTGCATTTCAGGAGACATTTAAGCAAAAATTTTTCTGCTGTCTGAAAGGTCAGTTAGTTTTACTTTGCATAAGCTAATAAAGCTGATAAAATGTTTTCAAATTTACATTATTCTAATCAGATTACACTCATTTTACTGTTTTTCTTTTTCTTTTTGAGTCAGAATCTGACTATACAACTCTGGCTGGCCTGGAACCCCCGATATAGACCAGGCTAGCCTCCAACTCACAGAGATCACCTGCCTCTGCATCCCAAGTATGTGCCACCATGCCCAGTTTTAGTTTCTGAATAGTTTCTGTGGGCTAGTGTGTGTTTGTATGTTTTACTGGGGCTTGAACCCAGGACCTTATGCTTGTTAGTCTCCATAATTAAGCTACGCTCTCTTTTTTTTTGAGATACGGTCTCATGTAGCCTAGCCTGGCCATGAACTTCTGATCCTCCTGACTTTGCCTCCCAACTACTGGGATTACAGGTGTGTGCCAACACAGATCTCTAACACAATCATCTTGATAGAAAACGTAGTATTCAGCCAGACATGGCAGCACACACCTTTAATCCCAGCACTTGGGAGGCAGAGGCATGTGGATCTCTGTGAGTTCAAGGTCAGTCTGGTCTATACAGTGAGCTCCAGGCTATCTAGGACTAAAGCGAGAGACCCTGTCTCAAAAAGACAAAAAAAAGCCGGGCGTGGTGGCGCACGCCTTTAATCCTAGCACTTGGGAGGCAGAGGCAGGTGGATCTTTGTGAGTTCAAGGCCAGCCTGGTCTACAGAGTGAGTTCCAGGACAGCTGAGGCTACAGGGAGACCTGTCTCAAAAAGACCAAAAAAAAAAAAAAAAGAAAAAAAAAAAGAAAAAGAAAAATGTAGTATTTGATAAACATAGTCTGACTACCTAAATTCAAATCCAGCTATTACCAACTGAAGTGCATCTCCAGCCTGTCCTGGGCTAGTTTCTTGTTTTTGTTGTGTTGTTTTATGTGTGAGCATGCCTCTGTGTATATTTGTATGTGCTGGGGTGCATGTGAGTATGTTCACTGATTCAGCTAATCTGGTCTCCACTTAGAGAGCACTGAGATTACAGATGGGTTGCCATGCCCACCCAGGATTTACATGGATGCTAGGAACCCAAATTTCTGTCCTTACATTTAGGCTATAGGTGCTTAGGTACTGAGCCATCTCTCTAACTCCCCCACCTCCCCTTTTAAGGCAACAGATTCCTACAGCAAAAAGGTATACAGATTAAAAAGTATTCTAGCACCATACACACACACACACACACACACACACACACACACACACACACACACGAAAAAAATACCTATACAGAATATACATATACACAGAATTTAAAATAATGAACATAAATCTTTTAAAATCCTGTTAAAACAAGAATCTAACTCATTCTTTTTATGCTGCTATCTCTTCTTGTTAACAGCTAAAATTTTACTGTAATTTTCATTCTTCTCAGATATGAATTCTGTTATTATGTTAATCCTGACAACACACAATTCTCCACAAGCCACTGACAACCCAAATGCTACTGAAGAAGTTTCTTCAAGTCTTTCTCCCTTACATTCAGGAGATAAGTGAATTATTTCATCTGTCGTCCTATAAATCCAATCTATGCACAAATAAAAACACAGATTAGCAGACTGTCATTAGAAAGCTGAGCACATCTCATGTGGGAACGGGATTTCCTCATTACAGCTGTATTAGCAGGAAAACTTCTGAACAATGAGCCAACAAATACATTTTTTAATTCACTTAAAAACAACTTTTTTTGTAATTAAAATGAAAACAAAATATAGACAGAATTCTGTGTTACTTTATTTAAAAGCCTAGAAGTATCTCCTGTGTCCAGTATATAGCACACTACTTGGTGTGCTGTTAGTTTTTGTTAATTTGACACAAATGGGAGTTGCCTGGGAAAAGAGAACCTCAACTGAAGAATTCCCCCGACCCTGCTGACCCATGGGCATGTCTGTGGAGCATTTCCCCTGACCCTGCTGACCCATGGGCATGTCTGTGGAACATTTCCCCGACCCTACTGACCCATGGGCATGTCTGTGGAGCATTTCCCCGACCCTGCTGACCCATGGGCATGTCTGTGGAACATTTCCCCGACCCTACTGACCCATGGGCATGTCTGTGGAGCATTTCCCCGACCCTACTGACCCATGGGCATGTCTGTGGAGCATTTCCCCGACCCTACTGACCCATGGGCATGTCTGTGGAGCATTTCCCCGACCCTACTGACCCATGGGCATGTCTGTGGAGCATTTCCCCGACCCTACTGACCCATGGGCATGTCTGTGGAGCATTTCCCCGACCCTACTGACCCATGGGCATGTCTGTGGAGCATTTCCCCGACCCTACTGACCCATGGGCATGTCTGTGGAGCATTTCCCCGACCCTACTGACCCATGGGCATGTCTGTGGAGCATTTCCCCGACCCTGCTGACCCATGGGCATGTCTGTGGAGCATTTCCCCTGACCCTGCTGACCCATGGGCATGTCTGTGGAACATTTCCCCGACCCTACTGACCCATGGGCATGTCTGTGGAGCGTTTCCCCTTCCCTACTGACCCATGGACATGTCTGTGGAGCATTTCCCCGACCCTACTGACCCATGGGCATGTCTGTGGAGCATTTCCCCGACCCTACTGACCCATGGGCATGTCTGTGGAGCATTTCCCCGACCCTGCTGACCCATGGGCATGTCTGTGGAGCATTTCCCCGACCCTACTGACCCATGGGCATGTCTGTGGAGCATTTCCCCATCCCTGCTGACCCATGGGCATGTCTGTGGAGCATTTCCCCTGACCCTGCTGACCCATGGGCATGTCTGTGGAGCATTTCCCCAACCCTACTGACCCATGGGCATGTCTGTGGAGCATTTCCCCGACCCTACTGACACATGGACATGTCTACGGAGCATTTCCCTGTCCCTACTGACCCATGGGCATGTCTGTGGAGCATTTCCCCGACCCTGCTGACCCCTGGGCATGTCTGTGGAGCGTTTCCCCGACCCTGCTGACCCATGGGCATGTCTGTGGAGCGTTTCCCCGGCCCTGCTGACCCATGGGCATGTCTGTGGAGTGTTTCCCCGACCTGCTGACCCATGGGCATGTCTGTGGAGCGTTTCCCCATCCCTGCTGACCCATGGGCATGTCTGTGGAGCATTTTCCCGACCCTGCTGACCCATGGGCATGTCTGTGGAGCGTTTCCCTGACCCTACTGACCCATGGGCATGTCTGTGAAGCATTTCCCCGACCCTACTGACCCATGGGCATGTCTGTGGAGCATTTCCCCGACCCTACTGACCCTTAGGCATGTCTGTGGAGCATTTCCCCATCCCTGCTGACCCATGGGCATGTCTGTGGAGCATTTCTCCGACCCTACTGACCCATGGGCATGTCTGTGGAGCATTTCCCCGACCCTGCTGACCCATGGGCATGTCTGTGGAGCATTTCCCCTGACCCTGCTGACCCATGGGCATGTCTGTGGAGCATTTCCCCGACCCTACTGACCCATGGGCATGTCTGTGTAGCATTTCCCCGACCCTACTGACCCATGGGCATGTCTGTTGAACATTTCCCCGACCCTACTGACCCTTAGGCATGTCTGTGGAGCATTTCCCCGACCCCACTGACCCTTAGGCATGTCTGTGGAGCATTTCCCCGACCCCACTGACCCTTAGGCATGTCTGTGGAGCATTTCCCCGACTCTACTGACCCATGGTCATGTCTGTGGAGCATTTCCCTGACCCTACTGACACATGGACATGTCTATGGAGCATTTCCCCGACCCTACTGACCCATGGGCATGTCTGTGGAGCATTTCCCCGACCCTACTGACCCATGGGCATGTCTGTGGAGCATTTCCCCAACCCTACTGACCCCTGACCCATGGGCATGTCTATGGAGCATTTTCTTGATACCACCACTGTGGCTGGTACCATCCCTGAGCAAGTAGACATGGGCTCTATAAGAAAAGTAGCTGAGGATCATAAATTTAAAGCCAGCCAGGCAGGGTTATATCCTGCTTTAAAAACAACAACGGGGCTGGAGAGATGGCTCAGCGGCTGTGAGCACTGGTACTGGCTGTCCTTACAGAGGACTCCGGTTCAGTTCCAAACACCCAACCCACATGTTGGCTAACAACTGTCTGTGACTCCAGTTGCAGGGATCCAACACCCTCTTCTGACCTCCACAGGCATTGCATGACACAGGTGCACTTACATACATGCAGGTAATACAGTCGATCATACACATAAAATTAAATAAACAGACAACTAAATAAACAAAAGTCTAAAATGAATTATGTTAATCCATCAATAACTACAAATACTGGCGGGTTTGCCCCTCTCATTCTAGCTTCATCCCCCCCCCCCATCTTTTAAGGAAACCCTGAGCTGCTAGGAAGCAGAGTACTAGAACACTAGAGTGTCCCTTTACAATGCTGAGTTTTAAAAGCATTACTACTTCCGACGATAGAGTCAGGCAAGATTGTAAGACAGGAGTGGCTCTGACACAGGGATTGCGTTCTTCCCACTTACCGATGACCTGACTTTTCTGTCATCCACTCTGTCGTACACTGGTGTGCAGTACACGATCAGCAGGAGGAGGCTCAGGAGAAAGGCACTGCAGCTCACAAACTCAAAGAAGTATAATGCTCCACACCACATGCACTCTGTCACAACTTCTTCACAGATGAAGGCCAGCAGAGACAGCAGCTGCAGAAGGAAAACACTTGACTTCAGTGTGTTTCAGATAACCAGGATATTAAAAACTCCATGTGAGCTGTATGTGGTAGCATATGCCTGTAACCCCAGCTACTTTAAGGATCAGGAGTTCAAGACTAGCCTTGGCAACATAAGACTGCATCCAAAAAAAAAAAAAAATACACTCACTATGTGTTTACTCAAATATTTATAAAGCACAAGCTATGGCAAACAAGCTTAGTAAAGAAACCCCAGAACCTGAGCTTATGGTCTATTTGCCTTGAAGGACACACCCTTGAAGGACAACTTGGGTGTGTCAAATACTGAGACAGGGAAATCAGGGTGTTATTATAAAAGCCCATGGGAAGGACTTCCAGAAGGAAAACAGACCTAGAAGATTTAAGGTCAGTTCTGAGGTAGAAGACAAAGTTCCTAGTAGAAGTATATGCATATAAAGGCCCAGATACGAGAAAGCATGGTACTTCTCTCTCAAATACCTAACACACACACACACACACACACACACACACACACACACACACACACCTACCTGACTAGTCTTTCTACCATCAGACTAGTATCACTAGTCTTTTAGGTTTGCCTTACATAATTCCACAGCTGAAGAATACTTTAGAAACTTACCTTTCTGGTCTTTCTAAAGCAGGGCTTGTCTTTTCTATAGGTGGTGCTGTGGAGCACTGTCCTCCAAACCATATTAATCAGAGCAGCTGTGACTGTGGGCAAGAGGTGTTCTCCCTCATGGAAGCAGTGGGGACACTGGCCTCTCACCTGAGATTCCGAATCCCCTCCTGCACCTCTCTGCCAGCTGCATGTGGTCTCAGGAGACATCAGACAATATGGAGTGCGGAAAGCTAACACAAGCAGGGCACCATCTATGAGGTTATGGGGAAGCATCATCTGTGCTGAAGTGAGACTTCAGCAACACAGCTGATGGGGTTACTCACGGTCTTCTAAGTAAGCCCCAAATCTCACTGCATCACCAAGCTACCTTGGGTGGAACTGTTGCGCTGCTTTGTCATTACTGTCCTATCGGGGGTAAGTAAACCTTTGTTCACATCTCCCCAGAAAAAGCTCATGAAATTTGTGGGGGTTTTGCTTTCTTTTGAGACAAGGTCTTACTCCACAGCCCAGGCTGATCCCAAATTCATGGCAATCCTCTCGCTTCAACCTCCAAAGTGCTGCAATGAGAAGTTTGAACTACCATCCCCAGTGCCAACACGGTTTTCCTAACAACGGTTTTCCTAACAACAACAACAACTCCTAAACCAAGTGTAGAGGTGCGCTCTTATAATCCCAGCATTTTGGAGGCTTATGGTAGAGGCTAGCCTGGGCTACAGTGTGAGACCCTGTCTCTCTCTCTTTCTCTCTCATATATATATATATAAACTGTTTGTTTGTTTCATATATATATATATATGAAATATATATATATTTGAATGAATATATGAAATGAATATATATTTATATATATAAATATATATTCATTTCATATATTCATTCAAATATATATATATTTCATATATATATATATATGAAACAAACAAACAGTTTATATATATATATATGAGAGAGAAAGAGAGAGAGACAGGGTCTCACACTGTAGCCCAGGCTAGCCTCTACCATNCCTGTCTGTGGAGGCATTTCCCCGACCCTGACCCATGGGCCTGTCTGTGGAGCATTTGCCCGACCCTACTGACCCTTAGGCATGTCTGTGGAGCATTTCCCCAACCCTACTGACCCATGGGCATGTCTGTGGAGCATTTCCCCGACCCTGCTGACCCCTGTGCTGTCTGTGGAACATTTCCCCGACCTTACTGACCCATGGTATGTGTGGAGCATTTCCCCATCCCTGCTGACCCATGGTTGTTGTGAGCATTTCCCTGACCTGCTGGCCCCATGTGATGTTGTGGCATTGCCGGACCATATGACCCTTAGGCCTGTTGTGGCGCATTCCCCATCCCTGCTGACCATGTGGGCCTGTCTGTGGAGCATTTCCCCTGCCCCTGCTGCCCCTGTGGCCTTGTCTGTGGAGCATTTCCCCCACCCTACTGCCCGATGGGCATGTCTGTGGAGCATTTCCCCGACCCCTTCCTGACCCATGGACATGTCTACGGAGCATTTCCCTGTCCCTCGACCCCTGGGCATGTCTGTGGAACATTTCCCCGACCCTGCTGACCCCTGGGCATGTCTGTGGAGCGTTTCCCCGACCCTGCTGACCCATGGGCATGTCTGTGGAGCGTTTCCCCATCCCTGCTGACCCATGGGCATGTCTGTGGAGTGTTCCCCGACCTGCTGCCCCATGGGCATTGTCTGTGGAGCGTTCCCCCATCCTGCTGACCCATGGGCCGTCTTGTGGAGCATTCCGACCCTGCTGGACCCTGGGCATGCTGTGGAGCGTTTCCGCCCCTACTGACCAGGGCCGGTCTGTGAAGCATTTCCCCGACCCTACTGACCCATGGGCATGTCTGTGGAGCATTTCCCCGACCCCACTGACCCTTAGGCATGTCTGTGGAGCATTTCCCCATCCCTGCTGACCCATGGGCATGTCTGTGGAGCATTTTTTTTTTTTTTTTTTTTGTGTGTATGTATGTGGGTGTACACATGACATGGCATGTCTGTGGAGCCTTCCCTGACCCTGTGACCCCTGGGGCCTGTCTTGGGAGCATTTCCCCGCCCCTACTTGCCCCAGGGGCATGTCTGTTGTCGCATTTCCGACCTACTGAACCCCTGGGCATGTCTGTGTAGCATTTCCCCGACCCTACTGACCCATAGGCATGTCTGTGGAGCATTTCCCCAACCCTACTGACCCTTAGGCATGTCTGTGGAGCATTTCCCCGACCCCCATTGACCCTTCTGCATGTCTGTGGAGCCTTTCCCGCTCTCGACCCTGTGGCCTGTCTGTGGAGCATTTCCCTGACCCTACTGACACATGGACATGTCTACGGAGCATTTCCCTGTCCCTACTGACCCATGGGCATGTCTGGGCGCATTTCCCGACCCTACTGACCATGTGCCTGTCTGGGAGCATTTCCCCAACCTACTGACCCCTGCCCCATGGGCATTTTCTCTGGCGCCTTTTCTTGATCCCACATGTGGCTTGGTCCCCTCCTTGAGCAAAGTAGACATGGGCTCTCTAAGACCCGTAGTGAGGATCTAAATTTACAGCCGTCCAGCCGGTATATCCTGCCCTTTAAAAACACAAGTGGCTGGAGCGTGGCTCAGCGGCTTGTGACATGGTATGGCCTGTCCTTACAGAGGACTCCGGTTTTCCGTTCCCCAAAACCCAACCACATTGTTGGCTAAACCAAAACTGTCTGTGACTCCAGTTTCGGCTCCCACCCCTCTGACATCTACAGGCATTGCCTGACACAGGGTTTGCACTTTTCCTACAGAGGTCCTACCGTCGCTCATACACATTAAAATTAACCAACAGACAAAACTACACCAAGTTAAATGCTTCTGTTAATCCATTCAATTACCTCCACATACTGCGGGTTGCCTCATTCTGAGCTTCCTCCCCCCCCCCATTTTTAGGAAACCTGAGCTGTAGGGCAAGGAAGCCGAGTACTAGAACACTAGAGTGTCCCTTTACAATGCTGAGTTTTAAAAGCATTACTACTTCCGACGATAGAGTCAGGCAAGATTGTAAGACAGGAGTGGCTCTGACCAGGGATTGGTTCTTCCCACTTACCGCTGACCTGACTTTTTTGTCATCCCTCTGTCGTTACATGGTGTGCAGACACGATCCGCAGGAGGGGCTCCGGCGCAAGGCACGCAGCTCACAAACTCCACGACGTCTAATGTCCACACCACATGACTCTGTCACCACTTCTTCACCGATGCAGGCCCGCCGCGACCGCAGGCAGAAGGAAACAACACTTGACTTCCGTGTGTTCCGATAACCAGGCTATTAAAAACTCATGTTGAGCTGTTGTGGTAGCCATATGCCTGTACACCCCCGCTCCTTAAGGCTCCGGATCAAGACTAGCCTTGGCAACATAAGACTGCATCCAAAAAAAAAAAAAAAAATTCCCCCCCTATGTGTTTACTCCCAATTTCTAAGCACACTCTATGGCAACCCACTTCGTCCGACCCCCCCGCACCTGAGCTTCTTGGTCTCTTTGCTTGAAGGGACAACCCTTGGAGGACACTTGGGTGTGTTCAAACACTGTGAGGAAGGGCACTAGGTGTTATTCTAACAGCCATGGGAAGGGCCTTTCAGAAGGCCCCCGCCTTAGAAGATTAAGGTCGTTTGCGGTCGAGACCAAAGTTCTAGTAAGAGTATCTGCATATACAGGCCCAGCTCGCGAAAGCATGGTCCTTCTTCTCTCACATACCTACACACACACACACACACCCCCACCACACACACCACACCCCCCCACACCTCCCTGATAGTCTTTTACCATAGGACTCGTATCACTAGTCTTTATGTTTGCCTTCATTAATCCACAGCTGAAGACATTTAGAAA
This sequence comes from Rhizomys pruinosus, assembly GCA_009823505.1. NCBI lineage: Eukaryota > Metazoa > Chordata > Mammalia > Rodentia > Spalacidae > Rhizomys > Rhizomys pruinosus. The sequence continues at coordinate 417,966 of VZQC01003831.1, read as the reverse complement.
CTACCTTTTGGTCTTCTCACGCCGGGCTGTCTTTTCTATAGGTTGTTCTTTGGCGCATGTCTCCACCCATCTCCTCAGCGCCTCTGTGACTGTGGGCAAGAGGTGTTCTCCCTCATGGAAGCAGTGGGGACACTGGCCTCTCACCTGAGATTCCGAATCCCCTCCTGCACCTCTCTGCCAGCTGCATGTGGTCTCAGGAGACATCAGACAATATGGAGTGCGGAAAGCTAACACAAGCAGGGCACCATCTATGAGGTTATGGGGAAGCATCATCTGTGCTGAAGTGAGACTTCAGCAACACAGCTGATGGGGTTACTCACGGTCTTCTAAGTAAGCCCCAAATCTCACTGCATCACCAAGCTACCTTGGGTGGAATGTGCGCTGCTTGTCATTACTGTCCTATGGGGTCCCGTAAACCTTTGTTACCTCTCCCCCGACACCGCTACCATGAAAATTTGTGGGGGGTTTTTTTTTTTTTTTTTTTTTTTTTGAGACAAGTTCTGAACTGGAACTCTTGGTGATGGTCCTGCTTCAACCTCCAAAGTGCTGCAATGAGAAGTTTGAACTACCATCCCCAGTGCCAACACGGTTTTCCTAACAACGGTTTTCCTAACAACAACAAACCCTCCTAAACCACGTGCGAGGTGCGCTTCTTCTACTCCCGCATTGGTTGTTATGTAGCGGCTCGCTGTGCTTACAGTGTGAGACCTGTCCTTTCTTTCTCTCTATATATATCTTTTTTTTTTTTTTTTTTTTATTGCTGCATAGAACTCCACACATTCTCTTATATATTTGAGAATTCTGGCCATGACTCCTCTTTCTATATATAAATATCTATTCCATTTCCTTATATATCTATCTATATCTCATATCTCTATATGAAACAAACCGTTCCTCTTCTCATCAACTTCCGTGACATCTGAAATTCAATGAAAGGCATGGTTCGCCTAGTCTGGTCTGGTCCCCCTCCTGGCCTCAAGTGCGGCGAACGAACCGAAAGTGCAGAGGTTGTAGAGTAGGGATCTAGTATATGTCTGTGCTCACAGCCCTGGTGCACCAAGGCGGAGGATTGCGTCCAGGTCCGGTGGACTTGTGAGATATTGTGTAAAAAATAAACTCGCAAAAGGGGCCCTTACTTGGGGTCACCGCGACTGGGTGCCGGTGCGTGATTCTGCATGCTCATCCGCATGCAACAAGGTTGATCTCAAAATGAACCCCAACCTGTCATACGGTAATAAAAAATGCAGGCTGTGCTTGAAAGTGCACCCTGTTGTGCATGCGCCTTGCGGTTCTAAAGAGAGGCATCACTCCCTGGAACCGTAGGTTCATGGTGGCGATTACCACCATGTGAGTGCGGGACCACAAACACTGGGTCCTCTCAAGAGCAGGCGATGTTTGTTTTGTTTTTTGTTTTTCAGGATTTTTTTTTTTTTTGAGATGGGGTCTTCCTTTAGTCCCAGCTGGCCTGGAGCTGGCTATGTAGACCAGGCTGGCCTTGAACTCACAGAGATTTGCCTGCCTCTACCTCCCAAGTTCTGGGATTAAAGGCATGCACCACCACACCCGGCTTAAAGACAGTTCTTAGCCACCATGTGGGTGCTGGGAATTGAACCTGGGTCCTCTGCAAGATCAGGTGGCGCTCTTAACCAGTGAGCCATATCTCCAGTCCCACAAGCAGTGTTCTTAACTGCTGAACTATCTCTCCAGCCCCCCAGATGCATTTAACAATTCTGAACTGCTCTATCTGTACTTTTTTTTTTTTTTTTGGTCTTTTTGAGATAGGGTCTCACTGTAGCCTCAGCTGTCCTGGAACTCACTCTGTAGACCAGGCTGGCCTTGAACTCACAAAGATCCGCCTGCCTCTGCCTCCCAAGTGCTAGGATTAAAGGCGTGCGCCACCACGCCCGGCTCTATCTGTAGTATTAACTATGCTGCTACCTCACTACAGAATCAGCTTTTCCTTCTCCTGAGAGGCCAAGGTGGGGACTGGGGACATAGGCCCGTTTGATAGAGTGATGGCCTAGCATGAACAGAGCCTGGCTCCATCCCAAGTGTCACATAAACCAAGAAAGGTGCTGCATTCCTGCAATCCCAGCATGCCCGTACTCCAGCACTCACGACGCAGCGGCAGGAGGACAGAAGTCAAGGTCATTCTCAGGCCCATAGTAAGCTTGAGGCCAGCCTGGAACACGAGAGATCTTGTTCCTAAACTAATTAGTAAGCAGGCAAGGATGACAAGCAGAGAATTTGGTTTTAAAAGTGCTGTGACTGTTGGATGTGGTGGCTCACAACTGTCACCAGAGCACCTGGGAGGTGGAAGCAGAGGGATCAGAGTTCAAGGGCAGCAGCCTCTCTACCAAGTGAGTTAGACGCTAGTCTGGGCTACATGAGACCCTGTCTCCGAAACAGTGCTGTGACCGGGGAGTCAGTGGAGGCACCGGGTGGAAGTCCAGTTAGAGGCAAATGAAGACATAGGTCTGACGCTCAGGGGAGAGAGAAGTGTGGGTACAATAAAGCCTGTGGGAGGCAGCCGAACGAGCAGCTGAGACGGCCCTGAAAGAGGACAGCTGGCCTACGCAGAACTCGCCAAGGGGAGACACTAGCAAGGACCCCATGAGCAGAGCCCATGAGGCAGGAGACAAGAGCTAGAACTTCCAGGAGCGGCCACGTGTGCTAAATGTTACCTAAAGGTCAAGAACACTGAATGACTGCCTACAGTAGACTGGGCTACAAAAAGGTCACTGATGTCGAACAAAAATTCAAGTCTGAGCCAACTGTGGGAAAGAAAAGAAAGAGAAGAGAAGGGGAGAGGAAAAAAGAAGAAAAGAAAGAGGGAGGGAGAGAGGGAGAGAGGGAGAGAGGGAGAGAGGGTGAGAGGGAGAGAGAAAGACGAAGGAAGGAGGGAGAAAGAGGGAGAGAGAGAAAAAAAGAGGAAGGGAGGGGAGGGTAAGGGAGGGAGAGAGGGAAGAGAGGAGAGAGGAAAGATAGAAAGAGGAGAGAGGAGTGAGGGGAGGGGAGGGGAAGGGAGGGGAGAAGAGAGGAGGAGGTAGGTGGAGGGGAGAAAAAGAAAGAAGAGAGGAGAGGAGAGGAGAAGAGAGGGGAGGGGAGGGGAGAGGAGGGGAGGGGAGGGGAGGGGAGGGGAGGGGAGAGGAGAGGAGAGGAGAGGAGAGGAGGGGAGGGGAGAGGAGAGGAGAGAGGAGAGAAGGAGAGAAGAGAATTATATTGAATTCCAGTCTGACAGAGAAGCTAAGCAGCAACTCTGTATATTACAAAGTGAGAAGACAAGGCAGTGGGACTAGAAACTACAAGTAAAGAGGTGTGGCTAGATAGGGTGCAGTGGAAGAGGTCAAAAGGAAAGCATGTTTTAATGCTTAGCAGAAGTCATGGTGGGTCTGAAGATAAGGTGGGGAAACCGCTGAAAAGGAAGGAGTCAGGGCTCAGGGCTGGAGCTCTGACACTTTAGCCTGGAAGAGGACAGCACAGTTCACTCGGGCGTGTTTTCTGAAAGCTTGGGGAGCTTCCTCCGAGTGCCCAAACCACCCACAGAGCTGGTGACCCCAGCCATGGGCCAAAGGGAAATGCCATCTCATCCCAGTGGGGCCAGAAGCAGCCAAACACTGAATGACAAGCCAAAAAAGCAGGCTGCAGTGGTGGTGCACACCTGCAGACCCAGTGGTTAGAGGTTGAAGCAGGAGGACCTGCCAGAGACCAAAGACAGCCTGGGCTACAATGAGACCCTAGCTCAAAGAAACTACAACAACAACCAACCAGCCAACAAAAAACAGGAATTGGGACTGTAGCTCAGTTGGGGGTGGGGGGAGACAGGAAGAGCTGCATTTCTTTTTTTTATTATTTTCATATGTGTATGAATGTACTGTCTGCATGTAGGTTGGTGCACCCGTGTTGTTCAATGCCACGGAGGTCAGAAGAGGATGTCAGATTCCCCTGGAACTGGAGTTAAAGACGGTTTTCAGCCGCCATGTGGATGCTGGGGATTGAACCCAGGTCCTCTGAAAGAGCAGTCGGTGCTCTTAACCACTAGGCCATGTCTCCCGCCCCCCCCTTTTTTTAAGAGCTGCATTTCTTAGTACATACTAGCCTCCCCCAACCCCATTCCCTTTTCCACTAAAAATGTCAACAGTACAGCCCTCAGGGAAAGGTCAGCAGCACTCTTAGGCATTTTCTCCAGAGAAATCAAAGCTATGTCTGAGGAAAAACAAGGGAATGAGTGTTCAAGACAGCTTTATTCATATAGTCCCAAACTAGAGAAAATGCAGCTGTCCTTCAATGCTTAAATGAACTTGAGGTACAAAATGTCTAGTCTAGAGAATTACATAAAATACAAAAAAGTCCACTCTCGGGGGCTAGGGATGTAAGTCAATTGGCAGAGCCCATGTCTGCCACTTATGAGCCCTGGGTTCAAGGCCCAACACTGTGGTGGAGGCAGGAATTCAACCTTAAAAAGTTACAGGTAGGGGGCTGGATAGATGGCTCAGCATGTACTGACTGGGCAAGCCTGATGACCTGAGTTCAATCCCAGGATCTCACATGCGCACCACAGTATGCATGTGCACCATGGTACGCATGCACCAGGGTATGTGCACACAAATATATCTCAGCGCTTGAGAGGTGGTGGGTCAAGAGTTCCAAGACAGCTCTGACTACACAAGACCCTCTCTCAAAAACCAAACCAAACCAAACCAAACCAAAAGTTACGTAGGGCATGATTTCATTTATACAGAATTCTTTGAATGGAACAAATTAGCGGCAGTCAGGGCAAAGGGGAAGATGCAGCTCCACAGGGCTAGCTTTCAGGGAGGCCCTGCAGCCATGCGCAGCTCTATATCTAGATTACGGTTAGTGACTACGGGAAGCTGTACTGGGAAGCTGTACGGGTGATAAAGCTGCACAGAATGACTCTCCCAGAGGCCACACAATAAGTACTCAGATATTATAAAATCTTTTGAACACGCTGGAGATGTTAGCTCAGCCAGTAAGTAGAAGTGGAGCATCAGAACTGTGGGATACAGTTCAGGAGACCCTACCTCAAAACACACACACACACACATTTTCTAACTTATTTTTGTTCTCTTATAACTTCCTTCTTTTTAATCTATCATTCTCACTTCAAAATGAAAAGTAAACAGAAAAGGGGGGGAGGTCAAATTCAAAGCAGTATGATTGTCCCACTCTCCTATCTCAGCTGAAAAGATATGTGCTCTGATTCCCTGCAAGTCGGAAGACACAAAGTAGTCCCACATGTCCCAAACAGCTTCCCTCAGACAGGTCTGGTGAGGCATTGCACACCCTTACACCACAGGACTCAGTGACATGCCAAGACATATCCCGGAAGATCGTCAAGGAATGTTGTTTCTTTAACCACCTATGATGCTGACACAGCAAATATTTCCAGGATGATAGTGTAATAAATACTAAATTTCAACTTGCTGTAGTCTTACCTCTATTTTAATTTTATCCAGGTTTTAAGAATTTAGGAAAAATCTGAAAATTACATGTATTTCTATAAAGGTCAACTGACACCAAGCAGGATGAGCACTCGTATAACCCAGTACTTGGGTGCGGAGGCAGGAGGGTCAGGAGTTCATCATTCCAGACCAGCCAGCCTGCACTGCATGAGACTGGAAAAAAGAGAAAACTCTCAAATGAGGTTTAGGTCTGGTCACACTGATGAAGATGAGACAGCCAGGCGCTCTCTCTGTAAGGCCGCACGACAATGAGGACGAAGCACAGGTACCCACTGCTCTGACGACAGGTCACCAGCAGCCCCGCTCAACAGGACTACCAGTTCTTCCAACCTTCAACCTCAATATTAAGAGGTGGGCTCTACCTGGTCACCCTGGGTGAATGAAGGGCTCCTTTATTCTCCCACTCAGTGCTGTTCCATGTCCGGTACTAAGTGTACCCAAGAACAATGCAACCAACAGTGCCATGTGCATATGAGTGTATAACCACAGCGTAATGGGACTGCTGTGCAAGACACAGTTAAAAAAAAAAAAAGCTGCACATTACACAATTAAGCAGTCATCATATGTAAGCTCAAAAAACTTCAGGGAAAGGCCTTCATAGCTGGAGAAAGATGGATAGAAATGCAAGACTTAAACTAGGATTGAGAGACATGGCCACTGACAGGCCATTCCCAGAGGGAAATGAGAGAAGACAGACTCCTCTGAAGGCAAAAATGTGCACTGAGTCCACAGGGATCCAAGGGAACTGAGCAAACTAGATAGGGAGGATCAGGGAAATGGGAAGGAAGTGGTGCAGCCAGGCAATGAGAAACCCAAGACTGCGGCCAGAAAGAGCTCAAGGGCAGGAGGGAACAGAACAACCAGCCCGGGATAAGCACGTCAGGATGTGTTCTCAAAATTTACGAAAGCTTTTACAAGTAAAAATAGTCCCAATTATAATCCAACAGTAATTCCTAGAAGAGGTTCTCAGGGGTGGGGATGAGGAGTTTAATCATATTTTTTAGGTTCTCTTTTTGTGTGTGAGAAGCAGATATTTTTTGTATTAAATAAATAAATAAATAAATAAATAAATAAATAAATAAATAAATGTGTTAGCTGAGAGAAGAATGTCAAGAAAGGTGATCAGGAACAGGAAGCAAGAGCCACTTATACAGGAAGGACTTCACGAGGTAAAAGGCTCACCATTACATTCTGGTAAACAGTCCTGTTCTTAAGAGCGTGAGTTCACACTAAAGACTGCTTAGTGAGTATTAAGGTAAGTGTCTAACAACTGCCTTCTAAATATAAGTACCCAGATTTAATTAGGGTAAATATCAAGCATTTAGAATTGAGGAACATCTGAAGAATAGCTTCCCATCCTCAAGTTTACGGATGAAATTAAGCTTCTGAGAATTGTTTTCAATGGTAATCCCCTATCACTTAAATTTTTTTTTACTTTTTGAGACAGGGTCTCCTTATAGCTCCAGCTGACCAGGAACTCACTATGTAGACCAGGCTGACCTTGAACTTACACAGATCCACCTGCCTCTGCCTCCTGAGTGTGGGGATTAAAGGTATAGGCCACTATGTCCAGCTCAAAATTTTTATAAAAGCTGTTTGATGTTTACCATTAACTAGAAGACATAAAATCAAGGCCTGTGAGTTCAAGGCCAGCCTGGGTTACAGTTTGAGATCTTTTCTTAAAAATTCAGGGGCTGGAGAGATGGCTCAGCAGTTAAGAGCATCAACTGCTCTTGCAGAGGACCAGGGTTCGATTCCCAGCACCCACATGGCAGCTAAGAACCATCTTTAACTCCAGTTCCACAGGAATATGACACCCTCTTCTAACCTCTGTGGCATTGCACAACACAGATGCACAAACGTACATGCAGACAGTACATTCATACACATAAAAATAATAAAAATAAAATAAATGAATACAAAAAAGAACCAATTTAACACCAGTTCCAGGGGAATCCAACACCCTCTTCTGACCTCTGTGGCATTGCATGACACGGGTGCACCAACCTACATGCAGACAGTACACTCATACACATAAAATTAATTAATTAAGTAAGTAATTAATTTTTAAAAATCCAAAACAACCCAAAGCTGGGCAGAATGGTGCACCCTTGTAATCCCTGAAAGTTCAAAGAAGGTCCAGCTATTTACTGAATTCATGGTTAGTTTGGGTTACATGAGACCTCCTCTCAACAACAAAAACCATAAAGCAGGAGGACCTGAGCTGGATCCCAGAGAACCCACATTAGAAGAGACAGGAAAGGGGCTGGAGAGATGGCTCAGCGGTTGGGAGCGCTGACTGCTCTTGCAAGGGACCTGGGTTCGATTCCCAGCACCCACATGGCAGCTAAGAACCATCTTTAAGCCCGGCATAGTGGTGCACGCCTTTAATCCTAGCACTCAGGAGGCAGAGGTGGGCGGATATCTGTGGGTTCAAGGCCAGCCTGGTCTACAGAGTGAGTTCCAGGACAGCTGGGGCTACAGGGAGGCCCTGTCTCAAAAAGAAAAAAAAAAAAAGAGAGAGAGAGGAAAAAAGAGACGGAAGCTCAATGTTGTGTTGAACATTTATAAATCAAGGCCAATCTTAGCTATACAGGGAGTTCAAGGCCAGCCTAGCACCTATATGTAATCCTAGCACTGGGAAAGCAAAGACAGGAGGATCCCTGGGGCTCACTGGCCAGCCAGTATAGCCAAATCAGTAAATTCAGGTTCAGGGAGAGATCGGTCTTAAAAAAAACAAAAAACCAGGACATGTAAGATAAATAAACCCTCCCCCCCCCAAAAAAAAA
>VZQC01003831.1:341685-398557 GCA_009823505.1 Rhizomys pruinosus | reverse complement strand
GGAGGAGGAGGAGGAGGAGGAGGAGGAGGAGGAAGAGGAGGAGAAGAAAACTCACAGGATAATGATATTGGCCAGGACTTCAACAAAATTTTAGAGGAAAATTTTCCCAAAGCAAGAAATACCTATACAAATATTAGAAGCATATAGAACTTCAAGCAGACAGCACCAGAAAAGAAATTCTCCATGCCATATCATAGTAAAAACACTAGACGTTCAAAGCAAAGAAAGGATACTGAGGGTTGCAAAAGGAAAACCTATCAGAATTATAGCTGATTTCTCAATGCAGACAATGAAAAGCCAGAAGAGCCTGGTCTAAAATATTCCCAGTTCTAAAAGACTGTAGATGCCAACCCAGAGTACTAACTATATCCAGCAAAAATGTCTATTATAATTGAAGGAGAAAGGAAAATGTTCCATGACATAAATAAGTTGAAAGAATTCCTCTCCAATAAGCCATGCCTGCAGAGAATATTTCAAGCAATACAAAGACCGGAGGGCAGGGATGACTATAACCAATCAACGCCAGAAAACAAATGATACAACCATTATGGAAATAAAAACCTAGGTTAAGAATGTACTAGAAATTAAAATGATTGGAAGCAATTTAATTCTCTTAACAACAGTTTTAAATATCAATGGAATGATAGAGACAGAGACTAGTAGAATGGCTTAAGAAATAAGTCCTGAGGCTGGAGAGATGGCTCAGTAGTTAAGAGCACTAACTGCTCTTGCAGAGGACCCAGGTTCGATTCCCAACATCCACATGGTGGCTAAGAACCATCTTTAGTGCTGGGTGTGGTGGCACATGCCTTTAATCCCAGCACTCAGGAGGCAGAGGCAGGCAGATCTCTGTGAGTGCAAGGCCAGCCTGGTCTAATGAGTGAGCTCCAGGGCAGCTGGGACTAAAGGACCCTGTCAAAAATAGCAAAAACAAAACAAAACAAAACAAAACACCTCATTTCTTTCTTTTTTTTTTTTTTTCTTGTCTCCAAGAAACTTACCTCACCTTTAAGATAGATATTGTCCTGGGGCTGGAGAGATGGCTCAGTGGTTAAGAGTGCTGCTCTGGCAGAGGACCCAGGTTCAATTCCAAACACCCTCATGGCAGCTAAGAACCACCTTTAAGCCTGGCGTGGTGGTGCTCACCTTTAATCATAGCACTTGGGAGGCAGAGGCAGGCAGATCTCTGTGAGTTCAAGGCCAGCATGGTCTACAGAGTGAGTTCCAAGCCAGCCAGGGCTATAAGGAGACCCTGTCTCAAAAAAAAAAAAAAAAAGATATTATCCCAAGGTGAAAAGAGGGTAAAAATAATACAAGTAATGGCACTAAGAAAGAAGGAGGAGTTGCTATACTAATACTAGATAAATAGATTTCAAGGCCTTTGGTTGTGTTTTGTGTGGGGGGTATTTGATCACTAGGTGGAATATCTTTGGGGTGAATAGATAGGCTTTTTGCCAGGCCTACAGCTCTGAATATCTGGAAAGATTTTTGTGGCTTGTAGGATCACTTTAAGTTTTTATTTTGTGGTGATTTGTTTGGGGGAACTGCCCCATTTGGCTGGATGGGCATAAATATTGCAAAGATTAGTAGAAAATAAGATACTTGTACTGGATTGAAGTGGTTGAATGTTTCTAGAGTGAAATGGAATAAACTTTAAAGCCAGTCTACTAATGGTCTAAATGGGATTATAATCACACAGCGTTGTGGTTGGTTTTCAGTTCATTCCTGGCTTGTACTAGATTTCCAATTGTAGATTGAGATTAAAGGAGCACAGACAAGTGAGGGGTTACCTTCGACTACTGAAAGGTATTTTTTGGTCTCTAGTATTCGAGTGTTACTTTTGATATCTGTTCCGCCTGTTTCAAGATAAACTGACTCAAGAAAAGCTGAACTTGCAGGATGCAGCCCAGAAGGAGAAAGTTTGGATAGAGTTGGTAATTTTTTTCAGCCTAAGTCTGGTCAACAGGTATGTTCCCTGTTACTGGAAAACTACAAACCAGGATATGGGGTTTGGGAAAGTAAAGAGACTACTTCTGTTTGTAGTAAATCGTTTATATTTAACATATGCCATTGTGAGTCTTTTTTTTTTTATTTGTTCTTTTGGTCTTTCGTCGAGACAGGGTCTCCCGGTACCCCAGCTGTCCTGGACTGCACTCTGTATACCAGGTTGGCCTTGGACCTGCACAGAGATTACACCTGCCTCTGCCTCCCAAGAAGCTAGGATTAAAGGCGGCGCCACCAGGCCCTGGCCCGGTGCGCAGGTTGGGGCCTTGCTTGCTAAGGCCACCTGAAGCACAGGTAAGAGCCCAGCACTCCCTCCAGACAGGTAGATTTTAGGGTAGATTGACTCTTGGGTTGCTGGATAATTGATTTGCTGGTTTGTGGCAGGGGAGCCTTGGACCCGCTTGCTTGGGTCTAAATGCTAAACCCTTGTAGGGTGTGGCTGTCTGGGCGGAGTCACCCTTCGCCCTTGCAGCCAGAACCGGGCTTGGAGCCACTGTGAGTCTTTGTGCCGGGTGCTCAGGTTGGGGTCTTGCTTGCTAAAACCACCTGAAGCACAGGTAAAAGCCTGGCGCTCACTCCAGACAGGTACAGGCAAACCCCCACCCCAACCACCCGCCAACTGGAATTGAAGAGGAGAGTAATCCATGTTTTAATTTTGAGGAACCTTTCAGAACAGGAAGGGAAGTGTGACTTAGACTTCCAATATCCCAATATATAACAAAACTGAAAACCTGATACCAGACAAGTCAGCATTCCATGAACAAGGAGGAGAAAAAAAAAAAGCATCGGAAGAAGGCAAGCAAAAACATCTGCTAACATAGTGAAAAACGTTTGTGATTGGCGTCTGAATACAGGCAAAAAAAGGGGGGGGGGACCTCATGCCAGGGACATGGTGAAGGAATAACATGGGAAAGGGTGCAGGATAATTCCACACCAAGCACCCATTCCTGTAGAGATAGCTACAGTGGGATCCCCCTGAGGTGACCCAAGGAACAGAACTTAGAGGAATCCATTGCAGACGCTATGCAAAGAAAGTAAAGAAAATAAAGAAGTCAGAGATCCAAAGAGAGAGAATGAAAAACTCAAATGGACCTAGAGGGAGACAAATACAAACTTCAGAATGAAATAAAATGAGAAAATGAAAACTCAGAACGTAGAGGGGATAAAATACAAACTCCAGAGGAATTGAACACATTGAAACAATTTTCTACTTCAGAAGCCCAATAACAAAGCTAGGAACACCAAGAAGAGACTGAGATGCTCAATAAAAGAAATGGAAATACTAAAGAAAACACAGGACGAATGAAAAAGGAATAGAACACTCATCCATCAAGAAGAAAGGAAAGGAAAAAGTCTCAGAATCAGAATGGAGTGGAGCAGAACAAATAATATCAGACCAGGAAGATAACACAGAGCAACTAAATACCTCAATAAAGATTATGAAAATAGTTAATAAATACACAAAGTAGGAACAACCGACATAGGGTTACACGATGAAAGAATATCAAACCTCCGCATCATAGTAAATAGAGGAAGGAGAAGAATCTCAAGAGAATAGCATTGATCAGATCTTCACAAAATAATAGGTGAAATGTTCCCAAAACTGAAAAATAACAAATCCATACAAATACAAGAAGCACGGAGGACTCTCCAAATAGACAAATCAGAAAAGAACTCCCCATGGCCATAGCATATTTTTAAAATGCTAGATGCCCAACAAAGACAAAATTCTGAAAGTTACAAAAAGAAAAACATCACATACAAAGAAACCCATCAGAATTATGACTGTCTTCTTGGCACAAACAATGCAAGCAAGAAGAACATGGAGCAACACATTCCCAGTGTTAAATGACTACTGGATGCCTACCCCAGAATAATGATACCCAGCAAAATGTCAATTATAGTTAAGGAGAGAGAAAAAATCTTCCATGACATAAACAAGTGATAGAATAAATGTCCGGAAAAACAACTCTTCAGAAAATACCTTGAGCAATTCAAGGGGAAAGAAGAGGAGGAGAAAAACAACAAAAAAAAAAAAAAAAAAAAAAAATAAGGCCGGGCATGGTGGTCGCACGCCTTTAATCCTAAGCACTAGGTAGGCAGAGCCACAGATCTCTGTGAGTTCAAGGCCACCTTGGTCCATAACGATGAGTTCCAGGACAGCCAGAGCTACAGCCAGAGACAGCTCTTTCGCAAAAGAGACAAAAAAAAAAAAAAAAAAAAAAAGAAGCTAATAAAAACATAACCGTAGGAGTAGAATCGGAGACTAAAAATCCAAATGGATAATAAGGTGAAAAGAAGCAACATCCATCTTTCAATTATAACCTTAAATATTAATGGGCTAAACTCCCCAATCAAAAGACATAGACTGGGAGAATGGATCAGGAAACAAAATCCATCGATATGCTGTCTACAAGAAACCCATCTCAATTCAAGGATAAGCACCAACTTAAAGTGAAGGGATGGAAGAAAATATTCCAAGCAAATGGTACCAAAAAGAAAGCAGGTGTTGCTATTTAATATCAGACAAAACAGACTTCAAAGCAAAAGAAATCAAAAGAGACAAAAAAGGCCATTACAACTTTATTAAAGGAACAATTGACAATGAAGATCTCACAATCATGAATATATGTGCACCAAACTCTGGTGCACCAAACTTTATAAAGACAATTCTTCAGGATCTCAAGGCACAGATTAACCCCAGTACACTCATAGTAGGGGACTTCAATGCCCCACTGAGCCCTCTGGACAGGTCAAACAGATAAAGAATAAACAGAGAGACATCTGAACTGAATGATACAATACACCAAATGGACCTCATAGATATGTAACCGAATATTCCACCCTAATACCAGAGAATACACTTTCTACTCAGCACCCCATGGAACATTCTCCAAAATCGATCACATACTGGGACACAAAAGAAATTTCCATAAATACAAAAAGATTGAAATAATTTCATGCATTCTATCAGAACACAGCGCAATGAAGCTCAATAACAACACCAGGATAAGCCCTACTATCTACAAGAACACATGGAGACTAAACAACTCCAAGTCAATACAATCTGTGACGAAAAGGGGAAATATCACAACAGACAATGAAAAGATCCAGACAATCATACGGGAATACTTCAAAAACCTATACTCTAATAAGTTTGAAAATCTAGGAGAAATGGGTGAATATCTGATATCCTGGGAATCACCAAAGCTCAACCAAGAAGAGATCAACAGCTTAAACAGACCCATAATATATGAAGAAATTGAAGATGTAATAAGAAACCTCCCAACTAAAAAAAGCCCAGGCTCAGATGGTTCCACGGCAGAATTCTAGAAAACATTTCAAAAAGACTTACAACCATTACTACTCAAGTTGTTTAGAAGGATACAAATGGAGGGAGTTCTCCCAGAATCCTTCTATGAAACCAGCATCACACTACTACCAAAACCAGGCAAAGATACAATGGAAAAGGAGAACTAGAGACCCAATTCCTTAATGAACATAGATACAAAAATTCTAAATAAAATATTTGCAAACTGCATACAGACCCACATCAAGAAGATCATCCACCATGACCAAGTTGGATTCATTCCAGAAATGCAGGGATGGTTCAATATACGAAAATCAATAAATATCATAAAACATATAAAGGGACTGAAAGACAAAAACTGTACAGTCATCTCAATTGACTTGGAAAAAGCCTTTGACAAAATCTAGCATCCCTTCGTGCTTAAAGTCCTAGAAGGAATTGGATTGGAGGGATTATTCTTCAATGTAAACAAAGCCACATACAGGAAACCCATGGCCAATATCATCCTAAGTGGGGAAACGACAGAAGCATTCCCCTTAAAGGTAGGAACTCGGCAAGGCTGCCCCCTGTCACCACTCCTTTTCAATATAGTGCTTGAAACACTTGCTAGGGTAATAAGGCAAGAAAAGGAAATTAAAGGAGTTCTAGTTGGAAAAGAGGAAGTCAAGCTATCCCTTTTTGTTGATGATATGATTGTTTATTTAAGGGATGCTAAGAACTCCACCAGAAAACTCCTAGAAATGATTAAGAGCTTCAGTAAAGTGGTAGGATACAAAATAAATCTAGAAAAATCAGTAGCCTTTCTTTACAACAACAACAAGCAACTGAAGAAGGAATACAAGGAGACCTTCCCACTCACAATAGCCTCAAAACAATAAAATACCTAGGAACAAACCTAACCATAGACACCAAGGATCTCTACAACAAAAATTTTAAACCCCTGAAGAAGGAAATTGAAGAAGACATCAGAAGATGGAAAGACCTCTGTTCTAGTTTGGCTTCCATTGCTGTGACAAAACACTCTGACTGACACCAACTTGGGGAGGAAAGGGTTTATTCAGCTTACACCTCCTGGGTCACAGTTCATCACTCAGGGAGCCCAAGGCGGGAACTCAGGGCAGGAACCTGGAGGCAGGAGCTGAAGCACAGGCCATGGAGGAATGCTGTTCACTGGCTTGCTCCCCTGGCTCATGCCCAGCCTGCCTTCTTATATGGTACACAACAACCTGCCCAGGGTGGCACCACTCATTGTGGGCTGGGTTCTTCCACATTGCTTAACAATCAAGACAATACTCCACGGATGTGGCCACAGGCCAAGCCAATGGAGCCAATTCCCAAATTGAGGCTCCCTCAACCCAGGTGTGTCAAGTTGACACTAAAGCTATCCAGCACAACCTCCCATGCTCATGGATTGGGAAAATAAATATAGTAAAAATATCCATTCTTCCCAAACTCTTGTACAGATTTAATGCAATCCCAAATAAAATCCTCAAGAGTTTCTTCACAGGCTTGGAAAAAAATCCTTAATTTCATTTGGAAAAATAAAAGACTCCAAATAGCCAAAGCAACCCTGAGCAAAAAGAGCAATACAGGGGGGATCTCTACACCAGACTTCAAACCATACTACAGGGCTATAGTCATAAAAACAGCTTGGTACTGCCACAAAAACAGACCAGTTGACCAATGGAACAAAACCGAAGATCCAAACCTGAGCACATACAATTTCAACCACCTCATATTTGACAAGGGGGCCAAGAAGACACAATGGAGGAAAGACAGCATCTTCAGCAAGTGGTGTTGGCAAAACTGGATCACCACTTGCAGAAGAATGAAGCTAAACCCCTACCTCTCGCCTTGCACAAAAGTCAATTCCAGATGGATTAAAGACCTCAACGTGAAACCCAAAACTCTGGAGGTAATAGAAGAAAAACTTGGCAGCAGACTACAAGACATAGGTGTAGGAAAAGACTTCCTAAATCAGACAGCAGCTGCACAAGAAATAAGATCGATAATTGACAAATGGGACCTCATTAAACTCAAAAGCTTCTGTACATCAAAAGAAACAATAAAGGAAGTAAAGAGAAAACCCACTGAGTGGGAAGAAACCTTTACTGCAGATACATCTGACAAAGCATTAATTTCCAGAGTATACAAACTACTCAAAAAACAAAGAAAAAAGAAAACAAATGAATCACTCAAAAGATGGAGCAAAGAGCTGAATAGAGACTTCACAGAGGAGGAACTAGAGATGGCTGAGAAACATCTTAAAAACTGTTCAACGTCACTAATAATTAGGGAAATGCAAATTAAGACCACTCTAAGATATCACCTCACTCCGATAAGACTGGCTAGGATCAAGAAAACAAATGATACCAAGTGCTGGAGAGGTTGTGGGGAAAGGGGAACACTCATCCATTGCTGGTGGGAATGTAAACTTGTACAGCCACTATGGAAAGCAGTGTGGAGAACCCTTGGAAGACTCAAAATGAGCTTGCCATTTGACCCAGTCATACCACTCCTGGGTGTATACCCACAAGACTCATCTTACTGCATAAATACATGCACAGCTATATTTATTTCAGCTCTGTTCACAATAGCAAAAAGCTGGAACCAACCCAAATGCCCCTCAACTGATGAGTGGATAGAGAAAATGTGGTACATATACACGATGAATTTCTATGCAGCAGTAAAGAAAGACAACATCATGAACTTTGCAGGTAAATGGATGGAGCTAGATGATATTATGTTAAGTGAAGTAACACAGTCCCAGAAAAACAAACAATGAATGGTATCCCTCATCTGTGGCTGCTAGCATCAATAACCCAGTTGTAAATATTTCTTGTGGGGAAGGATGCATATTGGAAAGAACAACAACAGAAAGACTGCATCAAAAAACTGACTGAAATGGTGAATCTGGAGGAATGGAAGGGTTGGGAGAGGGACACGGGACTATATCCGATTAATGTATATTTAATTGATGTGAGTTTAATAAGTATCCAATTTTGTCCAAAAGCTTTGTACAAATTACATGGTATTTTAGGACTTAGGTAAAAGTAAAAATATCTATATTAAACAACATCGGTTTAAAGGTTTTAATAAAAATGGTAATACATCGAAGTTAAATGGAAATATAAATTGTTGTCCACATTTGTTTTACTTAAAAATCTGTATAACAATAACCATGGGATTAACATATACAAATGTTCTCTATAATTTTTGCGTTATACAGTATCATCTTGTAACATTCTCTTTTACCTGTGGGATAATTTAACTTAAGGAATTAAGTTTGCTTCCCAAATTAACAACACTCAGTCACCCAAAACAGCTTGGGTAAATTTAATGAAATTTACACCTTGATTCCTGCCTATAGGTATGTGTAGTACAACTGCCTTTTTGAGACTCATGGGTCAAAAAATGGAAACCTAAAATAAAAAAGGGGAATACAGTTATATATTAAAACGTTTTGTCAAATTTTTCAATTTAAATCTTAAAACTATGGGAAAAGATTTGCATGTTACCACAGGTCAAAACGTCACCAACTTAATGGCTGAGAAAGAAAAGATACAGTTTTGCATTGTGCAGGATGTACCAAGAAACACCAGCAGAGAAATTGGCCCATCTAAACATTAAAATGAAGAAAAGCCTCAGACTGCTACAGACATCAAACATCTCCGTGGATCCTATTTGTAACAACTGTTTATAATGAGTCCCAATGAACCTTACCTTCTAGGTGCCGCAAAATTGGTTTTTTGTTTGTTTGTTTGTTTGTTTGGTTTTGTTTTGGTTTTTTTGAGACAGAGTCTCCCTTTAGTCCCAGCTGGCCTGGAGCTTACCCTGTAGACCAGGCTGTCCTTGAACTCACAGAGATCCACCTGCCTCTGCCTCCCAAGTGCTAGGATTAAAGGCGTGTGCCACCATGCCCGGCAATGCCACAAAGTTTTAATATGAGAGACTTTCTTACCTCCTCTTCATAGAACAAAGAAATACATGATGGTAATGAAGTCATTCTCTAACTGTAAATTAGAGCCAACTGTTATAGAGGTAATCTCTTATAAAAACCAGTATAACTGCTTTCTTTAATTGACTAATAGACTAGGAAATGTGAAAAGGATTATTCTCTATTCAGAGCCAAATATAATACTAAAGTCTTTTTAAGCTGTGCATTTAAGAAAAATATATTAATACAGGAGAGTTCTGATATCAGCAATGGATTATTCTGCCAAGGAGATGTTGGTCAGGGGATCCAAGCCCCCCCAAAAGGTAAAGGCTTCTTACCTGTAAACTGGGATACCTGCAAGAAGAGAGGCGGTAAGGCCCTGCTGTCAAAGACCTGATGTAAGCATGGGAAAGTTGTATTGAGACCACACTTGCAAGTGTACAGTTGGTCTCTGGAATGCCAGAGAGTGTTACCAAAGGCCACTAAACCAATAAAGCAAATATTGGTCTCTTTGAGTCAAGCAAGACTCCTCCATCAGCATTAGCTACACCTCACCTGCCTGGAAATACTGTACAGCAGTAGCAGCCACATGTCTGTATATCTCAAATCTAATTGGCTATTAGCTCTCTCCTTGGCAGAATAATTCGCAGCTGATGCCACAAGCTTACATCCTCTAGTGGTTAGGAGATGTTATAAGCCACAGTAAGACCTTGTCATCTTTTACAGAAAAAATAAAATTCATGGATTAGCATACCATCCAACATTTGTGTTTATACCAAAGTAACCTACCATGATAATTAGTACTGTTTAAATACCTATATATCTAATTGCTTGTGCTTCATTAGTAGGATTGAAAGGTTATTCCTGGACAAACTGTCAACCCATGAAAGGAAACAGCCAGAACTGATCAGAGTCCAAAACGACATCTCCAGAGAAAGTAGACTGTTTTGCTTCTTGTCCACCTGTGCCCCTTTTCTAAGCCTAGGGAACAATTGGTGGAAGAGGGGGCATGGTAGAATGTAAGGGCTGTGATTGGAGTGAATGGTGAAACTACAGCAATATAGACTGGACACTTATTTGCTCAACATGATTGTACATACAAGCCCCACCAGCTGGATGGTGGGAGACATGGGCTGTGTGGGTTGGGCATAGCTGCTTGCAAATTGGTTTTACATGAAGGATGCTTGTACTCATAACTTATTATTTATTGTTAAAAAAGAAATAAAAATTGTGACTTTATATACTTAATATACAATAAAAAGAAATTGAAAATTAAAAAAAAAGATATGATTAAAACTGTTTAGATTTCTCTTACAGGCTTTGCCTGCTTATCCTATGGTGTTAAATTTCTTCCAGTCAATGTTTATGCAAGGCTTCTTGGGCTTTCTTCAAGTTTTATCTAAATATGATACAGTAATTAAAAGTATCAGATTGGTGTAACTTAAGTTTTTTTGTTTTTTTTTTTTTTTTTTTGGTCTTTTTGAGACAGGGTCTCCCTGTAGCTCTGGCTGTCCTGGAACTCACTCTGTAGACCAAGCTGTCCTTGAACTCACAGACATCTGCCTGCCTCTGCCTCCCAAGTGCTAGGATTAAAGGCGTGCGCCACCATGCCTGGCTTAACTTAACTTTTTTGGATGCTTAATGTCCATACTTAAGACCCATACCAATTTGGGCAAGGTATTTAAGGAACGATTTTGTTCCTTGCTCTCTGAGGCCAATTAGTCCCAGGAGATTTTGTATGGGGACATCTCTTAAAATGTTCTGCAATTGTGAATCACCAAGCTCCCTATGCAGGGAGGTCTTGGAGATCCACCAACAGAACCCTAGCCAGTGTCCAGTCTATAAAGAGGAAGTTCAATATAGAGGAAAGTTGCCTTGTGCTCCAAAGGGAAGCCTGGTCTAGTAAGACCTGACCCTGTCCTTGGTAGATGGAACTGGTTAAGAATGGCCAGAAGGAGCCAGGCACTCCTCCCTCCCCCAAAAACCCGAGTGCCCCCTGAAGACCAGAACCTCAAATGACCTTGAGAAAACAAAGTTTGCTTAATCTGGGCTAATTGTGTGAACTTAAGCACCTAAAGAGAAAGTATAACCAAAAGATAGTCAATATACTTCTTATTTTATTTTATTTTATTTTAGTGTATGAATGTACTCTCTGCATGTAGGTCTATGCACCCATGTCGTGCAATGCTGCGGAGGTCAGAAGAGGGCGTCGGATTCCCCTGGAATTGGAGTTCTCCTGGAATTGGAGTTACAGATGGTTCTCAGCTATCATGTGGGTGCTGGGGATTGAACCCGGGTCCTCTGCAAGAGCAGTCAGTGCTCTTAATTGCTAGGCCATCTCTCCAGCCCCAATATACTTCTTTTAAAGCCTGAAAAATTGTGTCTCCACATATTGGGCATATATGAAATAATGTTAAACGGGCATAAAAACCTTAGATCTTGGCCTTGGTTAACAGAGTAGGGTCACTTGTAGCCAAAGGACAAGTCCACTACTTTTGTCAAATAATGCTCAATAATAAGTTTTCCTATTTCTTTCTAGCAACCACCTAATAGTCATATCCTGACTATTAAAAAGCCTGAAAACCAGAGCCTGAGTCCAGACATCATAGCCAAATGAACAGAAGGAGAAATCTAACAAGTGGACGCTTCGAAACCCCTGGCCAAGAAATTCTAGTGAATTTATTTATTTACTTATTTATTTTTGTCTTTTTGAGACAGGGTCTCTCTTTAGTCCCAGGTGGCCTGGAGCTCACTATGTAGACCATATGGGCCTTAAACTCACAGAGATCCACCTGCCTCTGCCTCCCAAGTGCTAGGATTAAAGGCATGAGCCATCATGCCCAGCCTTATTTTGTTTTTTGAGATAGGGTTTCACATTTAGTCCTGCCTGGCTTAGAACTCACTGTCTAGACCAGACTCACCTCAAACTCACAGAGATCCACCTGCCTCTGCTAACCCACTGTGATTTAAGTTCTGTACCACCATGCCCTATCCATATCTGTGTGTTTCTATAGAATGTTTGTCATGAAACTAGAAAAGGGATCATGATTTGGGAGGAAGAGATCTTAAGGGAAGTGGGGTCTGGAATACCTGTGAGTGGAAAGCAGAAATAAGGACTAAGGGAAGAAAGGGAGCCAGCTGTGGAGGAGGGGGAGCAGGTGAGTGCAGGGAATAATGACACATGGACAAAGATGCCATGACGAAACCCAGACTTGGTATGTAAACCTGAGAAAACAACTTAGGTCTGGAGATGTAGATCGGTTGGTACAGAACTTGCCTAGCATGTATGCGCAAAGCCCTGGGTTGGAACCCTAGCAATGCATAAAGCCCGCTGTGGCAGCATATACCTGTAATCTTACCACTTTGGAGGTAGAGGCAGGAGAATCAGAAGTTCAAGATTATCTGTGGCAGATAAGGGAGTTCCAGCCCAGCCTGAGATAACCGAGACACTGTCTCAAAATTATTATTATTATTATTATTATTATTATTATTATTATTAATATTATTATTATTGGAGAGATGGGTCAGTGTGGGAAAACTTACTTAAGATGGGTAGCATTCTAAGCCAATGGGACCTCCTTGGCCACAC
The DNA here is from genome assembly GCA_009823505.1 of Rhizomys pruinosus. NCBI lineage: Eukaryota > Metazoa > Chordata > Mammalia > Rodentia > Spalacidae > Rhizomys > Rhizomys pruinosus. The sequence goes on along the minus strand of VZQC01003831.1, from coordinate 385,717 downwards.
CCATGGGGTGGGGTGTAGTGATGAAAAGGTTTAGGATTCGGCCCTGAGAATTGAGTCACAACCGCTATATAACCAGACATTTTGCAATAAAAGCTCTCTCTGCATTTGAACCTCAACATGCGTCCACGTGGAGTGCTTTCCTGTGCATGCTTTCCACATGGGTCATCCTGGGATTAAGTGGGCCCCACCACAAATCTCTGCGGCATACCCACAGGTCAGTGGTTAAGAGAACTGTCTGCTCTTGCAGAGGACCAAGGTCTGGTTTCCAACACTCATGTGGTGGCTCAGAACCACCTGTAATTCCAGTTCCAGGATAATCTGATGCCCCCTTCTGGCCTCTGTGGGCACTTGCACACACATTGTATACATATGTACACTCAAGCATACACATATACACATAAAGTTTAAAATGTATAAAATGAGCCAGGTGTGGTGGAGCACGCCTTTAGTTCCAGCACTCTGGAGGCAGAGGCAGGTGGATCTCTGTGAGTTCAAGGCCAGCCTGGTCTACAGAGTGAGTTCCAGGCCAGCTGGGGCTATAGGGAGACCCTGTCTCAAAAAGACAAAAAAAAAATCTTTAAAAATGATAATAATATCAACCTCTTGGTACTTATGTAAAAAAAAAAAAAGATAATAATTTAGGGCCAACAAAATGGCTGAGCCCACAAAAACACTCGCTGCATAAGCCTGACAACCTGAGTTGGATCCCTAGAACCCATGAAGGAAGAAAACCAACTCCTAAAAAGTGTACACACCTCCCCACCACACTCACATATACACACTAAAAATAAAATTTTTTTATTAATTTTATTTATGTTTGTATGTGTATGAAGTACTGTCTGTATGTAGATTGGTGCACCTATGTCGCAATGCTGCGGAGGTCAGAAGAGGGTGTCGGATTCCCCTGGAACTGGAGTTCTCCTGGAATTGGAGTTTCAGATGGTTCTCAGCCGCCATGTGGGTGCTGGGGATTGAACCTGGGTCCTCTGCAAGAGCAGTCAGTGCTTTTAACCACTAGGCCATCTCTCCAGCCCCTTGTTTTTTATATCTCTTCAAAATTTTTTAACTTTAAATTTTGGCTTTCATGATGTAAACAATGTGAATTATAAGTTAGAGAATAAAATTGCAAAGGCTTTATCTTAATACCATTCTTTTATTTTATGTGTTTGCATATCATACAAGCACATGCAATAGGCTACAGTGTGGCAGTGAGAGGACGATTTAGGGGAATGAGTTCTTTGCTTCTACCTTGTGGGTCCGCAGGGATCTGGACTCAGGTCATCAGGCTTCAGCCTTTACCCAAGGACCCTCCCATTAGCTCTTTATGTACATTTTCAGATGGGACTAAGTTGTCAACAGTTCCTACTGAAAATCCTCCACTGACTCTCTTATCTGCATTAGCACAGTTAGGTAATACTGTGGATACAAAGTTGGGTCAAAGGTGCTGTGCTGAAATGAAGCCACAGAAATGTCCAGAAAGGAGAAGGTTACAAAATAAAATGGGATGTGTGCCATCAAAGAGATCCAAATTAAATATGCTGGGAACTTGGAACAGATGGAAATGGTTTTCAGCTAGAAGAATCAGCACAATCAAGCTTCAGGCTGGGTTTAAACAATGCTTAGGCTCAGAGAGGCTGAAACGAAGCAGAGATTTTCTAGCCCCCCCGGGTGGGATGGAGGGGGAAAGGTGCACAGACACAAGATCAAGAAAAGAGAGCAAAGAATAACAGAGCAAGGAAAAAAGATAACCTAAATTAAAAATATAAATAAATATAAATTGACACCTGAGGGACAGGGCTTCATGGTAGCCTAAGCTGGCCTGAACTCGATTGCACAGCTGAGGGATGGCCCTGGAAATTCTGATGCTTTCCTGCCGCTATCTCCACAGTACTGGGATTAAGACATGGCCCCACAACACTCAGTCTATGTTGTGCTGGGGGCTGCAAGGCTGAAGGGTTCATTGCCTGCTGGTGAAGCACACTATACTAACTGCTTAAGCCAAATTGGAGGAAGTCTTACCGCAATTTAGAACAAAGAAACTAGGGCTTCTCTTGTGTTCTTGGCCCAAACCCCCCAAGTGTTTGACAGAATGTGTGAATAACAGAGGAGCCATAAGCTTCACTAAGGAAGCCATAAGTCATAAATTCCCCAAAGAGGCGAAATGGCCCTTAAATTGGCAGCCTGGCCTGCTCAAATGCTTATCACACTGGCACTCCCAGGACTGAGGGAGGCTGTTTGTAGAGCCCAAGCGTTCTCCTTTAGTGCCTTAAGATAGCTGCCTGCCCGTCTAGAAAATAATCTTAGGGGACGACCCTTTCAGTCGCTCGAGGACACCAGACCCTGCCACCACGCCACGTTGCCTAGACCAGCTGTGCTCTGTAAGACATGCCTCGTAACCCTAAGCCTTTCCTTCATCAGGGTGCAGATTCTTTTCTTTCCAGGGAAGGGACATCTGTCAGCTCACTGTGTTCGCTGAATGAAGGGCCACATTCCTTGCCTGTCACGTGTTTCTGGCTCTGTTTTTTATTCTTAACTTCTAAAACGCCTTCCTTTTTTCCTCTCCAAAAACCTAACCCAGTATGGTAGAACAGGGAAAGTGAAATGACTTGGAACTTGTTCCCTTGGAAATTCTTTTTTTTTAATTAATTTAATTAAATTAATTTATTTATTTATTTATTATATTTATTTTTTTGGTCTTTTCGAGACAGGGGTCTCCCTGTAGCCCAGCTGTCCCTGGAACTCACTCTGTAGACCAGGCTCCTTGAACTCAACAAAGATCCGCCTGCCTCTGCCTCCCAAGTGCTAGGATTAAGAGGTGTGCGCCACCAACGCCCAGTGCAATTAATTTTTTTTTTTTTTTTTTAAAGAAGTCTTCCTAGTCCCAGCTGGCCTGGAGCTGGCTTATGTAGACCACGGCTGGCCTTTTGAGCTCACAGAGATCTGCCTTCCTCTGCCTTCCTGAGTGCTGGGATCTAAAGGTGTGTGCCTCCTATAGGAAATCAATTTTTCTGATTTAAAGCACTTTGGATTGGTTAAGAAGATCCAGGGGCTGTGGTTCAAATAGAGAAAGGGAACAGGGCCTTAAATATAGCAATAGTCATGGAATTCAGGGAGAGAAAATACCTGAGAGCCTGGAAAGTGAAACCAGCCCAACTGGAGCTGATTCCTTCCCAGTAGTAAGGGAGATATTGAAATAATCTGTCTTAGTTTCTTTTCTGTTTTGTGCGTATAAAATTTCCTCGTCACAAGAGCAAGTTAAAAGGAAAACGTGCGGTTCTTCTTGGCTCTCAGAGTTCCAAGGGTACAATTCAATCGGTGGAAGTCTAGCAGTAGAGGACACGGTACATCAGTCTGGTCACATCACATTACTACCAATTCAAGGTAAGCAGGAGAACAATGAACCGAACACACAGGCTGCTGCCAACAGTTCCCCAAACTCCACTTACAGTGTCTAGGAACCTGGCCAGGACATGGTGCCATACACAGAGGGTGGGTCTTCTCACCTCGACTGAGGGAATTCCCAGGGTATCTCCCACAGGCATGCCCAGAGGGGCTCCCTCTCCCCACCCCACCCCCAGTAATTCTAGATTCTGTGAAGCTGAGAGTTGACCATCAAGAAGGTGCGGGAAAGGTTCCAATACCTATAAAAAGAAAGATTAGATTGTCTGGCAACAGAGTCTATAGGAAGAAACGTCTTTCCCAGGCTCCAAGACTGGTAGGGATTTAAAAAATAAAAAGAAAAGGCATCCAGTTGACCTTTACTTTAAACCCATATCTAGGAACTCAGAGGCAGGGGATTTATAGATTAGGCCATCTGGTCTTACACAGCAGTTCCAAATGCTAGCCAGGGGTACACTGTGAGAATCCATCTTTTAAAAAGCAGTCCACACAAGTTGCAGTGACCATGCTTTGACATTGTGCTTCTTACCATAATTGTAATTAACAGGCAGGAGATTAGTAAATTTAAAGGCTGGAAAGATGATTGCCTTCAAGTAAGATAAGGCACTGGACTGCTCTTGAAAAAGGGACTCAGATTCAATCCAATGGCACCCACATTGGAATGGTTCACAGCCAATGCCTGTAGATTTCAGCTTCAGGAGATCTAGACACCCTTCTAAACCTCCAGGGCACCTTGCCAAACACATGTGCACAGAAACTCATGCGTAGAGAGGCTCGGGTATGGTGGCCATTCCTTTAATCCCAGCCTCAGGAGCAGAAGCAGGCACCATCTTTGTTGAGTTCAAGGCCAGCCTATCTAAAAAAAATAGAAGCTCCAGGCCAGCTGGGACTAGAAGGGAAAATTCCTGTCTCAAAAAGACAAAAAAAAAAATCTACTAGAGGATATGAGAAACCATGGGAGTCCTCTCTCTTCTCTCTTCTTCCTCCTCTCCTCCTCTCCTCCTCTCTCCTCCTCCTCCTCTCTCCTCCTCCTTCCTCCTCTCCCCTCCTCCCTTTTTTTTTGTTTATGGCTGATGTGTTGTGTATGGAGGTCAGAGGAGGACTATCAGCAGTCAGGTCTCTCATTTCATCATGTGAGGTCTGAGAATCAACTTGGCTGGCAAGCACCTTTACCCACCTAAGCCATTCTTGGCCAGTTCTCCTTGTTCTTTTAATTCTACAGTTTTTTCTTTTGTAAATAAAATCGTAAGGTGGTTTTATCGAGGGGTGTTGATTAGATTCTTAGGGACAGGGAGGATGTTAAATGATTACCAAACATTCTAACACTAAGTGAAAGGCATTGTTTTTTTTGTGTTGTTGTGTTGTTGTTTTGTTTGGTCTTTTTGAGACAGGTCTCCCTTTAGTCCCAGCTGGCCCTGGAACTCAGAAGATCACCTGCCTCTTCCTCCGAGTGCTGGGATTTTAAAAGGCATGTTACCACCACGCCTGGAAAGGGCATGGTTTATTTTAACAACGCTGTTTGAAATATTTTTAGGAAAATACACCTCTTGGTAGGCAACTTTGGTTTTATAATTTTGCTGAAGTTTCTGGACTATAAGTCAGTGGGAGACGTAAACTAGATCCCAGGGGAGTAGCTTATCCCTCTTCCCACATCCCTTGAGTTTCGCTGTCTTTCAGTTAGACATTACATATCCCCGCAGGGCCCAAGTGAAGAAGTCAGTTGCTTTTAGCAAAATTCAGTCACTTATGTTCTCCATTGTGGACTGGCGCACAAGCCATAGTGTGCTACCCACCACTCCAATACAACAATTCTAAAACTTGATGGACATCAGAAACACCCAGAAGACTTCTTAAACTAGATTGCTAGCTGGACACACATACTTATATCCCAACACAACACCTGGGAGGCAGAGATAAGAAGATAGGAAGTTTCAAAGTCATTGTTAGCTATATAAGTGAATTGAGACCATAGTTAGCCTGATGTACAATGATCCTGTCACAAAAAATCAAAAACAAATAATAAACCAAAGCAGTGCCTTTCCTATACCTTAGGTTTCAATTCCTGAGACTCACATGGGTGAGATGAACCAAGTCTTCAAATTTCTCTGTGACCCTCCACACAGGTAAACACTAAATAAAATAAATGAAATAATAATAAATAAAATAATAAATAATAATAAATTTTTAAAAGGAGTTGGAGGAAGAAACACTAGTGGCAGGGTATTTGGAAGGCAAAGAGTCCTGGCGGGGTGTGGTGGGAGCATGCCTTTAATCCCAGCATTCAGTAGGCCAGAGGCAGGCGGATCTCTGTGAGTTCAAGGGCTAAGCCTAGTCTAACTAGCAACGTTTCCAAGAAGCTGGGGCTACAGGGAGTACCCTGTCTCAAAAAGACCAGAAAAAAAGGAAGAGCCTGAAGTTTAATCACTATTTCCAAATATCCATCGACTTGTCAAGGAAGTAGCCTGAGTCAGGGTGCTTGGCTCAGAAATCTGGGAGGGAAAATGAAAAAACCAAACTCCTCCATCTTCAATATTTTCATTTATGCCAGCAGAGCCACAAAAGCAAAGGAATGCTGAGAAGGCCGCTTCAGTGTTCACTGCTGTGGAATTAAATCCTAAATTCTATTAGAGAAATAAAAGGCTGAAGGGTCAGTCAGCCTCCTCCTTTAAGAACAGTTTGATCACTTTGAAAGCAGAGGGCTCCTGTGGATACTGGGGCTGGGAGAGGGTCAGGTCCTGAGTGCAGATTCCCCAAACCCAGAGTAGCACATGCAAATTTGTAATCAGGGAGACAAGAGGCTTGGACAAAAGACACTAAATTCATCAGCCAGTTGGCCTGGCCTACCAAACAGTAAGAAGACCCAATTTCAAACAAAGTAGAAGGTCAGGCCTAACGCCTGAGATAACACAACTCTGACCTCTGCACAGTGCTGCGGCACAAGTGCGTCCCCACACTCACACCTGAACACTTAAGCACACACGTCATACATGCAGAACACACATAAACAAACACGAAGTGAAAGCACAGTCAGATGCGGTGGCTCATTCCTGTGGATCCCAGCAATCTGGAGATGAAGGCAGAGAATCAGAAGTTTAAAGCCATCATTGGCTCCATACAAGACCGTGTTTCAAAAGAAAAACAGGATCCACCCAAGGGCTACCGAGCCTAGCCAGCCACCCAGTGGCTGCTGCCCGCTAACGCAGCTACACCTTGGAGCACCTTGACAAAGTGTCGCTCCGTGCGCTGCAGCCGCCAGAGTCCAGAAGTGAAAGTTCATTTGCATCAACCCTGAAGACTCTTCTGTTCTTCACAGCTTTAATGATCACCCTTCATATCGGGCTATATTTTTAACACTAAAATCTCTTCTATTTTTAAAGGTGCCCTGGGATGTCTGCTAGAGACAGTTATTTCTATGCAGCTATCATAGCTGTGGTGGTGGTTCATGTCATTCTTGCTCTGTCTACGTGGCCTGGAATGAAGGCTCACGACAGTGGTGTGAAGGGAAGCAGGATTAAATTAAATCTTCAACCTTTTGATAGCAATAAAATTTATTTTTATAATACAATAAATACTGTTCTGAAGATATTGTTAATAACAATGAATTTTAATTGAATAAACTTGAAAGAACATGTTAAAAATATTGGAGTCAGTCACATTTGGCTAAAATTTGAGCCACTTAATTAATTTTAACTTTGAATCTCCATTTGCAAATAAACATTTGAGAAAGTTAAATAGGTAAAAATGCATGTGCTAAATGAATTACATCTTATTTTGGGAATAATTTATGTCAGAACAAAATTTTTATAGAAATTTGCCTATAAGCTACTTTTAGTTTTTTAACTTTTGGGTAAATATTAAGAAACACATAGTGGGGGCCGGAGATGATGGCTCGGCAGTTTAAGATGCGCCAACCCGCTCTTGCAGAGGACCCTGGGTTCGATTCCCAAGCACCCACATGGTGGCTAAGAACTGTTTTTAACTCCAGTTTCCAGGGGAATCCGACGCCCTCTTCTGGGACCTTCCAAGGCATTGCACGACAATGGGTGCACTAACCTACATGCAGACAAGTTACACTCATAACACATAAAATTAAAAAAAAGAAAAAAGAAACATAATACTGAAGCAATCTGTTTTCCCTTTTTTTACTGGAACACTTTCTGGGTCAGAACACTATAACCTTGATTTAAGTTTAAATTTGCCAACTTTAACCAGAGAACTATACATTTTCTTTTGAAATATTAGTTAGCTGGCATTGTCTAAAAAGCACATTGTTTCTTATTTCTTCTAACTTCAAATTTATTCAATTGTTTTCACTTAGAAATGATAATTGAGTGGATAACCTAATTTAAATATTATACAGTGGTTGCATATATTAAAACATTGCATGGCATCCTAAAAGTATGTTTTTATGTTTTTTTTTGTTTTGGTTTCTTTTTAAATTTTATTTATTTTCTGTATTTTTTTTTTTTTTTTTTTTTTTTTTTTTTTAGGTTTGTGCACCCGTGTCCGTGCAACGCCGAGTTCAAGGCCAGCCTGGTCTACAGAGTGAGCTCCAGGCTGGCTGGGACTAAAGGGAGGCCCCGTCTCAAAAAAAAAAAAAAAATAGATCTATATATCCCAAAATAATTTAATGCACATTTCAATGTTTTAAAAATTACAATTATTGGGCTGGAGAGATGACTCAGAAGTTAAGAGCACTGGCTGCTCTCTCTTGCACAGGACCAGGGTTCAGGTCCCAGGACCCACATGGTGGGTAACAACCTTCTTTAACTCTAGTTCTGGGGATCTGATGCCCTCTTCTGACCTCTGAGGGCATTGCACGATGTGGGTACACTTACATACATGCAGGGAATACATTCATACATATAAAATAAAAATAATAAAGAAAATATTTTAAATATTAAATTAAATTTTAAATTTAAATATTAAATATTTTTAAAGTTACAGTTATTTAGCGATCAGAGTTCTGATGTCCAGATCATCTCTGCATCTGTGGCGCCTCTCAGTCAGCAGGACATTTTTATTAAACCAATGAAGATAATAAAAGGCTCTTCAAAATAGCCTAGATATTGGAACCCCATAAAACCAAAAATATACATTCCCTAATCACTCATTATGGTTGTGAAGATTTACAAACTGACAATGGGGACTGGAAAAATGAATCCCCTTTACCAACCACAGTAAAGGAACAGCAATCACACATGTATCTCTGTCTTTGAGTGACAGAATTCTGGCATGCCACTGGAAAACCATGGAACTTCAATTAAAAATAAATATTTTATTAATTATTTTTATTTTATGTGTATGAGTATATTGTCTGTCTGTATGTAAGCGCACCCATGTCCTGCAATACCCAAGGAGGTCAGAAGAGGGTGTTGGACCCTCTGGAACTAGAGTTATAGACAGTTGTCAGCCACCATGTAGGTCCTGGAAATCAAACCCAGGTCCTCTGCAAGAGCAGCCAGTTCTCTTTAACCACTGAGCAATCTCTTCAAGTTTTTTTTTGTTTTTGTTGTTTTTGTCTTTTCAAGACAGGGTCTCCTGTAGCCCCAGCTGTCCTGGAACTCACTCTGTAGACCAGGCTGGCCTTGAACTCACAAAGATCCACCTGCCTCTGCCTCCCAAGTGCTAGGATTAAAGGCGTGTGCCTCCATGCCCGGCTCCAGAGGCAACTTCTTAAATGAGTGGTTGGGAAAGGCATCTCTGATCACCTTGCTATTTTTGTTGAATGAGACCCAATGGATGTGGAGACCCTAGACTTATAAAAAGACCTGGGCAGAGGGGCTGAGGATCACTGGCCTCACATGGATGGGGACCTGGGGTCAATCCCTCACATGGCATAAAAGATCTTTCTTTGAAGAACTTTCAGGATTGCTTTCTATTGCTTCTCTCTGTATTCCTTTTAGACTCTGTTATGAATCATTTAGAGGGGGCTGGAGAGATGGCTCAGCTGTTAAGAATGAATCCTGCTCTTCCAGAGGACTTGAGTTCAGCTCCCAGCATCCAAATCAAGCAGATCACAACTACCTGTAACTCCAGATCCGGGGCATCCAGCACCCTTTTCTGGCCTCCATAGATACCTGCACTCATGTGCACATAAACACAGACACACACCAAGTACACATAATTAAAAATAAAAACGGGCTTGAGAGATGACTAAGTGGTTAAGATCACTGGCTGGAACCCACAAGGCACTAAAAACCATCCGTAACTCCAGTTCCAGGGGATCCAATGTCTTCTTCTGTTTTCTATGGGCATTGCATGACACAAGTGTGCTTACATATATGGAGGCAATACACACATAAAATAAAAATTAGCCAGGCATGGTGATGCATTCCTTTAATCCTAGCACTCAGGAGGCCAAGGCAGAGGCAAACAGATCTCTGTGAGTTCAAGGCCAGCCTGGTCTACAGAGTGAGTTCCAGGCCAGCTGGGGCTACAGGGAGACCCTGTCTCAAAAAGACAAAAAAAAATTAAAAAATATAAAAAGAAATATTTTTAAAAATAAATCATTAGGGGCTTGAGAGATGACTCCATGGTTCAGACTGCATGCTGCTCTTGGGGAGGACTTGAGTTCAGTCCCAGCACCCACATGAGGTGGCTCAAAACTGCCTGTAACTGTAGGTCCAGGGAATCCAACACCCTCTTTTGGCCTCTGTGAGTACACACTCACGCTTAAAAAATATATCTTTAAGAATTTTTTCTCTCTCTTTCCTTCTCCTTCTCCTCCCACCCTCTCTCCTTTGGTTTTTGGAGACAGGTCTCTTTATATAGCCCAGACTGGCCTCAAACTCATGATCCTCCTGCCTTAGCTTTCCAAGTGCTGGGATAACAGCCAATAACCACATCTCCCAGTCAATTTCTGTCTTGTTCACCAAAATGCTGCAGTTACATGTTAATTTTGCATAAACTTAAGGAAACATTTCAAGGAATATAACTATACTTTAGCAACAGAAGTTAATTGAATTAAACATCAGACACACACACTTCCTTTCCAATGACATAAAGTAGATGTTCTAGAAAGAGGAAAGCAAGTGCTGATTTGATAATAGACAGACTCTGAGGCATATTTCAAGCACACAGGTCATTTATTTATTTATTTATTTATTTATTTATTTATTTATTTTTCGTCTTTTCGAGACAGGGTCTCCCTGTAGTCCCAGCTGTCCTGGAACTCACTCCATAGACCAGGCTGGCCTTGAACTCACAAAGATCCGCCTGCCTCTGCCTCCCAAGTGCTAGGATTAAAGGCATGCGCCACCACGCCTGGCTCACAGGTCCTTTAATAACTCTGGTCACTGGCTGCTCTTGCAGGAGACCTGAGTTAGGTTCTCAGCACCCATATGGTGGCTAACAACCACCTGTAATTCCTCTTCTGGTCTCCAAGGGTACCAGGCATCCACTTGGTGCTCTTACATACATGGCGGCAAAACACTCAGACACATAAAAATAAAAAACTCTGGCCACCACAGTAGAGGCTCAATTCCAGGTCCCAACTGAAGGGAGAGTCCAGGGAACAAAAGGAATTCCTTACTTCCACAGGTTTCCCAAGAGGATGGGTTCCTCAAGACAAAATACTGCTTTTACTGCAGCACTGCATTTGGAGGCAGCAACAAGAAGCAAGGCCGTAATTCAAATGCTGTGGTCACTTTGGGGCAGGGCAGCAGGGTTCCCATTGCCTGCAGAGGCAAAGATGGGAGGGGGCCTTGTGTGCTGGTTAGTTTTTGTCAACTTGACCATAAATAATGTCACCTGCAAAGAGAGAACCTCAGTTGGGGAACTTCCTTCATCAGATTAGCCCATGGGCATGTTGACTGATATGAGAGGACCCAGTCCACTGTGGGCAGGGCCATCCTTAGGCAAGTGGGCCTGGGCTATATAAGTAAAGTATCTGAACAAACCAGAAGCCAGCCAGTAAGCAGCATTCCTCCACGCTCTCTGCTCTGGTTTTCCTCCAGGTTCCTATTTGAGTTCCTGCCCAGACTTCCCACAATGATGGACTGTAAAGTATAAGATGAAATACCCACCCCAAGTCGATTTTTGGTCATGGTGTATATCACAGCAACAGAAAGCAAACTATTAACACTTTGTCAAGACACTGCTGCCATAGCTGCAGAGGGATAGGGACCTGGGTGATAGGAGGTATATGGCTAGATCCTTCCAAGGCCACCCAGTTTCTTAAAGAGGCAGGTTTGGCCGGGCGTGGTGGCACACGCCTTTAATCCTAGCACTTGGGAGGCAGAGGCAGGCAGATCTTTGTGAGTTCAAGGCCAGCCTGGTCTACAATAGTGAGCTCCAGGAAAGAAGCAGGTTTGTGATCTAACCATAGCTATTTTCTTTTTTTTTAATTGTTTATTTATTTTTTATGTGTATGAATGTACTGTCTGCATGTAGGTTTGTGCATTCGTGTCATGCAATGCCACAGAAGTCAGAAGAGGGAATCGGATTCCCCTGGAACTGGAGTTAAAGACAGTTCTCAGCCGCCATGTGGGTGCTGGGAATCGAACCTGGGTCCTCTGCAAGAGCAGTCGGTGCTCTTAACCGCTGAGCCATCTCTCTAGCCCCATCCATAGCTACTTTCATTACTTTCATTTTACAGGTGAAAAACTGAGGCCCAGAGACAGAATGTCATATGCAGGCAAACCGCCAGGGGCAGCTGGAAAGCTAGACTGCGTGATCCAACTCAGCCTAGCTCTGACAGGAAGCTAGCAAACCTGTCTCCATCTCATCACTCCATGTGACAACTAATCAACCTGCCCAGACTTAAAATCGCATACAAGCCACATCTCTGGGTGTATCCGTGAGAATATTCCCAGCCATCAGAGCACCAGCGTTCATCTCTCTATGCTTTCTAACTGCAGATGCAGGGTGGCCAGGCCCTAGCAAAGCAGCTCAAGGCAGAAGATGGGTTCATTTTAGCTCATGGTGTGAGGATGTCCATCATGACAGGTAAAGATGCCTGGTGGCAGGAGCCAAAATGAACCTTTCTTCTTCCTTGAGTTGCTTTGGTAGGGTGTTTCAGTAGGACAACCATAAAAGTAACTAACGCTCTACTGGAGTCCCGAACTCAAGGGGCAAGAGGAGAGTTACTGGTATCATCAGCTCAGTTACCAGATCTCCATGGCTACAAACGCCCTTTTTCTGGTAGTAAAACAAAAACTCCTATTCAGAGTGTTAAGACCAGTAGCTACAACGCTAAGGAAGCTGTCCACAGCTAGCAAGAAATGCACTGGAACTGGGCTCTTCAGGTGAATCTGGTAAGAAAGCCACCTATGTGGCTGGTTAGGTCTGCATAAAACACATATGTGGTAGACAGCAGTAAGTTCCTCTGCCCTGATTTGGAGGTATCCAGGATTTGGGGACTAATATTCCCCCATAATTGAAGAGAAATTAATCCTCTATGTTTCTTTTCTTTCTGTTTTATTTTGTTTTCTTTTAAGACACAGACTTTTTTTTAGCCCAGGCTGCCTTTGAACTCAATATATAGTTGAGAATGATCTTCAACTGCCTCCACTGCCCAAATGCTGAGGTTACAGGCATGTACTACTACATCTATGTGTTTCCTTAATACATTAAAAAGTGAAATTCATGCCCAGTGTTGTGGGGCACACCTTTAGTCCCAGCACTTGGAAGGCAGGGGCAGGTGGATCTCCATGAGTTCAAGGCCAGCCTGATCTACATAGTGAGTTCCGGCCCAGCCAGGGCTATATAGTGAGATCTGTCTCAAAAAACAAACAATAAACAAGCAAAAAAATAGAATATAAACACCAAAAGAAACATATTCCATATTTAATACATTTTTAAAATATTTTATTTATTTTAATATTTATTTTTTATGTGTATGAGTGCTTTGCCTGCATTTGTATAAGTACACCTGTGTCATGCAATGCCCATGGAGTCAGAAGGTGTTAGATTCCCCTGGAACTGGAGTGATGGATGGTTGTTAGCCTCCATGTGGGTGCTGGGAATTGAACCCTGGTCCTCTGCAAGAACAGCAGTTGCTTTTAACCACTGAGCCATCTCTCCAAGACCCTTTATTATTTGTTAATGTGAATGAGTATATTGCCTGCATGTATGTAAGTGAACCTATGTTGTGAAGTTCCCATAGATGTCAGAAAAGAATGCTGGATCCTCTGGAAAAAGAATTTCTGGTGGTTGTTAGCCTCCATGTGGGTGCTGGGAACCAAACCTGGTCTTCTGCAAGAGCAGTCAGTGCTCTTAACCAATGAATCATCTCTTCACCCCCTCCATATTTAATATTTTAAAATCAAAGCTAGAAAGGTTCCACAAGATGAAATAGGCTCTTTGGAAAAATATAATTTATCCCAGTGTAGTGGTGCACGCCTTTAATCCCAGCACTTGGGAGGCAGAGGCAGGCGGATCTCTGTGAGTTCAAGGCCAGCCTGGTCTACAGAGTGAGCTCCAGGCTGGCTGGGACTAAAGGGAGGCCCCGTCTCAAAAAAAAAAAAAAAATAGATCTATATATCCCAAAATAATTTAATGCACATTTCAATGTTTTAAAAATTACAATTATTGGGCTGGNGAGTGTCAGCACCCCCCAATGCCCGAGGTGGGAGGCAGATCCTCTGGCTACAGGGAGACACTTGTCTAAAAAAAAAAAAAAAAAATCAAAAAGCTCTTTGTGGGCTAGAGAGATGGCTTTGTGGTTAAGAGCACTGACTTAGGCTGGGCGTGGTGGCACACACCTTTAATCCCAGCACTTGGGAGGCAGAACAGGAGGATCTCTGTGAGTTCAAGGCCCATCTGGTCTACATAGCGAGCTCCAAGCCAGCTGGGACTACAGGGAGACCCTGTCTCAAAAACAAAACAAAACAAAACAAAACAAAACAAAACAAAAGTTCTTTGTAGCCCCAGCTGGCTTGGAACTCACTATGTAGACCAGGCTGACCTCCATCTCACGGAGATCTACCTGCCTCTGCTTCCCTTGTGCTGGGATTAAAGGTATGCACCACCACATCTGGCTAAAAACTCTAGATATTTTAAATATATGCTGGGTTTGTCAGGACAGAACCCCATTGTAAGTGGCAGAGCACTGTACTGTGATGTGATGAAGAACACAGCTACAGATGAACAGACCATTTCTTTTCTTTAAAAAAAAAAAAGAAATATACATGTATGTTTGTGAATATGTGTCTGTGTGGTGTCCAAGGAGGGCAGAAGAAGGTCTCCAACCCTAGAGGCAACTTCTTGTTTGTTTTTTGTTTTTCGAGACAGGGTCTCTCCATAGCCCCAGCTGTCCTGGAACTCACTGTGTAGACCAGACTGGCCTTGAACTCACAAAGATCCACCTGCCTCTGCCTCCCGAGTGCTAGGATTAAAGGCGTACGCCATCATACCCGGCAAAATTATGGTGTTTTTTGGGGGGTTTTCGAGACAGGGTCTCCCTATAGCCCCAGCTGTCCTGGAACTCACTCTGTAGACCAGGCTGGCCTTGAACTCACAAAGATCCACCTGCCTCTGCCTCCCAAGTGCTAGGATTAAAGGCGTGCGCCACCATGCCCGGCATCTCTTCAAATTTTTAACTTTAAATTTTGGCTATCATGAATGTAAACAATGTGAATTATAAAGTTAGAGAATAAAATTGCAAAGGCTTATCTTAATTACATTTCTTTATTTTATTTGTGTTTGCATACATACAAGCACATGTCATAGCATACATGTGGCAGTGAGAGACAATTTAGGGGAATGAGTTCTTTGCTTCTACCTTGTGGGTCCCAGGGATCATACTCAGGTCATCAGGCTTGGCAGCCTTTACCCAAGGACCCTCCCATTAGCTCTTTATGTACATTTTCAGATGGGACTAAGTTGTCAACAGTTCCTACTGAAAATCCTCCACTGACTCTCTTATCTGCATTAGCACAGTTAGGTAATACTGTGGATACAAAGTTGGGTCAAAGGTGCTGTGCTGAAATGAAGCCACAGAAATGTCCAGAAAGGAGAAGGTTACAAAATAAAATGGGATGTGTGCCATCAAAGAGATCCAAATTAAATATGCTGGGAACTTGGAACAGATGGAAATGGTTTTCAGCTAGAAGAATCAGCACAATCAAGCTTCAGGCTGGGTTTAAACAATGCTTAGGCTCAGAGAGGCTGAAACGAGCAGAGAATTTTCTAGCCCCCCCGGGTGGGATGGAGGGGGAAAAAAGTGTGCACAGACACAAGATCAAGAAGAGAGCAAAGACAGAGTCGAGGAAGATAACCTTAAAGTAAAAATATAAATAAATAGATAAATTACACCTGAGACAGGGCGTCATGTAGCCTAAGCTGGCCTTGAACTCGATGCACAGCTGAGGATGGCCCTGAAATTCTGATGCTCCTGCCGCTATCTCCACAGTACTGGGATTAGAGACATGCCCCACAACACTCAGTCTATGTTGTGCTGGGGCTGAAGCTGAAGGTTTCATGCCTGCTGGTGAAGCACACTATACTAACTGCTTGAAGCCAAATTTGGAGAGTCTTAGCAATTAGAACAAGAAACTAGGGCTTCTCTGTGTTCTTGGCCCAAACCCCCCAAGTGTTTGACAGAATGTGTGAATAACAGAGGAGCCATAAGCTTCACTAAGGAAGCCATAAGTCATAAATTCCCCAAAGAGGCGAAATGGCCCTAAATTGGCAGCCTGGCCTTGCTCAAGCCTTATCATCTGGTCACTCCCAGGACTGAGGGAGGCTGTTTGTAGAGCCCAAGCGTTCTCCTTTAGTGCCTTAAGATAGCTGCCTGCCCTGCCTAAGAAAATAATCTTAGGGGACGACCTTCAGTCGCTCGAGGACACCAGACCCTGCCACCACGCACGTTCCTGCAGCTGTGCTCTGTAAGACTGCTGTAAACCCTAGCCTTCCTTCATCAGGGTGCAGATGCTTTCTTTCCAGGGAAGGACATCTGTCACTCACTGTGTTCGCTGAATGAAGGGCACATTCCTTGCCTGTCACGTGTCTGGCTCTGTTTTTTATTTCTTAACTCTAAACGCCTTCCTTTTTTTCCTCTCCAAAAACCTAACAGTATGTAGAACAGGAAAGTGAAATGACTGGAACTTTTCCTTGGAAATCTTTTTTTATTAATTAATTAATTAATTAATTTATTTATTTATTTATTATTTATTTTTTTGGTCTTTTCGAGACAGGGTCTCCCTGTAGCCCCAGCTGTCCTGGAACTCACTCTGTAGACCAGGCCCTTGAACTCACAAAGATCCTCCTGCCTCTGCCTCCCAAGTGCTAGGATTAAAGGTGTGCGCCACCACGCCCAGTGCAATTAATTTTTTTTTTAAGACAGGGTCTCCCTCGAGTCCCAGCTGGCCTGGAGCTGGCTATGTAGACCAGGCTGGCCTTGAGCTCACAGAGATCTGCCTTCCTCTGCCTCCTGAGTGCTGGGATTAAAGGTGTGTGCCTCCATAGGAAATCATTTTCTGATAAAGCACTTTGGATTGGTTAAGAAGATCCAGGGGCTGTGGTTCAAATAGAGAAAGGGAACAGGGCCTTAAATATAGCAATAGTCATGGAATTCAGGGAGAGAAAATACCTGAGAGCCTGGAAAGTGAAACCAGCCCAACTGGAGCTGATTCCTTCCCAGAGTAAGGGAGGATTTGAAATGAATCTGTCTTAGTTTCTTTCTGTTGCTGTGATAAAATTCTCTCACCAAGAGCAAGTAAAAGGAAAAAGTGGGTTCTTCTGGCTCAGAGTTCAAGGGTACAATCAATCACGGTGGGGAAGTCTAGGCAGTAGGAGCTCGAAGCAGCTGGTCACATCACATACTCAATCAGGAAGCAGAGAACAATGAACACGAACACAGGCTGCTGCACAGTTCCCCAACTCCACTTACAGTGTCTAGAATCCTGGCCAGGACATGGTGCCATACACAGAGGGTGGGTCTTCTCACCTCGACTGAGGGAATTCCCCAGGGTATCTCCCCACAGGCATGCCCAGAGGCTCCCCTCCCCCACCCCACCCCCAGTAATTCTAGATTCTGTGAAGCTGAGAGTTGACATCAAGAAGGTGCGGAAAGGTTCAAACCTATAAAATTAGAAGATAGATTGTGGCAACAGAGTTATAGGAAGAACCGTCTTTCCCAGGTCTCCAAGACTGGTAGGGATTTAAAAAATTAAAAAGACAAGGCAGCCATGTTGACCTTTACCTTTAAACCCAGTACTCAGGAGACAGAGGCAGGTGGATTTATATGAGTTCAAGGCCAGTCTGGTCTACACAGCCAGTTCCAAAGCTAGCCAGGGGTACACTGTGAGACCATCTTTTAAAAACAGTCACACAAGTATGCAGTGACCATGCTTTGACATTGTGTCTAATACCATATGTAATTAACAGCAGGGAAGATAATGTAAATTTAAGGCTGGAGAGATTGCTCAGCAGATAAGAGCACTGACTGCTCTTGAAAAGGACTCAGATTCATTCCATGGCACCCACATGGAATGGTTCACCAATGCCTGTAATTCCAGCTTCAGGAGATCTGACACCTTCTAACCTCCAAGGGCACCTGCAAACACATGGTGCACAGAAACTCATGCGTAGAGAGCTGGGTATGGTGGCACATTCCTTTAATCCCAGCACTCAGGAGGCAGAGGCAGGCCCATCTCTGTGAGTTCAAGGCCAGCCTGGTCTACATAGCAAGCTCCAGGCCAGCTGGGACTAAAGGGAAATCCTGTCTCAAAAAGACAAAAAAAAAAAAATCTACTAGAGGATATGAGAAACCATGGAGTCTCTCTCTCTCTCTTCCTCCTCCTCCTCCTCCTCCTCCTCCTCCTCCTCCTCCTCCTCCTCCTCCTCCTCCTCCTCCTCCTCCCTGTGTGTATATGGCTGGGAGCATTGTAGGTATGGAGGTCAGAGGAGGACTAGCAGCAGTCAGGTCTCTCATTTCATCATGTGAGGTCTGAGAATCAACTTGGCGGCAAGCACCTTTACCCACTAAGCCATCTTGCCAGTTCTCCTTGTTCTTTTAATCTACAGAATTTTCTTTTGTAAATAAAATCGTAAGGTGGTTTTATGAGGGGTGTTGATTAGATCTAGGGACAGGGAGGATGTTAATATGATTACAAACATTCTAACACTAAGTAAGCATGTTTTTTGTTGTTGTTGTTGTTGTTGTTGTTTTGTTTTGGTCTTTTTGAGACAGGGTCTCCCTTTAGTCCCAGCTGGCCTGGAACTCACAGAGATCCACCTGCCTCTACCTCCCGAGTGCTGGGATTAAAGGCATGTACCACCACGCCTGGAAAGCATGGTTTATTTTAACAACGCTGTTTGAAATATTTTTAGGAAAATACACCTCTTGGTAGGCAACTTTGGTTTTATAATTTTGCTGAAGTTTCTGGACTATAAGTCAGTGGGAGACGTAAACTAGATCCCAGGGGAGTAGCTTATCCCTCTTCCCACATCCCTTGAGTTTCGCTGTCTTTCAGTTAGACATTACATATCCCCGCAGGCCCAAGTGAAGAGTCAGTGCTTTTAGCAAAATCAGTCTCTATGTCTCCATTGTGGACTGGCGCACAAGCCATAGTGTGCTACCCACCACTCCAATACAACAATTCTAAAACTTGATGGACATCAGAAACACCCAGAAGACTTCTTAAACTAGATTGCTAGCTGGACACACATACTTATATCCCAACACAACACCTGGGAGGCAGAGATAAGAGGATAGGAAGTTCAAAGTCATTGTTAGCTATATAGTGAATTTGAGACCATGAGTTAGCCTGATGTACATGACTCCCTGTCACAAAACAAAACAAATAAATAAAACAAAACAGTGCCTTTCTACCTAGGTTCAATTCCTGAGACTCACATGGTGGAGAGAACCAAGTTCTGCAAATTGTCCTCTGACCTCCACACAGGTAAACACTAAATAAATAAATAAATAAATAAATAAATAAATAAATAAATAAATAAATAAATAAATTTTTAAAGGAGTGGAGGAAGAACACTAGTGGCAGTATTTGGAAAGGCAAAGAGTCTGGCGGGGTGTGGTGGAGCATGCCTTTAATCCCAGCATTCAGTAGGCAGAGGCAGGCGGATCTCTGTGAGTTCAAGGCTAGCCTAGTCTACATAGCAAGTTCCAAGATAGCTGGGGCTACAGGGAGACCCTGTCTCAAAAAGACCAAAAAAAAGGAAGAGCCTGAAGTTTAATCACTATTTCCAAATATCCATCGACTTGTCAAGGAAGTAGCCTGAGTCAGGGTGCTTGGCTCAGAAATCTGGGGAGGGAAAATGAAAAAAAACCCCAAACTCCTCCAATCTCCAATATTTCATTTATGCCAGCAGAGGGCCACAAAAGCAAAGGAATGCTGAGAAGGCCGCTTCAGTGTTCACTGCTGTGGAATTAAATCCTAAATTCTATTAGAGAAATAAAAGGCTGAAGGGTCAGTCAGCCTCCTCCTTTAAGAACAGTTTGATCACTTAGAAAGCCAGAGGCTCCTGGATACCTGGGGCAGGGAGAGGGTCAGGTCCTGAGTGCAGATTCCCCAAACCCAGAGTAGCACATGCAAATTTGTAATCAGGGAGACAAGAGGCTTGGACAAAAGACACTAAATTCATCAGCCAGTTGGCCTGGCCTACCAAACAGTAAGAAGACCCAATTTCAAACAAAGTAGAAGGTCAGGCCTAACGCCTGAGATAACACAACTCTGACCTCTGCACAGTGCTGCGGCACAAGTGCGTCCCCACACTCACACCTGAACACTTAAGCACACACGTCATACATGCAGAACACACATAAACAAACACGAAGTGAAAGCACAGTCAGATGCGGTGGCTCATTCCTGTGATCCCAGCACTCTGGAGATGAAGGCAGGAGAATCAGAAGTTTAAAGCCATCATTGGCTCCATACAAGACCGTGTTTCAAAAGAAAAACAGGATCCACCCAAGGGCTACCGAGCCTAGCCAGCCACCCAGTGGCTGCTGCCCGCTAACGCAGCTACACCTTGGAGCACCTTGACAAAGTGTCGCTCCGTGCGCTGCAGCCGCCAGAGTCCAGAAGTGAAAGTTCATTTGCATCAACCCTGAAGACTCTTCTGTTCGTCACAGCTTTAATGATCACCCTTCCTATCGGGCTATATTTTACAACTAAATCTCTTCTATTTGAAGGTGCCCTGGGAATGTCTGCTAGAGACAGTTATTTCTATGCAGCTATCATAGCTGTGGTGGTGGTTCATGTCATTCTTGCTCTGTCTACGTGGCCTGGAATGAAGGCTCACGACAGTGGTGTGAAGGGAAGCAGGATTAAATTAATCTTCACCTTTTGATAGCATAAATTTATTTTTAAATACAATAAATACTTCTGAGATATTGTTAATACATGAATTTTATTTGAATAAACTTGAAAGAACATGTTAAAAATATTGGAGTCAGTCACATTTGGCTAAAATTTGAGCCACTTAATTAATTTTAACTTTGAATCTCCATTTGCAAATAAACATTTGAGAAAGTTAAATAGGTAAAAATGCATGTGCTAAATGAATTACATCTTATTTTGGGAATAATTTATGTCAGAACAAAATTTTTTATAGAAATTTGCCTTATAGCTACTTTTCAGTTTTATTCCTTTGGGTATATTAAGAAACACATAGTGGGGGCCGGAGAGATGGCTCGGCAGTTAAGAGTGCCAACCGCTCTTGCAGAGGACCTGGGTTCGATTCCCAGCACCCACATGGTGGCTAAGAACTGTTTTTAACTCCAGTTCCAGGGGAATCCGACGCCCTCTTCTGACCTCCAAGGCATTGCACGACATGGGTGCACTAACCTACATGCAGACAGTACACTCATACACATAAAATTAAAAAAAAAGAAAAAAGAAACATATACTGAAGCAAATCTGTTCCCTTTTTTTACTGGAACACTTTCTGGGTCAGAACACTATAACCTTGATTTAAGTTTAAATTATGCCAACTTTACCAGAGAACTATACATTTCTTTTGAAATATATAGTTACTGGCCATTGTCTTAAAAAGCACATTGTTTCTTTATTCTTCTAAACTTCAAATTTCAATTGTTTTCACTAGAAATGATAATTGAGTGGATAACCTAATTTAAATATTATACAGTGGTTGCATATATTAAAACATTGCATGGCATCCTAAAAGTATGTTTTTATGTTTTTTTGTTTTGTTTCTTTTTAATTTTATTTATTTCTGTACGTGTATGAATGTACTATCTGCATGCAAATTTGTGCACCCGTGTCGTGCAACGCCGCGGAGATCAGAAGAGGGCATCGGATTCCCCTGGAACTGGAGTTCTCCTGGAGTTGGAGTTTCAGACGGTTCTTAGCCGCCATGTGGGTGCTGGGGATTGAACCCGGGTCCTCTGTAAGAGCAGTCGGTGCTCTTAACTGCTAGGCTATCTCTCCAGCCCCTGTTTTTATGTTTTTATATGTCAGTTACAAATAAATCTAAAAATAAAATTCAAAAAAAAAAAAAAAAGAAACAAAAAAAACCCAGAACAACAACACCAACAACAAAAAGTGGGGTCAGCACCCATCACTTCCCCTGCATCCTGGCTCAACCTTCTGAAATTTGCTGAGTCATCCTGGGAGAGCCTCTGTAGTCACTTAGGAAGTAAGGTATGTAGAAAATACATGAGATTCACATTGGAAACCCCTAGTAATCACATTAGTATCATCCTGGGAGAGCCTCTGTAGTCACTTAGGAAGTAAGGTATGTAGAAAATACATGAGATTCACATTGGAAACCCCTAGTAATCACATTAGTATCACATAGGTGGCAAAAGCTGTTTAGTTTCAGGTTATCTTGTGTTTATTTAGAAAGAGAGATACATAGCCGGACCACGCCCGCCTTTAATCCTAGCACTTGGGAGGCAGAGGCAGGCGGATCTTTGTGAGTTCAAGGCCAGCCTGGTCTACAGAGCGAGTTCCAGGACAGCTGGGGCTACAGAGAGACCCTGTCTCAAAAAGACCAAAAAGAAAGAGAGATACAGAAGTGTGGTAGAGCATGCTTTTAATCCCAGCACTCAAGTAGCAGGGGCAGGTGGAGCTTTCTGAGTTCAAGGCCAGATTGGTCTGCATACCGAGCTCCCAGGGCTGTATAGTGAGACCCCCTCTCAGAAACAACAAACGAGCACCAACAATAAAACAAAAAAAGTGTGTGCATTTGTGTGTGCACCCACATGTGGGAACAGTGGTTGAGAGAAGCAAAACTTGTTTCTAGCACATGAAATCTCTATGTGCTAGAAACAGTTTCCTATCTTGGTTCTGGTTATATGTGGTCATTTGTCGGTATCTCAAATGATGCAATTGTAATATATACTTTTCTGTATATGCACCTTCAAAAATCTGCTTAAAAACAATGACAAAAAATTCAGCTGGGCATGGTAGCACTGGTCTGTAATCCCAGGACTTGAAAGACAGGAAGATCAGGAGTTCAAGGTCATTCTTTGCTACTTAGCAACTTAGAAAGGATAGCCTGGGCTACATGAAACCTCATCCCAACAACAAAAGACAATTCCCGCCCCCCAAACAAAACAAGCAAAATTTCAAGGCCAGTGAGTTGGCGCTATGGAGAAAGGTACTCACTCACCTTGAAAACTTGATGGTCTGAGTTTGATTCCCAGGTCCCCTGGTGGAAGGAATGAACCAATTGACACTAGAGAGTTGTCCTCTGACCTCTGACCACACTGTGACACCTACATGCCTGCCTTCACAATAATAAATAAAATTTTAAAACCTTACATTGTGCCAGACATGGTGGTGCATGCCTTGAAACCCAGCATTTGGGAGGCAGAAGCCAGTGAATCTCTGGCCAGCCTGGTCTACATATGAGATCAAGGCAAGCCTGGTCAACATATGAGTTCCAGGCCAGCTGGGGCTACAGAGAGATACTATCTTAAAAAACCGAAAAAACTGTATCACCAAAATTCCTGAATCCTTTCTGATCTAGATTTTACCAATCTTCACCCCACACACCCAGCACTAAGTATTTAATCTGTATGCTAGGCTAGTGTTCTGCCACCAAGCTGGACATCCTCAGCTCTTTACTTTGAGATTAGGGTGTCACTAGGTTGTGTTCGATGGCCTTAACTGTCTCATCTTCCTCAGCAGGATATGTGCCATTTTTATCCAGTTTCAGTAGCATCTTTTTAGATGAAATGAAATGTTTTCACAATTTTTTCCTATGGCCAGAAATGTTTTTACCCACATAGAAACAAATTATTATTTCCTCATGTATTTATGTATTTTTATTATTTATATCAAATACTACTGTAAAACTAAACGGATTTTAAAGGTTTTTTTTTTTTCCTTTCTTTTCCCCATTTTGCCTTTTTTGAAGCAGGATCTGACTGTATATACCTGGCTTCCCTCAAACTTGCTGTGTTAAGGAATCCCAAACTAGGCTGAGGCCCAGGCTGGCCCCAATTCAAAATTCTGCCTCAGCTTCTACAGTGCTAGCTTTGAGGCTGTGTGCCACAACACACAGTCCAGATTTTAAAGTTTTAGTGAAAAGATTATGCTAGATCACAGAGATTTTGTATTCAAATATTTCTTTGAAAAAAGTCTTTAGCATCTAAAAGCTATGAGTGGTGGTTCCTGGCAGCAATTGAGAGGCTGAGGCAAGAGTGCCACTGAGTTTGAGGCTAGCCTGAGCCACATGGTAGGTTCCAAGATAGAAACCTGGGTTAGAGAGACACTGCCTCAAACAAACAAAAAATATCCTAGAAATCTATAAAACAGAAAAAGACTATAGTCACTCTCCATCATTGATAAAGTATCTGAGAAAACAGCATAAGGACCCTTTTAAATGTTTTAACTTTTTTGAATTATATTTTTATTTAAAAATTTTAATGATTTTAAAATTGTATATGTGCATGAGAGTTTGGTCTGCATGTATGTAAGTGTACCCATGTTGTGCAGTCCCCATGGAGCCCAGAGGAGGAGATAGGACCTCCTGGAACTGGAGTTACAGTTGTTAGCCACCATGTGGGTGCTGGGAACCAAACTCAGGTCCTCTGCAAGAGCAGACAGTGGTCTTAACCATTAGGCCATCTCTCTATCCCCCTTAGTTTGTGTTTTTTGGGGAGGGGCATGCACATGCTATGGAGCATATGTGGAGAACAGAGGACAACTTGTGGGAGTCGGTTCTCTCCTACCACGTTGGTCTCCGGGCTCGGTAGCAGGCATCACCTGCTGAGCCATCTCTTGGGGATCCCTTGATACTTGACTTCATTGCTTCCAGGCTTGTGCATGGTGAGGCAGAATGTCATGACAGGGAACATGTAAAAGGATCAATTCATAGCAGACAGGAGGCGGAGCTATCAGGAGCCTGGGGACAAGAGGAGCCCAGGAGAGATTCATCTCCAGTGACCTTCTTCCTCCCACCAAGCCCTGCCTCCTCGTTTCTACCACGTCCCACTAAGGCTATCAGATTCTGAATCCATCAATGCAGGCCCACTAATTGGGCCACAGTCCCCAAGGTCCTACCATTACCACCTAAAGCCTCATCTCTGAACACTGCAAAAAGGACTAACCCTTCAACACATAACCTTTTTGCAGGGTGGGGAGAACCATTACATTTTAAACCATAAACTATGTTAGTTTTCTATTGCTGTGATCAAAACACCTGTCATAAATAAGGAGAAGAGGTTCATCTTGGCTCGGCTGCTTGGTGCCATGTGCTTAGGTAAGACACCATAGCAACAGGAACATGTGGCAAACTAGGAAGCCAAGAACAAGCCTTTCTGTCAGCATCTATTTGAATTGCCAATGATTTAAGTTTATACCACCTACTAAAGCCAGGCAGGCAGTGGCTCACTTCTGTAATCCCATTGGCATACACCTATAAACCTCAGCCAGGGGCATGGGGCGGGGTGCTAGGCATAAGGTTAGCACTCAGGAGACAGAGAGGATTCAAGGTCACCCTCGGCTACAGTGAGCTTGAGGCCCTAGCTAAAAAAACAAAACAAAAACAAAAACAAAAAAAACCACCCCCCCAAAACCCAAACCACAAAACCTTTTATAACCTACTAAATTATATAAAGATCCTTTAAAAATGCATTCCCAGGGGCTGGAGAGATAGCCTAGCGGTTAAGAGCACCGACGCTCTTGCAGAGGACCCGGGTTCGATCCCCAGCACCCACATGGCGGCTAAGAACCGTCTGTAACTCCAATTCCAGGAGAACTCCAGTTCCAGGGGAATCCGAGACCCTCTTCTGACCTCCGCGGCATTGCACGACATGGGTGCACAGACCTGCATGCAGACAGTACATTCATACACATACAAAAATAAATAAATAAATAATAAAAATTTAAAAAAAAATGCATTCCCAGGGGCTGGAGATGGCACCAACTGCTCTTGCAGGGGACCCGGGTTCGATTCCCAGCACCCACATGGCAGCTAAGAACCGTCTTTAATTCCAGTTCCAGGGAAATCCGACACCCTCTTCTGACCGCCGTGGCATTGCACGACACGTGCGCACAGACCCACATGCAGACAGTACACTCATACACACAAAAAATTTAAAAAAAATAGAAAAAATGTGAATGTATATATAAATCTTTAAAAAAAAACCGCATTCCCTTTATGGGAGCCAGAAGCAGGTAGATCCTGTAAGTTCAAAGCCAGCCTGGTTTACATATGGAGCTCCAAACCACCCAGGGGTACGTATGAGTCCCTGTTTAAAAAAAAAAATAATACACACACACACACAAACATGCATGGAGCATGTGTGAAAGTTAGAGGACAACTTGGGGGGAGTTGGTTCTCTCCTTCCTGCTTTAAGTGGGTTATGGGGATCGAACTGGTTTGGCAGCAAGGCCATCTCAAAGCCACATTCCCTCCTTTGAAATTGTGGGGTAGGTTACTAAGCGGAAGTAAAATTGGTACCCACCACGAGTGGGTCTAAGCTTCAGAGGCCTGCCCCTATGACCTATTTCTACCAACAAGGACCCACCTCCTACATTCAACAGCCCCCAAAACAGTGCTACCTGCTGGAGACCAAGTGTTCCAAACAGGAACTTATGAGGGGATAGTTCAGATTCCAAACACAATAATGAAGGCAGCGAAGCATCTTCTCCAAAGCATCAGAAACGACTCCATAAGTCAAGTCAGGATGTGTTCTTCCAGCTGGACTTCAATAGAAAGGTCAACTTACTAAGAACATTCTACAACAAGCATCAGAAGCTGAGTTGATTGAAAAGGCCAAACTGGTAATAGTTGTTTTCACCTGATAGCTATTTTAGTACATTTGCTAAGTTTTAAAAATAGTTTCTAAGCTGAGAGTAATGGTGGTGCATGTCTGTTCGAAGAGGTAGTATTGTTTTTGTTTGAGATAGGAACTTGCAATATAGATCAGCTGGCCTAGAACTCACAGAATTCACCTGCCTCTGCTTCCTGAGTATTAGGATTAAAGGCCCCATATCCAGCATTGAAATTCTTGAATAGGGGCTGGAGAGATGGCTTAGCAGTTAAGAGCGCCGACTGCTCTTGCAGAGGACCTGCGCTCAATTCCCAGCACCCACATGGCAGCTAAGAACCATCTTTAATTCCAGTTCCAGGGGAATCCAACACCCTCTTCTGATCTCCATGGCATTGGACGACACGGGTACACCAACTTACATGCAGACAACAGTACTACACTCACACATTAAAAAAAAAATAAATTCTTGAATAAAAAAAAATATATGAAAAAAAAAAAAAACCCACAACCCAGCTCTCCCCCTTAAACAAAAAAATTATAGGGTTGGTGAGATGGCTCCTTGGGTAAAGGCACTTGCCAACAAACCTGACAAACTGTTTCATCCCTGGGACTAATATGGTGGACAGACGGACTCCTGCAAATTGTCTTTGACCAAACACCCACCAGCGGGTGCACACACACAAAATACATATATTTGTGTGTATATACATATATGTATACGCACATATATAAATTAAAAAAAAAAAAAATTTTTGAGACAGAGTTTCCTTATATCCTCAGCTGTCCTGGAACTCACTCTGTAAACCAGGCTGGCCTTGAACTAACAGAGATCCACTTGCCTCTGCCTCCCAAGTGCTGGGATTAAAGGTATGCGCCACCACCACGCCCGCCTTAAAAATATTTTTTCTTATTTTATGTGTATGAGTGTATCACCTGCATGTATGTAAGTGTACTCATGATATGAAATACCCCTGGAAGTCAGAAGAGGGCATCAGATCTCCTGGAACTAGAGTTACTGATGGTTGTTAGCCATCATGTAGGTGCTAGGAATAGAACCCAGGTTCTCCGCAAGAACAGTCAGTGCTCCTAACTGCTGAGTCATCTCTCCAACCACATATATGTTTTTAAAAGTTTTTGTGTGTGTTTTGTTTGAGACAGGGTCTCATTATACACCCTAGCGGGCCAGAAACATACTTTTTTTTTAAAGAGTTCTATTTTTATCCACTGAGAATGTTGGTATAAGACACTCAGTAGGAAAAAAAAAAAAAAGAAAGATATTCAGTATTTACCTAACATGCATGAAGATCTGTCTTCAATCTCCAACACAAAATAAAACCTGGCATAGTGGTTTTTATGTAATCCCAGCACTGGGAGATTGAGGCAGGAGGATCATGAATTCAAGGCCTGCCTGGCATACATTAGATCCTGGCATACATTAGATCCTGTCTCAAACAAACCAAAGTGGGGGAGGGAGCTTAGGTTATGCAGTGAGTTAAAGGCCACCCTGAGATACATGAGCTCCTATGCTGAAACAAAAACCAAACCTGTAATTCCACTTCCCTGTGGAAATTAAGGAAACTGATAGATGTGTGAATTTTACCTGCTCACTTGTCTCTGAGCAAGACCAGAATGCTCAGTAATCCTACCATGTGAAACATTTCCAATGACTAACAAATTTCCTTCCTTAGCTTGACAAACAAAATTTAAATATAAGAAAAGATGCCAGGCATGGTGGAGCACACCTTTAATCCCAGCACTCAGGAGGCAGAAGCAAGTGGATCTCTGTGATTTCAAGGCCAGCCTGGTCTACAAGTGAGTTCCAGGCCAGCTGGGGCTACAGGAAGACCCTGTCTCAAAAAAAAAAAAAAAGAAAAAAGGCAACAAGTTATTTGAACCTGAATGCTGAGAATAAATACTTTATTAACTGATTACAGTGAAAGTCACAAACAAAAAAGGAGGATATTAAGGCAGCGCCATATATATATATGTATAGACAAATCCAAAGACTGTTATCTCTTTACATTTTTATAACCTCTGCATTTTTCTTTTAAACTTTTAGGTAGTATGCTTTCTTTCCTTGTTACTTAAAGAAACATCTTGGCCAATGATTCTAAGTCATTTTGATGGTTTGTTCAGGGTTAAGAACAGGATCACCTGGTTTATACATTCAGAGATTTTTGAAATCCAAAATTACTTCCTTATGCAGAATGGCAATGCAAACAGATGCTACAAAATGTACAGATGTGTAGAATACTTTTTCTTCTGTATAGCTCCTTTTATAAAAATGGGCAGCCACCAAAAAAAAAAAAAAAAAAAAAAAAAGACATAAACTTTATCTGTAAAAGCACTCCAGCTCCCTAATTCCGACTTCAAAGGCAGAGGCGAGTTTATGTGATCCCAGAAAACTGAACACATGGCTTTATTTGGTATCTTCAAGAGGCTTCTCCTTCCGTGGGAGATGTAGGTGTTGTGGGAGAAACAGAAGCTGGTTTCCGTGTGATTCTGTCTAATTCCGCGTGAACATCTGAGAGGACAGGTTTCTGGCCTATGACAAAATTTCATAAAGAAACCAGACTTAGATACAGTCAAGTATGCTTTCCAAAATCTCTTTCCATTTAAAACTTAATTTCCGGGGCTGGAGAGATAGCCTAGCGGTTAAGAGCACCGACTGCTCTTGCAGAGGACCGGGGTTCGATCCCCAGCACCCACGTGGCGGCTAAGAACCACCTGTAACTCCAATTCCAGGAGAAAATGTGGTACATCTACACAATGGAGTTCTATGCAGCAGTAAAGAAAGATGACATCATGAACTCTGCAGGTAAATGGATGGAGCTCGGAGATATGCTGAGTGAAGTAACAGTCCCAGAAAAACAAAGGACGAATGGTATCCCTCATCTGTGGATGCTAGCTAGCACCAATTATCTAATTGTATGACAAACTGAGCAACGTTAATGTGATCTGAAAACAACTGTGCTCTTATATTGTAGAATCCCTTAGAAAAATAAACAAGTAAAAATATTAATATTCATGAGCCAGGTATGGTGCCATATGCCTGTAATCCCAGCACTTGAGAGGCAGAGGCAGGCAGATCTCTGTAAGTTCAAGGCCAGCCTGTCTACATATTGAGCTCTAGGACAGCTGGGACTAAAGCAAGACCCTGTCTCAAAAAGACAAAAAAAATTAATATTCATAGCAGCAATAATCATAATGGCCAAAAATAGAAGTTATCAAATGCTCACCAATATAAACAAATATAAGGTGGCTTATCCATATAATGGAGTATTATTCAGCAATGAGAAGAAATGAAGCACGGATACAAGTCACAATATCAATCAACCTCCAAAATGAAGCAAGACACACTGTTAAGACTGCATTCTAGGGAGCTGGAAGGACAGCTCAGCAGTTAAGAACATTAGCTGCTGTTGCAGAGGACCAGGGTTCAGTTCTCAGCATCCACAAAGAGCCAGGCAACTGTTGTAACCCCAGTTCCAGATCTTCCGACTCCACAGGCATTGCATGTCAGGAATTCACTTACAAATTTGCAGGTAAAACACCCACACGCATAAAATTTTTTAAAAAATTAAAAAAGGCTGCAACTCTATGAAGTGTCCAGATGGGCCGGTCCATAAACAGAAACTAGATTAGTGGCTGTCCCAGGGGATTAGGAGGGCCGACGGTTTGACACTATTTTTTTTGAAACAGTCTCCCTGTAGCCACAGCTGGCTCAGAACTTGCTATACAGACCAGGCAGGCCTCAAACTCACAGAAATCATCCTGCCTCTGCCTCTCTAGTTCTGGGATTAAAGGTGTGTGCCACCATACTGGCCCCAAATCTTTTTTTTTTTTTTTTTTAGAGATGAAAATGTTCCAGAATTAAACTGTGATTGTTTCTATACAGATTCTAAAACCACACTAGCTAGTGAACTTCATCTGTAAACCATACCCCAATAGAGCTGTTTTTAAAGAGCACTGCTATCCTCCTGGTAGTTGTACCTGACTTTTTAGCAGACGGTGGTAAACTACTGCTTCCACCTCCAGACCCTCCTCCGGGACTGCCACCAACACCAGGACCTCCAGGAGAGCCAGTCTTCTTACTTAACAAACTATTGAAGAAATTTGCCAGAACTCCTTCACTTGTAGCTCCAGCTGTAAAACAAACAAACAAACAGAACTTTGTATTTAAAACAAATCATTAGTTTTTTTTCCATAAATTATTAGTCATCACACATAGGAAAAGAATGATAGGGTTAAAATTTAAGAGCTCTATGTACCAAACTCAAGTGTAGTTCCATCTTTGAGGTTGACTAAATTTCCTGTAATTTCACTTCTCATACACAAAACAATTAGAATGTATTATCAATTTTCAAAAATATTTTATTAGTTTTATTTTATGTGTATGAATGTATTCCCTGCATGTGTGTAAGTACGCCATGTTGTGGTGGTCAGAGTATGGAATTCCCCTCCAACTAGAAATAATAGGTGGTTGGGACTGGAGAGATGGCCTAGCCATTAAGAGCGCCGACCGCTCTTACAGAGGACCCAGGTTCAATTCCCAGCACCCACATGGCGGCAGAGAACCGTCTGAAACTTCAATTCCAGGAGAACTCCAGTTCCAGGAGAATCCAACACCCTCTTCTGACCTCCGCGGCATTGCACGACACAGGTGCACAAACTTGCATGCAGACAGTACATTCATACACATACAGAGGATTACATAGAAAAGTAATAAAAAAAAATTTAGAAATAATTGGTGGTTTTTGTATAGCTGCCAGTGGATGCTAGAATGGAACCTATATCCTTCTGCTAAGAGCCGCCAGTGCTCTTAACTTGCTAACCATCTCTCCTACCCTCAACTAATTATTACTTTTCACTTTATTATAGTGTATTAATGGGGGACAGTACACGGGTCAACGTGTTAGTGAGTTCAGAGGACAACTGTGGGTGCTGCAGGTCCGTCTCTAGACATTTACATGTGTTTGGAAAATTGAAGCCAGTTGTCATGCTTGGTAATAAGTGCTTTACCTGCTAATCATCTACTGCCCGACAGAATGTGTTTTTAAATTAAATGAATTTTTTATATTATTATTTTTTTTGAGAAGGGGTTCCTGCCAGCCCCCCAGCTGGGCCTGGAAACTCAACTGTGGTAACACAGACTGGACTATTGAACTCACAGAATCTGACTACCCTGATCCTGAGTGACTGGCTTAAAGGTGTTACCACATACCTGGCACAGGAAGGATATATAAATATATATATATATATATAGAATATGTATTATTTTTGAGACAGGATTACCTGTAGCCCCTGCGACCCCTGCCTTCTGTGGATTAAAAGGCATTGTGCCAACCAACACACAGCCTTGTATAAATGTTATTTTCTATTTATTTAACTAAATTTTTTTTTGTTTGGTGGTCATTTTTGAGGACAGGGTCCCCTGTAGCCCAGTTGTCTGGAATCGCCTGCTGAAGACCGGCTGGTCCTTAATTCACAAAGACCCGCTGCCTCTGCCTCCCGAGTGCTAGGTTAAAGGCGGTGCACCACACGCCTGGCTAGCCGAATGTTATTTTTAAAGGACCAAATATCTTTCTTGTTTTTACTGCGGTTCCTTTGGAGCTCGATGTTAGACCAGGCGGCCCCTTGAAACTCACAGAGATAGCATCTGCCTCGCTCCTGAGTTGCGGGTTTAAAGGCATACACCACACACACCAGGCCCAAAGGACAGTTTTCTAGCTGCCACGTGGGTGCTCGGGAATCAAACCAGATCTTCATCTAGCCGAATCAGTGCTCTTAAACGCTGGGTCCATACCTATCCGAGCCCCCAGGGCACAACACAAAACTATAAACAAATGTTAGAATATAATATACCCCTCTCCTCTCTGTCTTAGACCATCCCCACCCTGAACGCCACTCCAAGGATAATATAGCTACTCTCACTCTTCTCCTCTCTCTCTTTTTTTTTTTGTTTTTTTTTTGGGTTTGTTGTTTGAGACAGGGTCTCCCATGAGCCCAGGTGGCCGGGAACTCACTCTGTAGAACCAGGCTGGCTTGAGACTCACAAAGATCCGTCCACTGAGCTTGGTGTCTGCACTGCGGGCAATGATAGGTCGGTCAAGGCGTGCGCATGCACGCCCATGGCCAACCCTCTTTCTCTCTTAAAAGGATTAAAGTATTTTTTACTCTTCTTATTGTGGTACATGTGGTGGGCATAAGTTGTCAGAGGATGACACCTGTGGAGCGTTTGTTTCTCATCTTTCCACCTTGTGGGTGTACGGCTTGAAACTCTAAGTCACAGGCTTGGCAGCAGATGTGCTAATTACCTGCTAAACTATCTTGGCAGCCCCAGGTCTACCTTTTTACTAGGCAAATGAATTTCCCTAGGGGGACTGGGAGGTGGCTCAAGTGGCTAAAAGAGTTTCTGCTCTTGCCGCGGCTCCAATCTTTGGTTCTCAGCGACCGGCCATGATGGTTTTCAAAACAACCCCGGTAAACCCAGATCTAGGGGATCTAAGATCATCTTTTGGCCTCTGTGGGCATGGATGACACTGGTGCATTTATACCTATCATGCAGGCATAATTAATACATAAAAATAAATAAATCTAAAAAACTTTCTCCAGATCTCTAGTATGAGATGATGAAATAAAACCTTTCTCCATGGACACGGGGCATCGAGCTGAAAACAAAACTTACTGTGTGTGTTTGCAATTCTGTATTAGGTAGCATCCTATCTACATGAACTGATATCTTGTAGGGAAGTATCTATTGTCATTTAAAAATAAAAAATTGTTTTACAGTATATAGGTGGGATTCTTGTTGTTTCATTATATCGAATCTACTGACGGTTCAGTGGTATGTGTCTACCACCAAAGAGTGATATACCTTTTCAGTTTGGATCAATTTTTTTTGACCCTGCAGGATGGGGATACACTGGCAAACATGGGAATGACAAGGATCTGTTTGGTGTCCCGAGGAGAACCCCCAGACTCTTTGGTGAAGCATCCTAGGTAAAGCAGGAAAGTATAAAAAAACCACAAGTATTGAAAATGTAAATTTTCAACTCTAACAGGAAAAAAATAATTTTGCAATCATCCCTTTTCTAGTAGTTTTTATACTACACTGTTTTATACTCACTGACAAAAATGCTATTTATCAGGGCTAGAGAAATTGCGTCAGAGATTGGGCTAAAGAGCTCCTGATGCTCTTGCTAGCAAGACCTAGGTTCAAATCGCCAGCACCCACATGGTGGCTTAAACACTCATCTGTAAACTCCATGTCCAGGGGAAACCAACTACCCTCTCTGACCTCCAAGGCAATTGCATGCACAAGTGTACTACAAAATGCAGTAATTATACTCATACACATAAATAATAAAATATTTGTTAAATAAAAACAAAAAAAGGAAAAGATNTATCTTTCCCAATTTGATTATGCTGTAGATTTTAGCAGCTTTATATATAATTTCTTTTCTTTTCTTTTCCTTTCCTTTTTAAACTTCTTGAGACAGTTTTTGCTCCATAGCCCAGGCTGGCCTCATACTCATGATCCACCTCCCTAGTTTATACAGGTTGTGGACCATAATGCCCTGTTCTTTCTAATTATGATGAGAATCATCTTTTCACTTGAAGGAAGGTCCTTCTGACTTCTCTTTGTGCTGAGTCACCTGCTCTACTGCTCTTGTACTTTCTGCTGTCATAATTGAAACAAAGTGCCATGCTGTAGCAGATTGGCTACTATGTGACAAGAGGAAGACAGTTGTCCAGCTATAGGTTGATAGAGGGATGACTCCTGCCCCAGGCAGGAGGGAACTGGCAGTGCAAGACATCCTCAAGCTTTTTAGTGCTGTGCAATTTTAAACCTGTGCCTTGATAATTTCTGGACTTTTCCATTTAGTACCTTTAGATTGTAGTTGGTAACTGAAGCTATACAGGATGAAACTGTGGCTCAGGAGAGTGCTAACTGTATTGTATATTTATCAGTACTAGGCAACCCTTTAAAGAAGGTTCTGGGGGCTGGAGAGATGGCTCAGCAGTTAAGAGCACTGCCTACTTTTGTTAACCATCCATAACTCCAGTTCCAGGGGACTTCAATGCCCTCTTCTGACAATCGTGGGTATTGCATGACTTGGGTGCACTTACATACATACAGGCAATACACCCATCCACATAAAATAAAAATAGTAAATAAGATATTTTTTATTTAAATTATTTATATTTTTTATGTGTCTGAGTGTACTGTCTGCATGTAGGTTGGTGTACCCATGTCATGCAATGCCGTGGAGGTCAGAAGAGGGCATCGGATTCCCCTGGAACTGGAGTTAAAGATAGTTCTTAGCTGCCATGTGAGTGCTGGGAATCAAACCCAGGTCCTCTGTAAGAGCAGTCAGTGCTCTTAACTGCTGAGCCATCTCTCTAGCCCCAGTAAATAAGATATTTTTAAAAAAGGTTCTAGTCCCCCTTCACATACACATATTTCATAGATAAGGAGCTGCAAACATTTAAAATATGTTGCTTGATGCTATACATTAAAATAGTTTATAAAAGTTTTGAATCCAACCAATTTGACTTCTCCAGAGGCCTTTTTTTTCTTTTTTTTTTTGGTCTTTTCAAGACAGGGTCTCCATGTAGCCCCAGGTGGCCTGGAACTCACTCTGTAGACCAGGCTGGCCTTGAACTCACAAAGATCCGCCTGCCTCTGCCTCCCAAGTGCTAGGATCAAAGGCGTGCGCCATCACGCCCAGCCACCTCTTTCTCTTAAAAGGGATTAAAGTATTTTTTACACTTCTGTATGTGGGTACATGTGTGGCATAAGTTCAGAGGATGAACCTGTGAGAGTTGGTTCTCTCTTTCCACCTTGTGGGTTCCAGGGCTTGAACTCAGGTCATCAGGCTTGGCAGGGGTGCTACTTACCTGCTAAACTATCTTGGCAGCCCCAGGTTACCTATTTTACTAGGAAAATGAATTTCCCTAGGGGCTGGGGAGATGGCTCAGTGGCTAAAAGCAGTTTCTGCTCTTGCCGAGGCTCCAAATCTGGTTCTCAGCACCCGCATGATGGTTTACAACCACCTGTAACTCCAGATCTAGGGGATCTAAGATCATCTTTTGGCCTCTGTGGGCACTATATGTATGTGTATGTGCAGGCAGAACATTAATACATATAAAATAAATAAATCTTAAAAAAATTTCTCCAATGATCTCTAGTATGAGATGATTAAATAAAACTTTCTCCATGGACACGGGGCTATACTGAGAAAAACACTGTAATGTGGTTTGCAATCTGATTAGGAGATCCTATCTACATGAACAAAGCTTAGAAAGTATTGCATAAAAATAAAAATTGTTACAGTTAGGTGGGATTCTTTTGTTCATTATAAAATCTACTGCATTATTTCTCCACCAAAGAGTGATATACCTTTCATGTTTGGATCAATTTTTTTTGACCCTGCAGGGATGGGGGATACACTGGCAACATTGGATGACACAGATCTGTTTGGTGTCCGAGGAGAACCCCCAGGAACTCTTGGTGAAGCATCCTAGGTAAAAGCAGGAAAGTATTAAAAAAACCACAAGTATTAAAATGTAAAATTTTCAACTCTAACAGGAAAAAAATAATTTTGCAATCATCCCTTTTCTAGTAGTTTTTATACTACACTGTTTTATACTCACTGACAAAAATGCTATTTATCAGGGCTAGAGAAATGGCTCAGTGGTTAAAAGCCCTGGCTCTTCTTGCAAAAGACCTAGGTTCAAATCCCAGCACCCACATGGTGGCTAACAATCATCTGTAACTCCAATTCCAGGGGAACCAACACCCTCTTCTGACCTCCACAGGCATTGCATGACACAAGTGTACTTACATACATGCAGATAATATACTCATACACATAAAATAAATAAAATATTTTAAATAAACAAAAAAGGAAAAGATAATTAGAACAGTGTATATTGAATTTTAATAATGATGTCACAATCTGTAATACTGACCACAGGCCTTCCAGCTGCAATTGGTGGCTGCTTTGCTAAAAGGGACTGGGGAGAAAGAAAAGAATTCTGGTTTAGACATTCATAGCCTATACTGCTGTATTTGTAAAGAAAATATATACGACTTAACTTTGAAATTTATATGCACATTAGTTTAAAAAGTAACCTCCAGGGCCAGCCAGTTAGTTAACTTGGGGTAAAAGCGCTTGCCACCAGCTTGATGACCTGAGTTAAATCCCTAAGACCCACACAGTACAAGAGAGAACCAACTCGAGAAAGTTGTGCTCTGACTTCCAAACATAAGCTGAGCATGCATGCACCCCCCATCCATACCTCATCTACACTAAAGAAATATATAAAACGTAATCAAAAATTTAAAGTAACCTCCAAGGTTTATAATAGTTATCAAGAACTTCAAAAGTACAAAATACTTACACATGGGCTAGAAGGCAAATGAAATAATCTTTACATAATGAATTCCACCATACTAAGACTGCTTCTGATGTAATTTCATACCTGTAACTTCATAAGAAACACTTGGTCATCTTCTGCCATAATTTCCTTCTCATGTACAAACTGAAAGGAGTAATGAAATGAGCAGGTTTAATACATCTTTCTAACGCCATTAATAATACTCTGTGGATTAGACTCATAGAAAAACAGTTTAAGAACTTGAATTTTACCTATACTTATCTTACATAAGTGATGCCCTAATGTGACTGTGGAAGGATTTAATTTGACTTTATATTTTAAAGCCATTGGGCTGGAGAGATAGCTCAGCAGTTAAGATAGCTGCTCTTGCAGAAGATCTGGGTTCAATTCCCAGTACCCACAGAGCAGCTTACAACTGTCTGTAACTCCAGTTCTGGGGATTCAATGCCTTCTTCTGGGTTCTGCATAACAGAAATGCACTTATATAAATGCAGGCAATACCTCATCCACATAAAATAAAAAAAAAATAAATTTGTTTTTAAACACATTCACAGCTGGGCATGGTGGCCCACACCTTTAATCCCAGCATTTGGGAGGCAGAGGCAGGCAGACCTCTGTGAGTTCAAGGCCAGCCTAATCTACATAGTGAGTTCCAGGCCAGGTGGAAATATAGGGAGACCCTGTCTCAAAAAAAGATCAAACAACAACAATAACACATCCCTGACCAGTGACTACTTTACTGAAGAGCTTAACCCTAGAGCCACAGGCATGTTAACCAGTCTTACTCAATTTGATAAATTGTAGTTGGGTGTTTTAAATGAGTCAAGAGTATCTCAGGTGGTGAATAAAACTTGTCCCTGGTTTCCTGAAATAAAAATACAATGCCTCTTTTACCAGTTGAATAATTGTACAGCATGTGACCAGTTTATTTCCTCTACAGGAGCCTGTGCTCCTTTCAAAGGTCACATTACATCACTCCTCTCCTCAAACTCCCCAGTCGCTGTCCATCTCACTCTGAATGAAATACAAAGTCCTTACTGCAGCCTACTGATCAAGTCACACATACTCTCATCTTCCACCACACCTGCCTACCTCACAGTTCTTTTCAGCCTCTGTATCTCTGAACACTCCTGCATTGGAGCACATACTCTTTTAAACTTTTTGCCTTTAACACGATCCCAGTTACTCAGATAAGAAGGGAGAATGTCAGGGCTGGGGGTGTAGCTCAGTAGTAAAGCTCTTGCCTAGTGTGTGTGAGTCCCTGGGTTCTGTCTCCAGCACCACATGAGTGCTACTCCTAAAATAGCACCCCCAAGGTCCAGTCTTCTTAGTCCATCTCCCATACCCTGTTTACTTCTGGTCTTTATCACCACTTGATAGATGACCTATGTAGTAGAGTTTTTGTTGTTTTGATATAGGATCTCACTCTGTAGTCAAGGCCTGCTTGGCACTCATATATAGATCAGGCTGGCCTCAAACTTGTAGCCTCTACTTCCCCAATGCTGGGATTACAGGTGTGTGCCACTAGGCCCGGCTATGTATTAGTTTATTATTATATTCTCCCCCTTCCTAGTTAGCACTCTGTACATAAACAGTGCTTGAACAGAATGAATAAAAGAAAAAGGGGAGAGGGCAGTTAAGAGTGTGTACTGCGCTTACAGAGAACCCAAGTTCAGTTCCCAGAACCCATGTTGGGCAGCTGACAACTACCTGTAACTCTAGCTCCAGTGGCTCTGATGCTGTCTTCTGGCCTCTGCAGGCAACTGGACTTGTGTACATACCACACACAGACACATGTGAGTGCATATACATAATCCAAAACAGGGGAAACATTTTTGTAGGTTTTTGTTTTTTGGATGTATGCATTTCTTCTACTAGATATATAAACCAAATCAACATGCTAGTTGGATATCAACATGCTAGTTGGATTTTCCTCTCTCTCTCTTTCTCTCTCTCCTCACTGTAGCCATGTGGCCTAGAACTTTATATGTAGAGCAGGCTTGATCTCATAAAGATCCACCTGCCTCCCCAGTGCTGGGATCAAAGGTGTGCCCACCACACATGGCAGTTTACTTTTCTTATTACTAACAACCCACACACAGAAGATAGATACTCCTGCACTGTTAATATTTGAATTAAGTAAGACTCATGACATATGTTAAATCAAAATTAATTTTTCCTGAAATGCTAGATTAGGTGAATAAGTATTATATGAAAACATTGTTTTTTATATCATTTTCCAGAAACATCTATATATGTATCTAACTACTGAACATTATATATGAACAGTATAATATGAAGCCAAGATGTATACACAAAAAAGTACCTCCTGGGGGCTGGAGAGATAGCTTAGTGGTTAAGAGCACCGACTACTCTTGCAGAGGACCCGGGTTCAATCCCCAGCACCCACATGGCGGCTAAGAACCATCTGTAACTCCAATTCCAGGAGAACTCCAGTTCCCGGGGAATCCGACACCCTCTTCTGACTTCCGCAGCATTGCACGACACGGGGGCACAAACCTACATGCAGACAGTACACTCATACACATACAAAAATAAATATAAATAAAAATTAAAAAAAAGTACCTCCTGCCACCTGATTTAACAGTCACAGAATACAATGTTTGTCAAGACTAAAATTAAATAAAACTGGAAGGTTTGGGATAGCTGTGAGCCGGTGCAGGTAACTAGCAACCGCGCAAAGATCCAAGATCTGCCTCATGTTTTCATGGCTTCAGGCAGAGCTATGACTCGGAAGTTTACAGCTTCTATGCATTCTAACTGCTCAAGATCCAAGTATTCACTCATGCCAAGCTTTGAGTTGCAAAGTGTATTAGAAATGGATTTGGCACTGATATCTGAGAACACAGATATGCCAAAGATTAAGATTCAGTGATTGAACAGTTGATTTAGTTTGCTAACACCAATCCTTATTTGAGTCACACACTTAAATGCCCCAATTTTACTTAGTGACTCTCCTGACAGGAGAGGACAGCTTTGTCTTTTTCCATGCCATCTTTTTTAAAAATTTTTTATTTATTTATTATGTGTATGAATGTACTATCTGCATGTAGGTTTGTGCACCCATGTCGTGCAATGCCTCGGAGGTCAGAAGAGGGCATCAGATTTCCCTGGAACTGTAGTTAAATGCAGTTCTCAGCCGCCATGTGGGTGCTGGGGATAGAACCTGGGTCCTCTGAAAGAGCAGTCGGTGCTCTTAACTGCTAGGCCATCTCTCCATTCCCTTTCCATGCCATCTTAAAGTTACAGATGAACCCTGCCATTTAAAAATCTACATATTCAAGCTGGGCGTGGTGGTGCCCACCTTTAATCCTAGCACTTGGGAGGCAGAGGCAGGCGGATCTTTGTGAGTTCAAGGCCAGCCTGGTCTACAGAGTGAGTTCCAGGACAGCTGGGGCTACAGGGAGACCCTGTCTCAAAAAGACAAAAAAAAAAAAAATCTACATATTCAGACTATTTACTAAAACTCAGCTTTCAGACCAGGCATGGTGGCGCATGCCTCTAACCCCAGCACTCAGGAGGCAGAGGCAGGTGGATCTCTGTGAGACCGAGGCCAGCCTGGTCTACATAGTGAGTGCCAGCCCATCTGGAACTATAGGGAGACCCTGTCTTAAAACAAAATAGCTTACCTTCCGGACAGGTGGCTTAGTTATGATGTCTTCAAAATTATCTTCTATTTTCAATGTCTGAAAATTTTCATGTAATATTCCTATTTTCTTATCATTATCCCACCCTGCTGGACTGGAAAGAATTACACATAAAACTCTCAAGTACTGACACTGTCCTCTTTTCATTTAATCCATCATCAAGGAAAAGGAACATTTTGAGGGGTCAGGAGAACATAGGGATTGGAACTTAGGGCTTCCTGCATGCAGGGCAGGTGATCTACTATTGAGCTACTACCCAAGTCCTCTGAACACATTTGTATAAAGCCAATGTGATTGATTACAGGAAGCTAAGTAGCTTTTACTATAATATCCAATTTTTATTTTATTAATTTATTCTAAAGTGGTTATCAATAGTCTTAATCTTCAAATGTCACTGTAGTTTTTTGGGCAGGGAGAGCAGTAATTATTACCTCCAAATAAGAGGTAACAGAGTTAGGTTAACTCTTTCTTTCTTTCTTTTTTTAATGCTAGAGATCAAACCCAGGACTTCATGCACTCTAGGCAAGCATTGCACCAGCCCCTCCTGGAAAAAAATCTTAAAACTAAGTCCGCCTTATACACTTGGTCATCCTCTGTTATAGTCAATTGAGGAATATATAGATACATTAATATAGGCACTTAATAGACAATTTAGCTAAAACAGTACAGGACTTTCAAAAGGACCAGCAGAACTTAAAGCCAATGATAAACAGGTACAGGCAGGTTATAAAGAAACTATTCCTGCGGGCGTGGGTTACCACGCCTTTAATCCTAGCACTTGGGAGGCAGAGGCAGGTGGATCTTTGTGAGTTCAAGGCCAGCCTGGTCTACAGAGTGAGTTATAGGGAGACCCTGTCTCAAAAAGACGGAAAAAAAAAAAAAAAAAANCCGGGCTAAAAAAAAAAAAAAAAAAAAAAAAAAAAAAAAAAAGAAAAAAGAAAAGAAAAAGAAACTATCCCTGCTGGGCGTGGTAGTGCACACCTTTAATCCCAGCACTCAGGAGACAGAGGCAGGCAGATCTCTGTGAGTTCATGGCCAGCCTGGTCTACATGGCAAGTTCCAGGCCAGGTGGAACTAAAGGGAGGCCCTGTCTCAAAAATACAAAAAAAAAAAAAAGAAAGAAACTATCCTACCACAGGCTTCCCAGTCCCATCTCAAAACTGAACATGCTGACTCATCAACAGTGCAGGGTAAAGTACATATAGGAGCATACTTACATAAATACTGCATCCTTTTCCACAACAACAGCAGGGGTCTTATAGGGAAATCCATATAGCTTTTGAACAATGTATTTATATACTAAGTCTATGTTCTTGTTTTCTTTTACTGAAGTGTAAATGAGTGCTGCACCATCTGAATGATCCCATTAAGGAAAACACATGACTTCATGAACAGGCACCATAAAAATGTGTTTTCAGCTTAATTTGTACACATATATGCAACAGAAGAAAGACACTCAGTGTCCTCCTCTGGCCTTTGTTTTTGATTTTGTTTTTTTATAAATTTTTTTTATTTTTGTATGTGTATGAATGTACTGTCTGCATGTAGGTTTGTGCACCCATGTCATGCAATGCCATGGAGGTCAGTAGAGGGTCTCGGATTCCCCTGGGTCCTCTGTAAGAGCAGTCAGCCCTCTTAACCACTAGGCTATCTCTCCAGCCCCCTCCTCTGGCCTTTGTATGTACATGCATATAAACCCAAACATACGCTAACCCCTTCCCTCAAAAGCACACAAAGAAATCTGTTGTAGGACTGAAGGATTGGTGAGATGGCCTAGTAAGGTAAACACCTGCTGCTGAGCCTGACAACCCAAGTTCCATCCCTAGACTCCACATGAACCTACTCCTGTTAACCTACTCTCTCTCTCTCTCTTTCTCACACACACACACACACACACACACTCACAAATATAATAAAACTTTTTAAATAAATAAATTTGTTTTGTTATTAACCTTCTTAAACTATTTATTAACAACTCTGTCTTTTGAATAAAATGTTTTGTAGTAGTCATTCATGGTTTTTACTACTCCCAGTAGTTATGAAAACAAGCCAGGAATAGTAGTGCACACCTTTAATTCCAGCACCTGGGAGGCAGAGGCAGGTGGATCTAGTCTGGTCTACATAGTGAGTTTCAGGCCACCTGGGGCTATAGGGAGACCCCGTGTCAAAACAACAACAACATTTGGAGAACAGTGCTCAAAAGACTCACTAAAAGCCCAACAGGAAGGCCAATGTTGAGAAAGGTGAGCCAACAGCTTCATCAGGAAGCCTCCAGGCATGACCCAAGGCAAAAGCAGATTCATGACCAAAACCTGGAAAAGCCCTACCTCCCATGAGGTTGAATTAATTCAGGTCAAACCAATTTTTAATCTAAAAGCCATGTTAGATTAAAAGATCAAGAGGTCTGAGGACCAGAGGCCTATGAGCACTGACAGATGATATATTGAGAGCAGCAGGCAGATCTCTGTGATACAGAGACCAGCCTAGTCTTCATAATGAGCTCTAGGCCAGCTGGGGTGAGAACCTTGTCTCAAAAACAAAAGAAACAAACAACTACAAAAACAACAACAACAAACAAACAAACCCACCACCAAAAAACACCTAGAAACAAATGCTATGACTGAACTGTATGAAAATCCTGCACTGGCTACTGTGTTCCTGAGGAAAATATAACTTAGGTCAACATGAAATTACCAGACTATTCCTAACCAGAATACTAATGTTTTCTAGGACATGGCCTCAGGTTTATGAATTTAAAAATACTGTTAAATATAACTTAACTTGATACCAACAGAATCATAAACTTAAGTAAAACTTAACTATGTGAATTCTAAATTAACCTTTCTCAGAAGAATCAATTTATTGTAATATAGAAGTTTTTTTTTTTTTTTTTTTTTTTTTTTTTTGCCTTAGAATGTACCATGCAGGGCTGGAGAGATGGCTCAGTGGTTAAGAGTGCTGGCTACTCTTGTAGAGGACCCAGGTCCACTTCCTAGCACTCACATGGCAGCTAGCAACTATCTATAACTCCAGTTCCAGAGGATCTGATACCCTTTTCTGACCTCCTTGGGCAATGCATGACACAGGTGCACCTATCTATGCAGGCAA
Source organism: Rhizomys pruinosus (assembly GCA_009823505.1). Classification (NCBI taxonomy): domain Eukaryota; kingdom Metazoa; phylum Chordata; class Mammalia; order Rodentia; family Spalacidae; genus Rhizomys; species Rhizomys pruinosus. Next base: position 341,977 of record VZQC01003831.1, on the reverse strand, counting down.
TATACTCATACACATAAAATAAAAATAATAAGGGCTGGAGAGATAGCCTAGCGGTTAAGAGCACTGACTGCTCTTGCAGAGGACCCAGGTTCGATCCCCAGCACCCACGTGGCGGCTGAGAACCGTCTGTAACTCCAATTCCAGGAAAACTCCAGTTCCAGGGGAATCCGGCACCCTCTTCTGACCTCCACGGCACTGCACGACACAGGTGCACAAACCTACATGCAGACAGTACATTCATACACATACAGAAATAATAATAAATAAATAAATTTAAAAAAAAGAGCATGAG
>VZQC01003831.1:308854-339487 GCA_009823505.1 Rhizomys pruinosus | reverse complement strand
AGAGAGATAAAATTTTAAAAAGAGTTTACAATAACTTAAAAACAAGACTGAAATTTAAACACAGAAACATTTAAACATTTCAATTTCAGATAGGAGAGCATGATGAATCACCACTGACATTCAACATTTTCACCAAAACCCTTCTAAATTGAAAACTATGAATGTAAAAATTAAACATTTAATAATGTTCATTTTCATTCAACATTAGTATTGGGGTCAAAGTTCCATATGTAGTTTTATATGTGTCGTGATAATATATATATATATATTTTACTCCTCCTGGGGCCAGGCATTGTGGCACACTCCTTTAATCTCAGCACTCAAGAGGCAATTCTCTGAGTTGGAGGCCAGCCTGGTCAACGTAGCAAGTTCTGAGCCAGCCAGACCAACATAGTGACATCCTGTCTCAAAGACAAAACAACAAATAAACAAACAATAGTCTTCCAATATGATCATAAACATCTGTTTGCCCATTTTATAGAATATCAAGTGATGTTTCAAATAACTAAAGATACTTTATTGTACTATGTGACTTAATGATATTTTTTGAAGCATGGCAGTTTAGTAAATGGACTTTAACTGAAATAAGAAACTGGTGATGTAGATCAGTTACAGAGTACTCACATAGTATGTGTAAGGCCCAAGGTTTGAGCCCCAGCACCCCTCACTCCTTAAAAATGGCTAACTGAGCTGGGCATGGTGGTACATGCCTTTATTCCCAGCACTTGGGAAGGCAGTTCAAGGCCAGCCTGGTCTACACATTGAGTTACAGGCCAGCTGGGGCTACAGGGAAACCGTGTCTCAAAAAGACAAAAAAAAAAAGTTAACTGAAATCAAGAGTCAGAGTGTCTGGGCTCAACACCTTGAGTCCCCATTCCCCATTTTCAGTCTTAAAAGTTTATTTTGTGTTTGTGTCTGTGTGTTGGGGTGGGGGGGAGGTTGTGCTTGCAAATGGCAATACGTGTAGCGATCAGAGGACACTTGCAGGCATCAGTTCTCTCCTTCCATGAGGGGTCCGGGAGTGAATTCAGGTTGTCAGGCTTGGTAGCAAGCACCTTCCCACCGAGCCATCACCCGAGCCCTTCTAGTTTCAGTCTAAGCTAGAGTTGAATCACAATTGCATCCATTTCAGGACACACATTCCTTGGGTTCCTACACTTTGTATTTTTTCTTTGCTTTCTTTCCCCTACACTTTTTAAAAAAGTATAAACTAAAGTATACTTATTGGTATCTTAATATTTTATGAAATATAGTAGATATCTTCTGGTTTCAAAATTTTATTAATCTGTGACTCATTTGATAAATACTCAGATCTCTTTAAACTTAATAATTTTCCTTTAAGAAACACGAATAGTTTTTATAAATCAGCTTGTGGTTATAAAATACAAAAGCAGGCCAGGGTGGTGGATGCCTTTAATCCCAGCACTTGGGAGGCAGACAGGTGGATCTCTGTGAGTCAAGGCCAGCCTGGTCTACACAGTGAGTTCCAGGTCACTTGGGGATAGAGAGACCCTGTCTTAAAAAAATCAAAACACACACACACACACGCACACAAAAGCATCTTCCAGTAAGCATCTTTTCATTAAACAAAAATGAACCACCGGGGTATTTAAAATATTGCTGTAGAGAAAAGATGTAACAGTATATTACAGAATCATAATTTAACAAGCAGATGATACACTTTAACTTACTAATTTAAATACTGTCAACCCATTTCCTGGTTAATTTTTGTAGAATTTTAAGTAAAACCCAAGTAAGGTATTTTTTATCACTTTTATCCCAAATTCTATACTTTCTTTTCATTATATGCATCTTTTCCATACTATAAAAAACACTAATAATTTAAGGCCTTGAGAGGGCTTATGCTAATTCTAGGAGTGTGGCTCTGTGTCACAGGATTGCCTAGCATATGCAAGGCCCTGTATTCCAACAAAGTAGAAGAGAGCAGAACAGAGCAGAAGAGAATAGAATGGCTTATGTTCTGACATTTTCTTAATTGTTCCATTATGTACAAATAGTAAAAACATATTGCTTAGGACCAAGTAGGGATAAAATGACAGATAAAAGTTATTTCTTTTTTAAAATTTTTATTTATTATTTTATATGTATGAGTGTACTGTCTGCATGTAGGTAGGTGCACCCCTGTCGTGCAATGCTGCGGAGGTCAGAAGAGGGTCTCAGATTCCCCTGGAACTGGAGTTAAAGACAATTCTTAGCCGCCATGTGGGTGCTGGGAATCAAACCCGGGTCCTCTGCAAGAGCAGTCAGTGCTCTTAACCACTGAGCCATCTCTCCAGCCCCCATAAAGTTATTTCTTAAAGGAAATGTCCTTTAATTACAGAATGTACTCAGTAAAAGAAATAAGTCAACAGAATTTTTGTTTTGTTTTTCTGAAACAAAGTCTGGCTCCGTAGTCCTGGTGGGTCTGGAACTCGTCCTCCTCTTGCCCCCTGAAACTAGGATTACAGCTTCTGCAATCCCACAAACTAACAGAATTTCGAAACCAGTGATCCTGTCAGTAAATTTTAATAAAAAATAAAAAAGAAGCTCTGAAATAATGGCATACCAATACAACATTATAGACATTACAAGGTGTTTAGAAGTCAGTTTCAGGCTATGGATGAGTTCAATGTTATATGAGGTGCTTGCCTAGCATGTACAGGGCCCTGGATTTTATCCCCAGCATTGCAGGGAGGGAGGTCACATTAATTTAAAAATACTTAATTTTTCTGACACTAGGGGATTAGTATAATAAAATGTAATATGTAAAAGTATTTTATTTTGCCGGGTGTGGTGGTATATACCTTTTTTTTTTTAATTTTTATTTATTTTGGTATGTGTATGAATGTACTGTCTGCATGCAGGTGTGTGCACCCGTGTCATGCAATGCCACAGAGGTCAGAAGAGGGTGTCGGATTCCCTTGGAACTGGAGTTCTCCTGGAATTGGAGTTTCAGATGGTTCTTGGCCGCCATGTGGGTGCTAGGGATCGAACCCAGGTCCTCTGTAAGAGTGGTTGGCGCTCTTAACCGCTAGGCCATCTCTCCAGCCAGGTATATACCTTTAATCCCAGCACTTGGGAGTCAGAGGCAGGTGGATCTCTGTGAGTTTAAGGCCAGCCTGGTCTACATAGTGAGATCCAGGGCAGCTGGAACTACCCTGTCTCAAAAAGACCAAAAAAAAAAAAAGTATTTTATTTTATTAAAAATAAAATTTACCTGGAATTATTTCTATGATATTGATAGTACAGCAAAGTCTTACTGAAATTTATGAAAATAAAATTCAATCTCAAACAGAATATTTGAAATAACATTTTCTTTCAAATAAACTATGTTTTTAGATACACGTTCCATCACTCAGGAGACCCGGGTTCAATTCCCAGCACCGACATGGTAGCTAACAACTATTCATAACTCCAGTTCCAGGAGATCCAACTCCCTCCTCTATCCTCTGCAGACTCTGCAGGACACAGGTACACTTACTTACATGAAGGCAAAACAGTTATACAAATAAAAATTTAAAAAAATCTTTTTATGTGTATAAGTATATTGCCTGCATGTATGTAAGTGCACCTGTGTTGTACAATGCCCACCCCTAGAACTGGAGTTATGGACAGTCGTTAGCTGCCATATGGGGGCTGGGCATTGAACCTGAGTCCTCTGTAAGAACAGCCAGTGCTCTTAACTGCTGAGCCAGTTTTCTAGCCCCTCACCCCCTTTTTTTTCAGTCTTTTTTTGAGACTATAGCCCCAGGTAGCCTGGAACTCACAATGTAGACCAGCCTGGTCTTGAACTCACAATGACCCGCCCACCTCTGCTGGGATTAAAGGCATTCACCACAATGCCCCGCTTAATTAATTTTTTAAAAAGTCATCTAGGAAAAGTAATCCAAAAAAAAACTAAAACAGTTGTCCACCATCAGTCCCTCAGTGACAGTATCAGGAAACAAACTAACCTTTGTACAAACTACTAGTACCGGAATGCCCAGGTTATGTGTAAGTGTGTCTGCACCCAGCGGTAGAACAACACTGTCATCTCTGTCCTCCTGTGCACCAGTGTTTCTTCTTTGAGGAGAAGCTGGGAACTCTTCTCCTGGCTCCACGTACTCTTGGAAATCTCTAATTACTGCAAATCAAAGTTAACACAGTTTAGATAGTACTTCATCTTTTTTTTTTTTTTTTACCGCAACCTAAATATATTTTACTGGGGCTTAGATACAGTCTTGTCTAAGAAAAGAACCGGGCTGGAGAGATAGCCTAGCGGTTAAGAGCACCGACGCTCTTACAGAGGACCCGGGTTCGATCCCCAGCGCCCACATGGCGGCTAAGAACCGTCTGTATTCCAGGAGAACTCCAGTTCAGGGGAATCACGACACCCTCTGCTGACCTCGCGGGCATGCAGACACGGGTGCAACGACCCGCATGCAGACAATACATTCATACAATAAAGACAAATAAATAATAAAAAAAAAAAAAAAATTAAAAAAAAAGAAAAGAAACAAAAAATGACTTCAAGGAGCCATGTCAAAGAAAAGTATACAAAGAGTGGGCCCCACATTAAGAATTCCGCAGCACAATTCCATAATGACGTACGCTGATGGCTCTATAAGATGCAGTTTTGTGTAGGGTTCTACAAGACTCTGGGGGCTGAAGAGGGTTCAGTGGGTTAAGGCACCTGCCACTAAGCCTGCTGACCTGAGTTTTACCCCTAGACCCACATGGTGGGAGAAAACCATATTGCAAATTATCCTTGGACCGCCACACACATGCCATGGGACACACACACACATACACACACACACCCCTTTGGAGTAGTCACACTAAAGCTCTGGCCCTCTGCCTTCTCTTAAGGGAAAGATACTGCAAAGATTAAAGTAAACTAAATGTGGAAGAAAAAGAATCCAACAGTTTAAAACATAGTGCTAAGCTGAGCATGGCAGAGTATACCTGTAATCTAAGTACAAGGAGAGGGAGGAGTAGCTCGGACCAGCCTTAAACCTGTGGCAATCCTTCCACCACAGCCTCCCAAGTTCTGGGATGACAGGCATGAGCCACCATACCCAGCTGGGTACTACTTTCTTTTGTGAGAGGTTCTTGCTACATAGTCCAGGCTGGCTTAGAAACCCACACCAGGCTTCTGAGTTCTGGGATCATATGTGTGAGTTACTATGCCCAGCATGAACACAGATTTCAATCAGGTATGTCCACAATTCCTTTACCTGGATAAGAGTCACCCAAAAAGACCAAGAATCTCTAACATGGGTTGTGGAGATGGCTAATTTGGTCAGTATTTGCTTAGCAAGCCTGAGGACCTGAGTTCAGATCCCTAGGACACAAATAAAAGCAAGGCCCAGAGGTGTGCATTTGTGATCCCAGTGCTCAGGAGGCAGAGACAAGCAGATCTCTGGAGCTCACTGGCCAGCCAGCCTCTCAAAATATGTGAGCTCAAGGTTCAGTGAGAGACCCTGTCTCAAAAGATAAGGTGGATGGGCTGGAGAGATGGCTGTGTAATTAAGAACACATACTGCTCTTGCAGAAGACCAAGCTGACTTCCCAGCATCACAGGTAACTTCCAGCCACCTATAACTCCAGTTTCAAGGGATCCAACTCTCTTCTGTATTCGAATCATGGGTACATGTACTCACACATGCACATTCCTCCACCCAAACACACACATGTACACATAATTAAAAATAAGGTGACAGGAGCTGGAGACATGGCTCAGCAGTTAAGAGCACTGGCTGCTCTTGGAAAGGACCCAGGGTCAAATCCCAGCACCCAAATATTCTTAACTTGGCTAACAAATATTCTTAACTCCAGTTCCAGGGGATCCTCTTCTGACCTTTGCAGGCACTGTATGACATAGGAGCACTTACACACATACAGGCAATCTATTCATGCACATAAAATAATAAAAATAAATAAAATATAAAAATAAGGTGGCAGCTGGGCATGGTGGCACAAGCCTTTAATCCTAGCACTCAGAAGGCAGAGGCAGATAGATCTGTGAGACCTATGCCAGCCTGGTCTACATGGTAAAATGCCAGATGGTGATACAAGGAGGCTCTGTCTCAGAAAACAAACAAATAAACAAACAAGGTGGAGGGCAATAAAGAAAGATACCTGACATTAAAACTCTGGTGTCCTCATGGAGACACATACATGAATCCAAACACTCACAAAACCAGGTCACAAACACACACACTGTCACACTGGGTTTCTGGAGTAGTAAGTGTGAGAATCTATATTCCTGGAAAGTTCCTAGCTGTACTGATATCAAGGGCCAGAGGCAGAGAACTACTGTTCCAGCACAATGATGAACTGGAGGAAGGAAGGGAAACACAACTCAACAGGTAACAGTCATAAATGAACGAAATCTGTAGATAAACACTCTTAGAAACAGTCCGGTGTAGTGTAATTTGTATGACTATAATTTCAGCACTTTGTGAACAGAAGCAAGAATAATTCAAGTTTGGGACCAGCCTGGGCTACATAAGGGGACAGTCTCCCCCTCCTAAAACAAAACAGAACAAAACAAAATACACACCCTTCCCCATAATGTACTATACAAACAATAAAAACAGCTTCAGGCTGGAGAGATGGCTCAGCAGTTAAGAGCACTGGCTGCTCTGGCAGAAGACCTGAGTTCGGTTCCCAGAACCCACATGGCAGCTCACATTCATCTGTAACTCCAATTCCAGATGACCTGATACTCTCTTCTGACCCCATGGGCACTGCACGTGTACACGAGTGCACTTACATGCATGCAGTCAATACACTCATATACTTAAAAATAAATTTAAAAAATAAAAATAAATTTTAATTTTTTAAATTTTTTTAAAAAAGAAAACACATGTCTACTGACATGTATACTATCAAGTATATTAAACATTTAACCTAGTACATCCCTCAAATTGAATTTCAAAAACAGTAGTCACATTATGTTTCCCTTACTAAACTATATCATTTAAAAAAAAAAATTCTAGTGATTTTTTTTTTTGTCTTGTGGAGACAGGGTCTCCCTGTAGCTCCAGCTGGCCCGGAACTCACTCTGTAGACCAGGCTGGCCTTGAACTCACAAAGATCCACCTGCCTCTGCCTCCCAAGTGCTAGGCTAAAAAATTCTAGTGATTTTTTTTTTTTTGCGGTTCTTAGCCTCTGCCTTTAACTTTTGTGCTGTGCTATCCCCAGAGCACAAAAATTCTAGTGATTTTTATAGTCAGCTAAGATACTGAGGCTCATGCTAATATCTCCTGACAACTCACACTTCTGTTCCATTTCTTTCATCTCTTCAGGAGGGATCTTCAGCTTGTCCACGTGTTCTCTAACCACACTTGCCCATTTCTGTAAAGAATCCAGAGCAGTCCAGGGCTTTGACAGATCAATGACCAACATCACTAGTGTGTCCTTCAGAGATGGGGCATCAAGCGAGAACTTGAGGAGCCCTTTGTGGTACAGGTCTCCATCCAAGATCCATATATTACACCTTGTTTGATCTACGAAAGACAAGGAAATTTACCAAGGCAACACTATTAAGTCATTTAATCATCCAGCTATGTTACTTGGGATTTTAGAGCATTTCCATAGGAGATGTCTGTTAGCTTTGAGCAGGTTCAACTATCTTAGATCATTTCTGTCAATTTAGTAAAGGCCTAAAAGAACTTGACAGGCAACTGCAAGACCAGAGTATCCTCTATTTCATATTCCTTAATCAAGACCAACAGATTAAAGAGCATGTTTCTATTTTTACCATCAGCAGATAGAGCCATACATATTCAAGAACTTATATACAAAAACAAGGACAGTGATCTATAGAAGAATTAGCAGTTACACTGTTACCAGAAAACAAGGGACTGAAAAGAAGGTGAGCGAAATCACCACCACTCTGGGGGAGAATGAACTTCAAAACTGAGACCTTTAAGGATGGCAAGAAGGTCAACAGTGCACATAAGAATACCCTAAGATGCCGGGCGAGGTGGCGCATGCCTTTAATCCTAGCACTTGGGAGGCAGAGGCAGGCGGATCTTTGTGAGTTCAAGGCCAGCCTGGTCTACAGAGTGAGTTCCAGGACAGCTGGGACTACAGGGAGACCCTATCTCGAAAAGACCAAAAAAAAAAAAAAAAAAAAAAAAAGAATACCCTAAGATGCTCAAAAATCATATTTTGTGAGTTCCAACCCCAAATCAAAGTATGCCTGTGTACAACTATTTACTGATCCACATGGAATCCCAGAATAAGGGGCTGGAGAGATGGCTTAGCAGTTAAGAGCACTGGCTGTGCTTGCAGAGGGCCTGGGTTTGGTTCCCAGCACCTACTAGATACACTAGAGAAAACTCAAAGGCTACAAGGTGCACCTGAGAGCTGACTTCGGGAGGCTACCTTTACAAACATGCAACACTCACCATCCCTGTCTTCATCATGGACATTTAAGTACAAATATTCCAGTCCTCTTCCTTTCTTGTACTCTTCTATTCCCTGAATTTTTCGTATTAAGCTTGTTTTTCCAGCTCCATCTTCACCTAGATACATATTAAAAAAGGAAAAAGAAAAGTCTTTTAAACTCTAGTATGGACCAAGGATGCTTTCTGGCATCATGTGAAAAGCCAAGCTGAAATGACATCAACCACAAAGGTAATATGATGGAGGATGGCTAGGCAGCTGTGGCATCAAAGACCAAGCCTGCATCCACAGACTCCTCCTCCCAGTACTGCTGTTACTCTTGTTAAGTCTTGTTCCATCCTGCTACAAATGATGCCTTCTGTGGGGCCATGGTGATAAAATGGATGCTATGGCTTCATTATAACACCGGTTTAATTTTCAAGGCTCTCCCTCTTGGCTTTCAGGCTGAAGAATCTCAGGTAGAAACACTTCTTTTGCAAAAAACAAACAAACAAAAAACACTTCTTTTGCTTTGTTTAAAGACCAGAGTGAGACAGGTTTGCTGGGTACACTGCAGGAAGCAGAGGGCAAGTGTGGTAACAGAACCACCTGCCCTCCCTGCTTTTAGACATGATCTCACTCTATAGCCCAGGCTAGTCTTAATTCATGATTCCCTTCTCAGGTGGACTACATACAGGAATGCCACCACTCCTCACCTGGGGAAGACTGCTCATTGGCCTGGTTTGATTCATGCACATATTATGGATCATCAGAGTGATAAGGACAAAGAACTCACTCTCACCAAGATCATTCTTAAGTACAAGAAACATGGGGCTTGGGGTAGAGAATAGTTTTGGCAAGCACAAAGGAGAGAAAGAATATAGAATAGACAAAAATAAGAAATAGTCTTAAAATATTAATAGCAGAAAATCATGTGATTGAAACTTGCACAGATATAAAAAAAAAAGTATAGGGGCTGGGGACTAGTTTTAGGTGATAGTCTTAGCTATCATGCACAAAACACTGGGTTCCGTTCCAGCACCACACAAACTTGGTGTAGTGATACATGTCTATAATCCCAGCACTTAGGAGTCAGAGGCAAGAGGATCAGGCATTCAAGATCATCCTCAGCTACAAACAGTTTCAGGCCAGCTGGGCCATATGAGATCTGGTTAAAAAAATTTTGGGGGGACTGGAGAGATGGCTCAAAGGTTAAGAGCACTTCCAGATCAAAACTTGAGATCTTAGAAAAAAAAAAAAAAAAAAAGAGCACTCCCAGAACCTACATGACAGCTAACAACCATCTATAACTCTAGTTCCAGGGGTCTGATACCTACTTCTGGTCTCTGCAGGCACTGTACATATGTACACACATGTTACACTTGTAATCATGCAAACAAAACACTCATACACATAAAAAATTTTACAATTTTTGTTTTCACATTAAGCCAAAAAAAAAAAAAAGAGGTCTATGCCATAGGCCTTCTGAATGACAACCACCTGAATGCTGCCCAAGACCACAGTGGTCATGAGCACTGGTGTTTCTAATCATCTGTGGTGTCAGGCAGAGGCACAGGGGACACAGCCAGAACAGAAGAGAATGGACACACAAGCATGCCAAACTCAAAACAAAGTGTTCCCTTGGGTTAGAGAGATGCCTCAGTGATTAAGATTGCCTACTGCTCTTGCAGAACCAAGCTGGTTCCCAAAACCCATAACAGGTAGTTTGCAAGTACCTGTTTCTCCAGCTCCAAGGGATCTGACATCTCTGGCCTCCAAGGGCACCAGTACTCTTGCGCACATACGTATACACAGTCACATACATATAATTAAAAATAAAATAAGGGGCTGGAGAGATGGCTTAGTAGTTAAGAGCACTGGCTGTGCTTGCAGAAGACCAGGGTTTGGTGCCCAGTACCCACATGGCAGCTAACAATTGTCCACCATCTCCAGTTCCAGGAGACCCAACACCCTCTTTCTGGCCTCCACTGGCACTGTGTACACATGTGGTGCATTTACCATACAGGAAAGACACTCATACACATAAAATAAAAACCAACCAATCAGCCGGGCTTGGTGGCACACGCCTTTAATCTCAGCACTCAGGAGGCAGAGGCAAGCAGATCTCAGTGAGTTCTAGGCCAGCCTGGTCTACATGGTGAGTTCCGGGGCTACAGGGAGACCCTGTCTCAAAAAAGATAATCAATCAATTAAACAAATAAAATTAAAACAAATAAATCTAATTAGTTTATTAGTTTTAAAACAACAAGAAAGTGTTCCAAATGCCAGGTATGGTGGTGCTTGCTTGTAATCCCACCACTTGGTAGACTGAGGCATGTGGATCATTAGTATATGCCTAACCTGAACTACATGGCTAGTTCAAAGCCAGTCTATATTGCAAACCTCAAACCTCCCCTTAGCTCCCCCAAAGAAAATGCCTTAGAGCATTCACTACCACATTTAGTTGTAGTAGGAAGACTGGTTTTTTTCCATGAATCACTCACTAGGCAACATTTTATTATCAATTATGTTTATGTTTTATTAAATAGAACCTTAAGTAGGCAATCAAAAACTTGACATTAGGGGGTGCAGAAACAGCTCCATGGTTAAGAGCACTGGCTGCTCTTGCAGAGAAGTGGCCATTGGTTCCTAGCACCACATGGCAGCTAACAACAGCCTGTAATTCTATAGGCAGTGCACCCACAGGTGCACTTACATATATGCAGGCAAAACATTCACACACATAAAATAAGAATAAATTGAAAAAAAATTTTAAACTTGAGATTTAAAATACATATATAATGGAGCTAGGAAAGGTAGCACATGCCTTTAATCTCAGCACTTAAGAGAGAGAGGCAGGCCGACTGCTGTGAGTTCCAGGCCAGCTGGGGCTACAAGGAGACCCTATCTCAAAAAAGAACAACAAATATATATATATATATGTATATATATATGAAATTAAATGAAACATATAATATATATATATATATATATATATGAAATTAAATCAGTATGTTGAGAAGATATTTGTGCTTCCATTTTCTTTTTTTTTTTTTTAAGTATTTTTGAGACAGGGTCTCCCTTTAGTCCCAGCTGGCCAGGAGCTCACTCTGTAGACCAGGCTGGTCTTGAACTCACAGAGATCCGCCTGCCTCTGCCTCCCAAGTGCTAGGATTAAAGGCGTGCGCCACCACGCCCGGCTTGCACTTCCATTTTCACCACGGTATTATTCACAATAGCCAAGAGATGACACCAACTTAAGAGCCCATCAACAAATAATGGATAAAGAAAATACAAAACCAGATGTGGTATTGCACATCTATAATCCCAGCACTTGGGACTTGTGGACAGGAGGATCATAAGTTCAAGGTCAGCTGCAGCACTATCGGGAGTTTGAAGTCAGCTTAGGCTACATGAACCCTGCCTCAAAAAGAAAAAGAACAGGATAGACTACTATACAGTCATAAAAAAAGAAATCCTGCCAGGTGTGATGGCGCACACCTTTAATCCAGCACTCAGGAGACCCTGTCTCAAAAATACAAAAAAAAAAGAAAAAAAAAAAAGAAAAGAAATCCTGACAGTTTGATGAACTCAGAGAACACAATGTTAAGCAATATAAGCCAGGCACTGAAAAACAAGTAACACATGAATCTCCTTTATATGCAGAATATAAAGAAAATGATTCCCAGAAGTAGAGTATACAGTGGTTTCTCAGGAACTAGGGTGCTGATGAAAGAAACGATGGTCAAGGATTACAAAAACAGCGCTACTGTTCAATGTGATGAATTCTAGAACTAATAGCAGCATATAATACATGTGGAACTGCCTAGGGTGCATTTAAGCACTCTCTTCACAAGGATGACATCTACATGAAGTGATAAACATGCTCATTAGCTAGACTTAGCCATTTCCTAAGGTATGTTCCAAAAGAGCATGGTGTACACAGCAAATGTGTAATTTTGCCTAATTAAAAAATGTGGCAATTAAATGAGAATTCAGTACTATTTTTACAGTATACTATTAAACTGGCCCATCAAAATAACAGATTAGATTAAAAGCAGTAATATATATGATAATAACATTAATTCCCATGATAACCCATCCTGCTTAAACTGGAAATAAAGCTAACTGTTGCAAAGTGGAATATATTAAAACATTATTTGTTGTATTGGTGTTGCTGATTTGATTTTTTCCTTGGTTCTATAGTTTTATTGCATTTAATTCATAATTTTGGTTTTATAATTGTTTGAGAACTATAAGCAAAGAAAATTTATACCTGTCCATCTCAAGAGGCTGAGCGCCAGATTCTCACAATAAAACAATTTAAATCACCATGTAAGGAGAGCTATGGAAACTTTTAAAGAAATCTGACATCCTTTACTCTATGACAGTCTGTGTGCTGGAAGTTCTCATTCCACAGACATCAAACCATGTGGCCTAAGAAAAAGATGGTGACCAGCCTTAAAAATGTAAATAAAGAGCTGGAGAGTTGGCTCAGCAGTAAAGAGCACCGGCTCCTCTAGCAGAAGACCTAGGTTTGTTTCCCAGCACCCACATGTTAGCTTAACAACCATCTGTAACTCCAGTTCCATGGGAATCCAATGCCCTTTTCTGACTTCCTCAAGCATTGCATGAGTGCTTTTACATATATGCAGGCAATACACTCATACACATAAAAATATTAACTATTAGGGGCTAGAGAGATGGCTCAGTGGTTAAGATCACCACCTACTCTTGCAGAGGTCCCGAGTTTGATTCCCAGCACCCACATGGCAGCTAAGAACTGTCTTTAAGCCAGGCATGGTAGCACAGCCTTTGATCCTAGCACTCAGGAGGCAGAGGCAGGTGGATCTCTGTGAGTTCAAGGCCAGCCTGCTCTACAGGGTGAGTTCCAGGCCAGCTGGAGCTACAGGAAGAACCTGTCTCAAAAAAAAAAAAAAAACAAATAAATAAAAAAATAAATAAATAAACTATTAAAAAAACTTGAATCCATAAAAATAAGTAGTTAAAAAATAAGTTGTTATGTACAACTACTCTTTATATGACCTAGGATTTTTCTCTTTAATCTATATTTGCATCTTTAATAGCAGGATCTCACTATGTAGCTTAAGGAGGTCTAGAACTCAGGAGTCTAATGTCTCAGCATCCCAGAGTGCTAGGATTATAGGTGACTTCATACTATGAAGAATAAAGATACTGGTTTGATTGAGCCAGTCCCAAAATATTACTTATTTCAAAATATGTTACACAATATGTACAATTTATTTTTCAATTTGAAAAAAAACTGAGACACCATAGGCCCCAAAATTAAATGAGCTTCTATTTGTTTCTTAATATTTCAAGTTACTTAATTGTGAATGTTTCTGAATAAAATATAGACACAGAAAATATGAACCAACTAAATATAATCATTCATAATCTGGCTATCTCTGTGCTATTATGGTTGATTTTCACTTTTTAGGGCTTGGGACAAAACCCAGACCTCAAGTACTAACCACTGAGCTTGACTGATTTCAGCCTGGCTAGCTTGGAACTCACTGTATGAGTGACCTTAGAGATCTTCCTGCCTCTGCCTCTCTGGGATTAAAGTCATGCAACTATTAGATCTATGTAGGTGCAAACCCCAGATAAAAGACAGGCACGTGAGGCTTAGGTCACTCCAGGAACATATTTACTTCAGGAATTGTCAGGGCTAGCATGGCAGTTGGCAACACGGTGACTGAAGCACACCCCTTTATAGCCATTGGGCAGGACCTCTAGTAAAAGGGAAGAAGTCATAAGATTGACAGCCTCTGGAGGAAGTGGACATCTGTGTGTCCCTTGGGATTCTGGGAAACCCAGACCTAAAAGCAACACCAGCCCCCAGGATGATTGTTTTAAATAACAACTTTGTGTCTTCCTTTTGGTTTATTTAATTTCTAACTTTAACTGTTCAAGGCAGTAAACTCAGTTAGGGGCCTGAATTAAGACATCAACAACACTATCACTTTGACTCCACTCCACTTACCACCTTAGGTTCCAGCAACTCTCATTAGAATGCAGCTACTTCTGGTCCCAAGGACTGCATACCAGTGGAAGGGTTCTCCCTGCTATCTCCACACCAGAGTCTACTGCTCTCAGGACATGGTGCCATTTTCTCACTAATTAAGAATCCTCAAACACCTTGTTTGGAGCTATAGTTCAGCAGTTAAGAGCACTAGCTGCACTTGCAGGGGACATGGGTTCAATTCCCAGCACCCACAGGGCAGCTAACAACACTCTATAACTCCAGTTCCAAGGAATATGATGCATTCTTCTGACCTCTGGGCAATGCATGACCTGTGTGCACTTACACACATGCAGACAATACAGTCACACACATACAATAAAAATAATTTTTTAAAGGAGCTGGACTTGAGAATCTGCACTTTAACAAGCTCCCAGAGATGCTAATGCTGCTGGTTCTACACTCTGAACACCATTATGTTAGCCATTTATCTCACTACACAAACATTAGAAATCTAAAGACCCACCAGTTACAGTTACTGTCCAAGGAAAGCCCAGCGATGCCTGAAGTCAGAAGGGATTTTGCAGTGAAGGCCCCACTTCAACCAAACCTTTCAGGATTAATGAACACCCAGTTAGTAAGGGAAAGCGAGTGCAGAGCCTAAGGCAAAGGAAGAAGTGTCCTTCTAGAAAGGACAAATAAACAACTGGCATAGTGTTTATATCCAGCTTTAGTGTCAACTTGGTAAACCAAGGTTGAGGGAACCTCAATTAGGGAATTTCCTCCATTGGACTGCCCTGTGGCCAGGTCTGGGGTATTTTCTTGATTGTTGAGCGATGTGGGAGGACCCAGCCTACAGTGGGCAGTGCTGCCCTGGGGCAGGTTGTTCTGTATTAAGAAAGCAGGCTGAGCAGGGGATAGGGGGGCAAGCCAGTAAGCAGCATTCCTCTATGGTCTGTGCTTCAGCTCCTGCCTCCTGGTTCCTGGTTCCTGCCCCGAGTTCCTACCTTGGGCTCCCTCAGTGATGAACTGTGACCTGGAAGATATAATACAAATAAACCCTTTCCTCCTCAAATTAGTATCGGTCAGAGTGTTTTATCATAGCAATGAAAAAGCAAATTAGAACAGAAATTGGCACCGGAAAGAGTGGGCTATTGCTGTGACAGACCTGACTTTAGTATTTTGAGGAGGTTATTGGAAATGTTTGGAACTTTGGGCTAGAAAAGTCATTGAGTGTTCCTAGCACTTGGGAGGCAGAGGCAGGTGGATCTTTGTGAGTTCAAGACCAGCCAGGTCTACAACGTGAGTTCCAGGACAGCTGGGGCTACAGGGAGACCCTGTCTCAAAAAGACCAAAAAAAAAAAAAAAAAAAGAAAAGTCATTGAGTGCATAAGTTTGTGGCTCTGGAGCTTAGAACAGTTATGCTAAAAGAGGTGTAGATGATGGAGGCCTGGCTTGTGAACTTTCAAAGGGAAGCAGACTATCAGTACTGTTTGTATGCCATTTTGAATTGAGAATTGAACTGAGAATCTATAGTTTTTGTTTGGCTAGGGCTGAAGAATCAGCTGTGATTAAGAAGAGACCAGAACCTGAAGTGAAACCTTTGTTTTACTGGGATAATTGATGCTGATTAGCTGGGGCTGAAAAATCAGCTGTAAGTAACAAGAGACCAGCATCACTGTGGTAAAATCTTCTGGGAAGTGTTTCCTCAGGGTCACCACACAGAAGCTGCAGTCCAGAAGGGGCCCAAGCCTCCATTAAAACTGGAAACAGGCCTTGGTAATGTTTGAGTCTCCTTGCCAGGCGTGGTGGCGAAGGCCTTTAATCCTAGCACTTGGGAGGCAGAGGCAGGCGGATCTTTGTGAGTTTAAGGCCAGCCTCATCTACAGAGCAAATCCCAGGACAGCTGGGGCTACAGGGAAATCCTGTCTCGAAAAGACAAAAAAAAAAAAAAAAGTCTCCTATACAGTTCTGGTGTTGAAAGCATGAAAGAGTCACAGAGAGCAGCTGAGACTTGGCACTGTGAGAGGACAGGAAGGCCACTGGTGAAAGTACAGTCTCAGTTGGAGTGGACTTCCAAGACTGCAGGGGTCATGAAGAGAAGCTGAGGCTTCACACCAGGAAAGGTCAAAAAAGACCTTGCGGTAAAGGTGCAACCTCAATTTCAGTGGAGACTCCACCTTTTCGGAGAAGCTAGGACTATGTGACGACCACCAAGGTGGCAGCAGGTGTGGAAGGGAGCTGGCCTGGGTCTGTGAGATGATCTGTGCGTGCTGTGGACTGCAGAGTCAGAGAAGGGGAGCTGCTGAAACCCTGTGGAACTCAGAAGACAGTGAGTGAATCCCAGATGACCAGCCTTGAGCTATTTGCTGGACTCAGGTTTTGCTTAGATGTGCCCGATTCTTCCCTTTGAAATAACACAGTATTTGTTTTGGATTTTACAGGAGCCCGCAGTTAGACTTTTAAAAGAGACTGTGAACTTCTAAGTGTTTGGATTTTTTTTCAGAACTGTAGGGCTTTTAAGGTTGTACTGTCTTATATCATGAGGTTAATGTTAGCATCCTCTCTTGGACAAGAAATGGAAAGAATTGTGGCTTAATAGTGATGTTTCATGTGTCAAGTTGACAAGGGGTCAATTGTGCTGGATAGCTTTAATGTGTCAACTTGACACACCTGTGTTGAGGGAGCCTCAATTGGGGGAATTGTCTCTATTGGACTGGCCTGCGACCATGTCTGTGGGGTATTTTCTTGATTGTTGAGTGATTTGACAGAGAGAGAGAGAGAGAGAGAGAGAGAGAGAGAGAGAGAGAGAACTTGGTATGTATATGGGGTGAGTGAATGAATGAAAAAATAAAATTAAAAAATAAATAAAAGTGCCTGAAATGTAGGGAGGTCATATTATAAAGGGCATCTTATGCCAGGTTATGAAAGTTAAAACTATGCTCATGACAACGGTGACCCACTGGCAGTTTAGCTATTTTAGAACTACCCCCATGGCAAAAACCAGGAAGATGGACTTGTAAATCTAAGACAGGCCTGGTGGCACAAGTCTGTAATCCCAGCATTCAGAAGGCTTAATTAAGCAGGCAGGAATTTTGCAAGTTCAAGGCTAGCCTAGGCAATTTAGTGAGATGCTATCTCAAAATAAAAACCAAAAGGCTCAGCAAAGGTAAAGCCACTTGTCACTAAGCTTGACAACTTGAACTCAATCACCAGGACTCACATAGTAGACCAAAGCTGACTTCAGCAAGCTGTCCTCTGACCTCCACATACGTGCTATGGCATGCACAAAACAAATAAATGGGGGGCTAGAGAGATGGCCTAGCGGTTAAGGGCACCGACTGCTCTTACAGAGGACCTGGGGTTTGATCCCCAGCACCCACATGGCGGCTGCGAACCGTCTGTAAACTCCAATTCCGGGAGAACTCCAGTTCCAGGGGAATCCGACGCCCTCTTCTGACCTCCGCGGCATTGCACGACATGGGTGCACAAACCTACATGCAGACAGTACATTCATACACATAAAAAATAAATAAAATATATGTAAATTTTAAAACTCTAAAAATAAATTGAGGGGTGTAGCTGTAGCTCAGTGTAGAGCATTTGCCTAGCGTGCTGTTGGGTTCTATCCCCAGAACCACCTCCACACACAAAAAACAAAGCACGGGCTGGAGAGATGGCTCAGCAGTTAAGAGTGCCAACTGCTCTTGCAGAGGACCCGGGTCCGATTCCCAGCATCCACATGGTGGCTAAGAACCTCTTTAACTCTAGTTCCAGGGGAATCCAACACCCTCTTCTGACCTCCGTGGCATTGCATGATACGGATACTCCAACCTACATGCAGACAGTACACTCATACACATAAAAAATTTTTTTAAAAATTAAATAAAAACAAAGCAAAAATATAACCTTCCACTATTCCTTACTCCACTGTGGTTCTTCTCCACTGAACTCACCAGCACACCATGCACTTGGTCTCTACTCCCAAAGCGTGTTCCCGAAGGACAGGTAATTTTGTCAGTTTTATCCATGGCTATATCCCTAGTATGACAAAGGGTCTATCAATTCTTTCAGAGCAAAATGCATATTCTAACCCTTCTACAGTATAGCCACTGAAAGATCGTATCTCACAAAGTACCATCAATTTGATATTGGCCTAAAATTAATCTGACTTTCACCAATTCCTGAATGAAACTGTCATTTTCTCTAGTTAATATTTAAAAATTTACTGTTCTGGGTCTGCAAAGTAAAGTGCTAAGAAGCTAGGGGAAAACAAGACGTTCCAAGTCTGCTGACATGTGCTTCCAAAGAGCACAAATTAGCAGCTATAGCACACTCTATGCTTGCTCATATAGTTAATGGAGAAATTGTTGGCAGCCTACCACACAATGTGTGCTGTACCACGCCCTAAGGTGGCGCTGACTTCCTGAGTTGCTAGAACAACTACAAGCCGTTTCCCGCCGTTGCCTTTGCATTGGGCAAACTGCGCTCCCGGGTTTCGGCACCACTTGTCCCGCGCGCTGTAGTCTCACTGGCAAGAACTTCACGCGGACAACAGGATTCTTCTGTGGTAATATTTATTGTGCACAGCTCTTTTGTGAGAAGGACCCCGAAATGGGGCAGAAGCACCGTTTATATAGTAGTCCAGAGGGTTCGGGTATGCTCTGGATTGGTGCACCGTCCGATGCCTCATTAGCATGCCCAAGGCGCGGGCCCAGAGAGCTCGGGCCCGGGAGCGCAGTTTGCCCAATGCAAAGGCAACGGCGGGAAACGGCTTGTAGTTGTTCTAGCAACTCAGGAAGTCAGCGCCACCTTAGGGCGTGGTACAGCACACATTGTGTGGTAGGCTGCCAACAGTTCCCCCTTTCTGTTTTAATAGAGCAAGGTCTCTGGGCCGCAGCTGNCTGAGTTGCTAGAACAACTACAAGCCGTTTCCCGCCGTTGCCTTTGCATTGGGCAAACTGCGCTCCCGGGCCCGAGCTCTCTGGGCCCGCGCCTTGGGCATGCTAATGAGGCATCGGACGGTGCACCAATCCAGAGCATACCCGAACCCTCTGGACTACTATATAAACGGTGCTTCTGCCCCATTTCGGGGTCCTTCTCACAAAAGAGCTGTGCACAATAAATATTACCACAGAAGAATCCTGTTGTCCGCGTGAAGTTCTTGCCAGCGAGACTACAGCGCGCGGGACAAGAAATCAAGAGCTATTTTTGCAGGTCTTTTTGAGACAGGGTCTCCCTGTAGCCACAGCTAGCCTACAACTCCCTGTGAAGACTAGGGTGGCCTGGATGTCAGAGATCTGTCTGCTCAGTGTCCCAAGTATGCCACCATGCCTGGTGAAATCAACAGCTTTTACTTCCTTCCATCTCTAAAGTGCCAACAATAAAGTCTGTTTCTCATAGAGATACTGTCTTCTCTTCTAGAAATTTAAATGATATCTATGTTTTCAACCCCTTGGAGATCCATTTTAAAATAAACTTCACAAAATAAAATCTAAGAAAAGAGCCAATTCCAGCCCAACAAATAGAGTTAATTTAAAAAAAATTTTTTTTGAGACAGGGTCTCCCTGTAGCCCTAGCCAGACTGGAACTCACTATGTAGACCAGGCTGGCCTTGAATCTATAAAGGTGTGTGCCACCATGTCTGGCTTAAAAATTATTCTTATATCCTTTTATGTGTGCAGGTATGCATGCAAAAGCATGCATGTGGAAGTCAGAGGGCAATTTGCAGTAGTTGGTTCCCAGCTTCTACCATATGCGTCCTGAGGACCAAACTCATATGGTCAGGCTTAGTGGCAAGCACCTGTACCCAATGATCCATCTTTTGAGCCCCTGTAGTTAGGCCTCAACAGGGCACGGCGGTGCACACCAAGATTTCAACACTGGGAATGTCGGTTCTCCTATAAGCAGGAGGTGAAGGACTTGCTTCTGAGGAGATCACAGACAAAAAATTGTTCTAGTCTTCTCTAGCAGGCGCTGGCTCTCCTTGCTTACCAAACAAACTATGTCATAGGCACTGAAGATCCTTTACCAGCAGTCATGCCAACCACTTGTGGCCACAGTCTCTGTTCATAGTGTGCTTCATCTGTACCACCTGTCCTGGGCCCTTACCATATGGATTAATACTGCTCATGACTCACAACTATAAAACTCAAGTGGCTAGCTCTTATCTGTAACAGCTCAATTAATAGTGTAAGCCCATAATGCATTCTTTTTCATTAAATTTAGGAAAACTTCCCAGTCATTGAGTTCAGTTTGTCAGCTAGCCAAGTTTGGAGATACTCAAATGCTCAGAGACTGAGGACATACCTCAGTGGCACAGCACGCTCAGCTGGCCATAAGCTAGGATTGGGTTCTATCCTTAGCATCAAAAATAAAAAATAAAAATGAAAATAAAGAGGGAGTCCATGATAAACCTCCTCTTGTATATACAACAGAAGCATAAAGAATGTTAAAAGTGAAGGGTTGTGGACATAGCTCAGTGGTACAGTACTTGCCCAACATGGGCAGTGTGATCCTTAGTACCACAAAAACAACAAAACACTACACTTTACCAATTTCATGTGTGTATGCATGTTTGTATGTGTGGGGACACATGCATGGTGTGTGTGCATGTGGAGGGCTGAGGTTGATGTTAGGAATCATCCATTGTTCTTCCACCTTATTCTTTGAGGAAGGAGCTCGCTGATATTGCACGTCTTGCTAGTGGTGTGGTCTGGGGATCCCCTATTATCCTCCATCCAGGCTGGAATTACAAGTGAGTGACACATCTACCCAGCACTTACCTACACACTTGGAATCTAGACTCTGGTCTTCAGGCTTGCATGGCAAGTGCTTGAGCCATCTCTAGATCCCAAAATGCTTTATTCATATGTAGCTGGGCTTGGTAGGACTCCCTATGATCTCAGCCCTGAGATGCTGAAACAGGAGAATTCCAAGTTCAAAGTGGCCTAAGCTACACTAGACTCTACCTCAAATAACAAAACAAAAAAGGTAAAAATTCAAGACTTATAGTAAAGGTGCTTTCCATCAAGTATGATGACATTAGTTCCCTGGAACCACATGGTGGAAGGAGATCACATACTCTCACTTGTCCTCTGACCTCCACACATGTGCAATTGCACATGTGCACGAACATATACATATAATAAATAAATGTTTAAAAATTCAAGATACCTACTCCTTTGTCATTGGTAAACATTTAAGAATCATCTTTATTAATCCCAGCACTCCGGAGGCAGAGGCAGGCATATCTTTGTGACTTCAAGGCCAGCCTGGTCTACTACATAGTGAGTTCCAGGACAGCTGGAGCTACAGGGAAACCCTGTCTCAAAAAGACCATAAATAAATAAATAAATAAATAAATAAATAAATAAATAAATATCTTTAATGGCAAGCTGTTTGTAAAACAGAAGTCAATAAATTAACATGATTGTTTTTTGGAAAACAAAATATTGAATCTAACAGTCTGAGGAGTAAAAACAAGGTAGAAGTGGGCTGGAGAGATGGCCTAGCAGTTAAGAGCGCCGACCGCTCTTACAGAGGACCCGGGTTCGATCCCCAGCACCCACATGGCGGCCGAGAACCATCTGAAACTCCAATTCCAGGAGAACTCCAGTTCCAGGGGAATCCGACACCCTCTTCTGACCTCCACAGCATTGCACGACACGGATGCACAAACTTGCATGCAGACAGTACATTCATATACATACAGAAATTAAAAAAAATTTTTTTTTTAATTATTAAAAAAAAAAGGTAGAAGTAATTACATATACAGTTTATTCTTCACAGGGGATGTGCTTTTTTTTTTTTTTCCGGTCTTTTTGAGACACGGTCTCCTTGTAGCCCCAGCTGTCCTGGAACTCACTCTGTAGACCAGGCTGGCCTTGAACTCACAAAGATCTGCCTGCCTCTGCCTCCCAAGTGCTAGGAGGGATGGATGTGCTTTTAAAAGGCCAAGTACAAGCTGATCATGGCTGCTCATACCTGTAATCCCTGAAAGGCAGTATTAATACAAGTTCAAGACAATCCTGGGCTGCATGACCCCCAGACTCT
The DNA here is from genome assembly GCA_009823505.1 of Rhizomys pruinosus. Taxonomy (NCBI): domain Eukaryota; kingdom Metazoa; phylum Chordata; class Mammalia; order Rodentia; family Spalacidae; genus Rhizomys; species Rhizomys pruinosus. Next base: position 317,070 of record VZQC01003831.1, on the reverse strand, counting down.
AAGGTAGCAAGATACAGTAAAGAGGCCTATGTGGCTTCAAACCAACCTGAGAATATTCACCCACCTATCTTCAATTCTTTGGCTTGAAGCTAGCATTGAAATACTCACCAGAGAGGCTGGAGAGATGGCTCAGTGGTTAAGAGCACCAACTGCTCTTGCAGAGGACCAGGGTTCGATTCCCAACACCCACATGGCGGCTAAGAACAGCCTTTAAGCTGGGCGTGGTGGCACACACCTTTAATCCTAGCACTCGGGAGGCAAAAGCAGGCAAATCTCTGTGAGTTCAAGGCCAGCCTGGTCTACAGCATGAGTTCCAGGCCAGCTGGGGCTATAGGGAGACCCTGTCTCAAAAAGACCAAACAAAAAAAAGAAAAGAAATACCAGAGTTAAATATGTCAGCCAACTCCTTAACAATCTGTAAACATAGGCTTCCTCAACCAGTTTCTACTTAAGCAAACCAAAGTGATAACCCTTCTATAAAGTCAAGAACTTTAGGTGACGATGTTAAAAGAAGCATTTTATCTAAATTTGCAACTTTATAGATTTTCTTAAAGAAGATACACTTTTCTTTGGAGGGGCAGTGCTAGAAATTGAATATAGGACTTCATACCCCCATTCACTAGGACTCTGAGCTATAACCCCAGTACCAGAGAATATACTTTCAAAAAAAAAATTTTTTTTTTTTTGAGATAGGGTCAGAGACATTTAGGAACATCAGGAGCACTGAAGGACACAGCTCAGTGGTAGAGAACTTACTTGGATAAGGGCATGGCTCAGTGGTAGAGCACTTACTTGGCTAAGGGCATGGCTCAGTGGCAGAGCACTTACTTGGCTAAGGGCATGGCTCAGTGGTAGAGCACTTACCTAGCTAAGGGCATGGCTCAGTGGTAGAGCACTTACTTGGCTAAGGGCATGGCTCAGTGGCAGAGCACTTACTTGGCTAAGGGCATGGCTCAGTGGTAGAGCACTTACCTGGCTAAGGGCATGGCTCAGTGGTAGAGCACTTACTTGGCTAAGGGCATGGCTCAGTGGCAGAGCACTTACCTGGCTAAGGGCATGGCTCAGTGGTAGAGCACTTACTTGGCTAAGGGCATGGCTCAGTGGCAGAGCACTTACTTGGCTAAGGGCATGGCTCAGTGGTAGAGCATTTACCTGGCTAAGGGTATGGCTCAGTGGTAGAGCACTTACTTGGCTAAGGGCATGGCTCAGTGGTAGAGTGCTTGCCTGGCTAAGGGCATGGCTCAGTGGTAAAGCACTTGCCTGCCTAGTATACAAACCAAAGGGGCAAAGATTTGATTAGACTACAGTCAAATTCTCCATGACAAATAAGCTTGTATTTATGTCACTCTGCTCAATAAGCCACTCACTATAGGATCCAAGCACTTAACAGAACTTCAGTTTTATCATAAAGCAAAAACAGCTATCCATTCTCATTTCTATGCTCAAATTTAAAAACTAAAAGAAAATCTCTCAAAATCCAGTCAGCAGAAGTGTATGAGGATAGTGGTACTTCCCTGGAGGAGCTCAAATTCAGCAAAGGGATATAATACCAAGAAACTTTTTAATTACACATTGACTTTATTAATTACTCATTAATTCATTTATTTAGTGGAGGAGAGAGGACATGTGCTGTGCATCTGGATGTCAGAGGATAATGTTTAGCAGTTGGTACTCTCCTACCATGAGGGTGTCAGGGATCAAACTCGGGTCACTAGGCTTAGCAAGCTCCTGACCCAATGAACCATGGCCCCATACTAAGAAACTCTGTAATAGAAATTTACAGATGAAGACTATGAAGACTTGCAAGGCATGGTGGCATACACCTTTAATCCCAACACTTTTACAGGCAGAGGCAAGTGGATCTCTGTGAGTTCAATGACAGCCGGGTCTACACAGCAAGTTCTAGTCCAGTAAGGGCTGCATAGTAAGACCCCGTCTCAAACAAACAAAAGCATGTGAAGGTTGTGACACACCATCATTAATTGTGTGAACCTAAATGTGGTGCTTTGAATGACAAATGTCTCTCATAAACTCATACTTGTCTCCAGTTGGTGGCACTGTTTGGGGAGGTCATGGAATCTTTAGGAGGTGGAGCTTTGCTGGAGGAAGTCTATCCCTGGGGGGCAGGTTTTGAGGGTTTAAAATGTGATCTCTCAGCTTCCTGCTCTGGTCACCCGCTGCCATATTTTCCCAGCCATTAGACCCCCACCTGAAACCATAAGCCAAAATCAACTCTTCCGTAAGTTGCTTTGGTCATGGTGTTTGCTCAGAGCAACAAAAAGTAACTAAAACACTGGACCAGTCAGGTAAATATTCTCCAATGTCCAATGATGTCTCTATGGTGGTAAAGTTCTATGACTAGTGTTATTCATTACTTCATCACTGACACACTAGGAATGAAATTCCTTTATAAGACTCCAGCATTACTTTGAAAAAGAACATGAAGGGGCTGGAGAGCTGGCTCAGCAGTTAAGAGCACAGCTAACAAGTGTCTGTAACTCCAGTTCCAGGGGACTCCAACACCCTCTTTATGACTCCACAGGCATTTCACGACAAAGGTGCACTTATACCTATAGGCAATACACTCATACACATAAAATAAATAGTTTTTAACAAGTGGGCCTGGAGAGATGGTTCAGCAGTTAAGAGCACAGCTAACAAGTGTCTGTAACTCCAGTTCCAGGGGACTCCAACACCCTCTTTATGACTCCACAGGCATTTCACGACAAAGGTGCACTTATACCTATAGGCAATACACTCATACACATAAAAATAAAAATGGTGGTGGCGCCGGGTGTGGTGGCGCATGCCTTTAATCCTAGCACTTGGGAGGCAGAGGCAGGCGGATCTTTGTGAGTTCAAGACCAGCCTGGTCTACAGAGTGAGTTCCAGGACAGCTGGGACTACAGGGAGACCCTGTCTCGAAAAGACCAAAAAAAAAAAAAAAAAATGGTGGTGGCATGGGTATCGTGGCACATGCCTTTGATCCCAGCACTCAGGAGGCAAGAGGATCTCTGAGTTCAAAGCCAGCCTGGTCTACATAGTGAGTTCCAGGACAGCTAAGGCTACAAGGAGACCCTGTCTCAAAAAAACAAACAAAAAAACATGAATCGTTTGAGAATAGTCCCAGCAAAACACTTCAGGAGACAGGAGGTTAATGTAACCGTTCCCATGAATGCTCCCACAGCACGCCATTATGAGAAGTGTTCTATAAACTTTATTACATACAATGCTCAGCACAAGTGTAGAAGGTAAGCAGCACCATCTGAAAGATAAAGTAACCTGCTAAAGGGTTGAGACTTGAACCCTACCAGTGCCCTTAAACATGGTACCACACCATCCTGTTCCGGAGACAGCTTCCCATCATTCTCCTCCAGTTCAAGGTGGATGCGAGTGACCGACCACAGGTAAAATAAGATGGCACTCTACATCTTCTGAGCTTCGTCTCTGGTTGTAGGCTCAAGCACCGGACTCCTGCATAGCACAGGTTTGCTACCACACTCCTGCTTTCTCTGCAGAGCTTTGATTTGCATCTCCACACTGCCGATGGCTACATTAGAGTGCACATCATGATAATCAAGAGAGAAGGAATCCCAACCTGCCACGGGTCTTGCTTGTCATGTAAATACAAGATGTCTAAATCATCCTATTTCATCTGAAAGCTCTGGTGACAAAAGCCATAAGGGCCCTTTCACTCAGCTACTTCTGGCTTAGGTCTTCGCCACAGTCCTTCCCAGATTATTCCTAGGACTCAGAGGCAGGGCTTTCTGATGTGCTCCCATCTCCTCAGTGGGTTACAGCAAGGGCCGGCTGTCACCCGGCTCCAGGACCAGGTACTATAAGGAAACCTTGACACACACCTGTTCCAGACTACATGCTTGGAAACATCAAGAAGTATCTGCAAAGCAGAGAGACAAGATGAATTTTGAGTCCTGGAGAAGCTGTGAAACTTGGGGCACAAGGCCCTCTGTAAAACAGTAGACATACCACATCATACCTAGAACTCCCATCACTCAGCAATCCATGCCACATGAAAAAATTAAAATGTTCTTAATTATTTCTCTTACTCTCAAAGGCTTGTTAGCGATGAATTAAAAATCAGTTAAATTCAATATGCACTTACTAAAGCCAATAAATGCTGATCCTAATGGCTATCAATAGCACCTATGCTCCAGGAGGTCAAAGTCTTACTGATGTGATGGCTCTTTATCAACAAGTATGGTATACACCTTATAATGACATAAACTTTTTATTTAGCAATTCCATTTGAGGTAATTTATCCCAAGGATCATATCAGGTACATGGAAAATAAGGTACAGCAATGAAGTATAATCAAGTATAATTATGATATTATAAAACATAGGGGTTTTTTGTTTGTTTGTTTGTTTGTTTTAGTTTTTTTGAGACAGGGTCTCCCTGCAGCCCCAGCTGGCCTGGATGTGATGGCTAATCTAGTCAACTTGACTAGATCTTAGATTAACTAAAATGAGAAAGACTTTTGGATTGGTTCATTTGAAGCTGGAAGACCCACCCTAAATATGGGTGTTACCTTCTGATTGGCAGCCTGTATAAAAGGTGGTAGCAGAAGGGAGCTCTTGCTTTTCTGCTGCTTGCCTTCTTTCTCACTGATGAGTTCATCTTGCTGCTGTGACCAACTCCCTGGATTCCAACGTACACTGAATCCATCAACTACTGAGATATCTACCCTCGTGGACTAAGCAACTACTGGATTCTCAGCTTCTCCAGTGTGGTACAGCCATTGCTGGACTACTCAAGACTCTAGGGGGCTGGAGAGATGGTTCAGCAGTTGGGAGCACCGATTGCTCTTCCAGAGGACCCGGGTTCAATTCCCAGCACCCACATGGTGGCTAAGAACTGACTTTGAGCCGGGCGTGGTGGTGCACGCCTTTAATCCTAGCACTCAGGAGGCAGAGGCAGAGGCAGGCAGATCTCTGTGAGTTCAAGGCCAGCCTGGTCTACAGAGTGAGTTCCAGGCCAGCTCAGGCTATAGGGAGACCCTATCTCAAAAAGGAAAAAGGAAAAAAAAAAAAAAAAAAAAGACTCTATCCTGTGAGATAAATAATAAACCCATATACACACATATTCTACTGATTCTGTTTCTTTATAGAACCTTGACCAACACAATGGAACTTGCTGTGTAGACCAGGCTGGCCTCAAAGAGCTCCACCTGCCTCTGCCTCCCAAGCACTAGGATTAAAAGAGTGTACCACCATTCCTGGCTCAAACACACTATTCAATAAGAAGAGATAAAGCCAGGCTGGTGAGTAAAAAAAAAAGTATTTTCCAAGTAAGTCTGAAGACCTGAGTTTGATCTTTGGATCCCACATAAAGGTGGGGGAAAAGAACTGATTCAACCAAATTGTCGTCTATCATGTATATGGTATGCTGAGGCACATATGCATACCCCCCACCCTCATCATACACACATACAATAAAACTTTAAAATAGGGGCTGGAGAGATGGCCTAGCGGTTAAGAGCGCCAACTGCTCTTGCAGAGGACCCAGGTTCAATCCCCAGCACCCACTTGGCGGCTGAGAACCATCCTTAACTCCAGTTCCAGGGGAATCCAATGCCCTCTTCTGACCTCTGTGGCATTGCACGACACAGTGCACAAACCTACATGCAGACAGTACACATAAAAAATAAAATTCATACACATAAAAAAAATTTAAAAAAAGTACATTAAACAAACTTTAAGCCGTACCTATTAACATAAAAAAACAATCTTGTGGGGGCTGGAGAAATGGCCTAGTGGTTAAGAGCACCGACTGCTCTTGCAGAGGACCCAGGTTGGATCCCCAGCACCCACATGGTGGCTGAGAACCATTTTTAACTCCAGTTCCAGAGGAATCCGACACCCTCTTCTGACCTCCATGGCACTGCATGACACAGGTGCACAGACCTACATGCAGACAGTACATTCATACACATACAAAAAAAACCCCAATCTTGTTACATTAAGTGAAGCACGGTTCATGAAGTAAAAAAAAAAAAAAAACAAGACTATGCCCGGCATGGTGGCGCACACCTTTAATACTAGCACTTGGGAGGCAGAGGCAGGCAGATCTTTGTGAGTTTAAGGCCAGCCTGATCTACAGAGTGAGTTCCAGGACAGCTGGGACTACAGGAAGACACTGTCTCGAAAAGACTATAAAATGTAAACAGACTATACGAGCATGGTGGCGCACGCCTTTAATCCTAGCACTTGGGAGGCAGAGGCAGGGGGATCTTTGTGAGTTCAAGGCCAGCCTGGTCTACAGAAGGAGTTCCAGGACAGCTGGGGCTACAGGGAGACCCTGTCTCGAAAAGACCAAAAAAAAAAAAATTTTTTTTTCTTAAAATATTTCATTCCTTTCATTTTATATGTGAGTATATTGCCTGCATGTATATAAGTGTACTGGTGTTCATGCAATGTCCCCCTTTCAGAAGAAGGCACTGTATTCCCCTGGAACTGCAGTTACGGATGGTTGTTAGCCACCATGTAGGTGCTGGGACCTGAACCTGGATCCTCTGCAAGAGCAGCTGGTACTCTTAACCACTGAGCCATCTCCAGATATATGCTAGTCTTTACATCATTCTATTCCTGGTTTTACAGTCCCATAATCAGTCATGCCAGAAAATAGCTAATAATAATTCAGCTAATAAAAATGTGTTTCCCACCATGACAGAATCTTGGTGATCTTGAATCCTAGGTCTTCACAAGATTAACAGTTTCAGGGGCTTAGGATAAAGCTCTGAGTATACCATGCTTGAGAGGCTATGAGTATGATCCTCAGTATCTCAAAAAAAGAAAGAATTTCATAAAAGAGGGCAAGAAGGAGAGAGGGAGCAAGGGAGGGAGGGAATCAAGGAGAAAGGGGTTGGGAGTTAGGAAAGGAAGGGGAAAGAAAAGAATACAGACGGATTAAACACTGTCAGTCTTTCTGGATTTCATGAGTACATTAAATGACTACATAAACACAAGAGTTATGAACAGTCATCTCTCAATGAACTATACCCTAAAGTCCAATAAATATTTGGATTTTCTTATTTTCCCTTTCTTTTAATATACAGTCTTACACTCGTAAACTAAAAAATGTCAGTGTTCAGCTAGACAGTATGCCAGAGCAGTTAAGTCAGAACTTGGTGAAGGGAACGCTAGAGGAGCTATCTAATTCTGCTTTTCCCTCAGTGTCCATCTGTAGTGGCAGTATCAACCAAAAGTGTCATAGAAGGGGCTGGAGAGATGGCCTAGTGGTTAAGAGCGCCAACTGCTCTTGCAGAGGACCCAGATTCAAATCCCAGCACCCACATGGCAGCTGAGAACCGTCTTTAACTCCAGTTCCAGGGGAATCCGACACCGTCTTCTGACCTCCGCAGCATTGCACGACATGGGTGCACCAACCTACATGCAGACAGTACATTCATCACTCATACACATTAAAAAAAAAAGTGTCATAGAAGATGCTGTATTGAGGACAGACCAAAATCAGCATATCAGAGCTTTGAAAAATTGAGCCCATGTGGCTTATACATAAGTGAACTAATAACTGCAGACTATCTTCTCAATTATGCTGTCAGATGTAATGCCGGAAAAATAGGCAATGTAGGTAGGGATCTCAAAAATAACTGCAAAATCAAGGTTACTGAATTTTAAATTTTGGTTAATCAAGACTCTAGGTGATACACATATGGACCACTCCTGAATTTAAACTTAATTTTGTCTTTCGACTATCTTAATCAGTTTGTTCAATCACCTATTTCTGAATCCAAACATGCTGCTTGATTAAATTACAGATTTGATATACCAACTGAGTGTTTAATCTTTGCATTGTAGAACATTAAGAAATTGAGGGACTGGAGAGATAGCCTAGCGGTTAAGAGCACCGACGCTCTTGCAGATGACCCGGGTTCGATCCCCAGCACCCACATGGCGGCTAAGAACCGTCTGTAACTCCAATTCCAGGAGAACTCCAGTTCCAGGGGAAACCGAGACCCTCTTCTGACCTCCGCGGCATTGCACGACACGGGGTGCACAGACCAGCATGGCAGACAGTACATTCATAACACATACAAAGATAAATAATTAAAAAAATAAAAAAAAAAAAAAAAAGAAATTGGAAGTGTTGGGCCTGGAGAGATGGCCTAGCGGTTAAGAGTGCCACTCGCTCTTCAGAGGACCCGGGTTCGATCCCCAGCACCCACATGGAGAGGG
>VZQC01003831.1:184851-308603 GCA_009823505.1 Rhizomys pruinosus | reverse complement strand
TGGGGACTAAAGGGGAGACCTGTCTCCAAAAGACCAAAAAAAAAAAAAAAAAATGAGTATTAAGAGGTTTTTTTCCACATATTTGACCTGTTTATGCCATTAAGACATAAGGGAAAAATATGCTTAAGAGGGAATGGAATAACTAAATGAGAACTAAGAACTGGCCTTGACTTTTAAATATTTGTTACAAACCTTGGCAATAAAAGTAAATTGTTTAAATACACACACACACACACACACACACACACACACACACACAATATATATGCATAGTCTTAGCATGTAGCTGAGATTGGCTTTCAATTCTTGATCCTCCTGAACTTCCAAATGTTGCAACTACATTCACATGCTGCCGTATTACCCATCTTTTTCTTTTTTTCAGACAAGGTATGCGGATAGAGCCCCAGTAGCCCTGGAGCTTGTGATCCTATTGCCTCAGCCTCCTTAGTACTCGGATATTCTAGTCTGCTTTCTATTGCTGTGATAAAACACTGACCAAAAGCAACTTGAAGAAAGGCTATATTTAGCTAACACTTCCACATCACAGGTCATCTTTGAGGAAAGTCAGACAGAGCCTGGAAGCAGGAGCCTGGAGACAGGAACTGAATGAAGCACAAGACTACAGTGCAATGCTGCTTACTGGCTTCCTCCTCGGACCTGTGCTCATCCTGCTTTCTTTTTTTTTTTATTTTATTTTATTTATTTTTGTATATGTATGAATGCACTGTCTGCATGCAGGTTTGTGCACCTGTGTCGTGCAATGCCACGGAGGTCAGAAGAGGGTCTCGGATTCCCCTGGAACTGGAGTTCTCCTGGAATTGGAGTTACAGACGGTTCTCAGCTGCCATTTGGGCGCTGGGGATCGAACCCAGGTCCTCTGCAAGAGTAGTCGGTGCCCTTAACCGCTAGGCTATCTCTCCAGCCCCATCCTGCTTTCACATCCTGCTTTCTTATACAACTCAGGATCACCAGCTCAGGGGTGACAGGGCCCAGAGTGGGTGGGGCCCTGCCATAACACTCAACAATCAAGAAAATGCCTCAAGACCTGCCCGAAGGCTAGTCCTAGGGAAGCAATTCCCAACTGAGGTTCTCTTTTCCCAGCTATGCCAAGGTGACAACCAAAGCCAACTGTGACACTGTATTACAATCAGTTTTCCCTTTAAACAATTACCAGTACTTTGGTCAAAAATAACTGCTGAGTAGTAAGAGTTTTGTACATGGTGTTCTATCCCTTAAAGGGACTTCAATCAAGTAGAAAGGCCACACCAGACTAACACAGCGTCCTTACAAGCTATAGTCTCTTAAGTAGCATCCCCTCATCTATAGATCTGTGTTACTATCCCCCTTCCAAAGACAGGGTGAGATGTGATTTGTATGAAAATGCTTTGAGAATCTCTCACCCGCATCCCTAGCCCTGGCTCCTTGCTTCCTGGGCAGGGATGTTACATAGCAAGCTACGGTTAAGCTGGGTATACAGATGTGAGAGGACTAGTACCAAGGTCGGTATCATCCCTTCCTTACTAAAGCCTTGCTATGGTCTCGGATTTGTTTTCTTTAAATATAACTCAAAAGACCCAGTCATGAGTGACGTATGGGGTCAAGTATCTCCCTGCATGGCACCCTCAAACTCGACAATCTCAGTCTATTTCTTTTCTCTACTACCAGAATAAATGCTGCCATCATACCGGATATAAATGATCTAAGAAGTCTTTACAGGAATTTTAGAAAATAGTCTGATTTATATAATCTGTATAAAAAAATCAATTATTAGCTTTTCTTCCACAGCTGAAAAGGACTAATGAAAACCTTACTGAAAGAAAAATATTGCATTTCAGGCTTATATAACTTGACACCAGATGGAGTTTTCTGAACTATTAAGTTCATTAAAAAGGACATTTAATCTACTCTAAGTATAGAGGAGTTGGAGGAGTATGGACCTGCCAAGTACATTCAATCTTATATACTGACCCAGTAGCAAAAGGGTATTTTAAAAAAGGAGAGAGCAAACACAGTAAAAATTATGTAGTTACACCAAAAGAAGAAAAAAATTGTTACTTTTCTTTCTCCACTAATAAGACTAACTGTAGAGAATTTACAAAATGAAAATAAAATTCAAGAATCTGACACAGAAGGAAGGAAGGAAGGTAAGAGGAAGGGAGGGAGGAGGGAGGGAGGGAGGGGAAGGGAGGGAGGGAAGAAGGAAGGAAGGAAGGGAGGGAGGGAGGAAGGAAGGAAGGAAGAAGGAAGGAAGGGACTATTTAACAGGGTCCTTAAAACAGAATACATTTCAATGAGGTCAGAGAGTCTTAAGTTCACTTTAGCCATTAGTAGGAATCTGTCTACATTAGTAATTAAAAACATTCGCTGGGGCTAGAGAGATGGCTCAGCAATTAAGAGCACTGGCTGCTCTTCCAGAGGACCTGGGTTTGATTCCCAGCACCCACAACTCCAGTCTGTAACTCCAGTTCCAGGGGAATTCAACGCCTCCTTCTGACCTCTGCAGGCATTGTATGACATGGGTACACTTACACACATGCAGGCAATATACTCATATACAAAAGATTAAAAATAATAAAATCTTAAAAAATTCTCTGATACTGTTTTTTTTTTGGGGGGGTGGGGGACCCTAAATCATCTCTGCCCTACCAGTATCACTTAAAATGCAGTAATTCCCCTCCCTTTTTTTTTTTAAAAAAGAAAACGGTTTACTTGGTACACTACAGAGCAGCAGACACAACAGAACTGCTGGCCCAAATTCAGTTGTTTAGTGTCTCAGAAACATTTTCTTTTTCTTTCTTTTTTTTTTTTTTTGTCTTTTGAGACAGGGTTCCCTGTAGCCCCAGTGTCCTGGAACCATTTGTAGACCAGGCTGGCTTGAACTCACAAAGATCCACCTGCCCTTGCCTCCCAAGTGCTAGGATTAAAGGTGTGTGCCCCACACGCACCGGCGAGAAGCATTTTCTAATTCAGTCCAGACCATCACAAAGTTCCTGGTGCTACCAGCTGTCATTTTCAACATATTATCTCATTTAACCCTCCCCCAAATCCCAGGAGGCAGGCTTTGCTTATTTCTACATTACTCATTTTAAAGATAAAGAAAATGAGGTTTATAGACACCGAGCGCAACTTGCTTCTAGATCCACAGTTTGTAGTGTTCTAGTTTGCCTTCAATTGCTATGACAAAACACTGCCCAAATCAACTTGGGGAGGAAAGGGTTTATTTGGCTACATTTCTGGTCACAATTCATCACTTAGGGATCACGAGTGTAGGAACCTCAGGGCAGGAAACCTGGAGGCTGGCGCTGCGCATAGGCCCATGGGGAGCACTGCTTACAGGATTGCTCCCCCTGGCCCATGCTTAGCCTGCTTTCTTAAAACAATACAGACACAACCTGCCCAGGGGTGGCCCCACCCACAAACAGGTTGGGTCCCTCCATATCACTCAAAATCAAGAAATACTCCACAAAAGTACAACAAGGCCAGTCCAATGGAGGAACTTTCCCAGTTGAAGCTCCTTCAATCCAGGTATTCAAGTTGACAACTAAAGCATCCACACAGTATGTGACAGGGGGCCTTTATTCAATCCAGGCTCATCTGCATGTAGGTGCTTGAAAGCATCTCAAAAGAAAGATACAAAGCCAGTTTTTCAACTGTCTGGACCATAGCTTTAAACAACTCAAAGAATCATACATTCTGTATTGGTAGCAGTGTATGGAAAACGAGTAGCTTCTTCCTATCTAATCATTCAGCTTCAACTGTGGACCCTGTCAAGGTAGTTCTTTGTTTCCCTTCCGTTCTTAGAAACACATAACAAAAACTCTTCTGGCAAAGCTTCTCAGCCTTTGGGATAAGATCAAGCGTTTAAAGTCTTGAGACACCCCACATCAAAGTTTTAAATATAAACTCCAGTATCTCGCATGTAAAAAAAAAAAAAAAAGTGGGGGATGGGGAAGGAATGCTCCTGGAAATGATTCAGGAGCTCAATGAACCGGCAAAAATGTGGGGCTGGAATTGTTATCGTTGGTCCACTATCCCGGCTCTCCAGCCAGTCAAGATAAAAATACCTAAGAACACCAGCGAGATTCAGAACTACAAGGAAAACTGAGACAAGTCTCCTTATTGTAGCCAGTAGGCTGAAGGAACTAAATAAAAAAGGTGTTCTACTGCCCTTTACAAATTTCAGAGTTATTAGGTGACAGTTAAAAAAAGGCAAGTGCAACCCGAGCACACTGATTCAAATAACACTGATCACGGCTCAGTCTCAGGCTTCTGTCAATTATACAAAAGAGTCACCTATTAAATATTAATGGCATGCATTTGCGACCGAGCCCTCCGAGGAGCTCTCCTGCCACCAATCTCTGTTAGGAAAGGAAAACTGTCCCCATTTTCTAGGTAAAACCCCAGACCACGGGGATACCTCGGGTGTGTTCATTCTGTTCCTCCCAGGAGAGATGGCAGGGCCATCCTACATCCAGGGAGGAGGATGGACCAGAGGGCAGGGCGGGCAGGTCCAGGCCAGGAGGGCCAGGGTCTTCTCGTCCAGCGAGCTGTCAGCTGGCAAGCCAGGAGGCGGGGCGCGGCCCGGGCCGGCCGTCCGCACAAAGGGACCCGAGGGGTGACCCGAGGGGTGACCCGATGGCGGCCCGGAACCCCTGCCCGGGCGGGGATCGCTTACCCAGCAGCAGCACGTTCTTCCCCGCCGGGAGCTTGGAGCGCGAGCGCGTGGAGACTTCGCTGAGGATGCAGGACCTAACGGGGAGCAAGGCTCAGGCTCAGGCCGGCCCGGGCCGCCCACTAGACCCGCCGCCCCGAGCTCCTGGCCGGTCCGGCTCCCGGCTCCCCGATCCCGGGGGCGTCCGCCCGGGCGAGGAGAAAACCCGCGGGGGACCCGGGAGAGGGTGCGGTCGTTACCACAGGTTCTGTCCGTCCTCGTCATCGCCTGCGGCCGAGCCGCCGCTGCCCGACGCCACCTCGTTAGCCAGCGGCCCGCCGGCGTAAGTGGAGGCTAGCCCGGGTGGAGAACCGAACGGACCGACGCGCCCCACAGCCGCCATCTTGGTCGGGAATCACACCACTCCTGACAGGGCTGAATGAGTAAGGCGGCAGCGGTGGTGGCGGCGGGAACCCGGATATGGGCGTTCGACTCACAGGAGCCGGCCGCGCCTGCGGGGGCGGGGCCTGTGCCTGGGGGCGTGGTCTGATGGGTGGGGCTGACAGAGCCAGAGGCAGCGTACTGCGCTTGCGCGGCCGGCTGGCCAGAGAGACGGCGCCTGCGCAGGTTGAGGCTTCGCAGGCTCCGCAGCAGTCTTAGATATTCCTGTGTCTTCACGCTGAAGCGCTGCAGCAGGATGGCAGGATGTGTCAGGCGAGCGGCTCTGCCTCCCACTCGGTAGTGGGGTGGGTAATCCTGGCATCTGGATAGAGCTCCTGCACTGACCTTGTGGACCCCCACTGTTCACTCAGGTTAAGGGCGGGTTGCAAACCTGTGGTCACTGCCACTAGGTTTGGAGTCTAGTGGTCCTGCGTTTCTGAGCTTTCCTCTTTGCTTTTTTCTTTTTTTTTTTTTTTTTTCTGGTCTTTCGAGACAGGGTTCCCCTATAGCCCCAGCTGTCCTGGAACTCACTATGTAGACCAGGTGGCTTGAACTCACAAAGTCGCCGCCTCTGCCTCCCGAGTGCTGGATAAAGGCGTGCCGCAACGCCGCCGCTTTGCTTCCTTAAGGAGCGGTGGGTCCTTCAAGCTGGACCCGCATCTGGACAGCCCTCCATGCAACTGCTCGCCAGAGTTTATTTAATGACTGCTCTTGATGGATTTTTGTTTTCTTTGTCTTTTTCAGATGCCAGTCTCAGTAGCCCAGGGTGGCTGAAACTTGCTTGTAGCTGATGGCTTTGAACTCCTGACCCTTCTGCCTCACCCCTCCCTAGTGCTAAGGTCCATGGCCGCCTCTGACCTGATGTTTTGTCTGAGTGGTCCATGAACATTTGAAGACCACTCACACAAGTCATCCATCCATCCCCTAACATTATTACACCCAAGTTAACACAGCAAACAGAGAGAGCCTAAGCCAGCCCCCAATTCACCTCCTTCTCGGAACTTTACTGGCTAAATATATTGAAGTGTCTGAGACCCATTTCCTCAAGGAATTAGTGTCTTTATTTTTTTACTTTTTTAAATTTTATTTATTTATTTTGTTGTATATGAATTACTGCTGATGTAGTTGTTTGTACCCGTGTCGTTGCATGCAGCTGCGGAAGGTCAGAAGAGGGTGTCTGTCCCCTGGAACTGAGTTCTCCTGAATGGAGTTACAGACGGTTTCATCCAGGCCATATGGGTGTGGGGATCGAACCTGGGTCCTTTGCAGAGCAGTCGGGCTCTTAACCACTAGGCCATCCTCCAGGCCGGAATTAGTTGCTTTAAATTCTATCAGTCAAAAAAAAAATTCATTCACCTTTTAAGAGCAATTGCTCAAAACAGTCTGGCTTTTGTACATTTTTCCATGTTTAAGGATTACTTGCTCACATATACCTGAACAACACTGTTATGCTAGTGAGAAAAGTTGCAGCTAACCACTATATGCACTGCATAAAACTAAAGGTTACAAAGCCAGATTAGACAGCCCCCAAAGTAACCTTTTTTAATCTGTAAGGTAGGGATAAAACAAGATTAAATGGGACCTCTTGGTATGGAGAGGTGGCTCAACAATCAAGAGCACCGGCTGCTTTTGCGAGTGTACCAGGTTAGTTCCCAGCACCCACGTTTTGCTTAACAACCATTGATACTTCAGTGCCACGGATCCACACCCTCCCCTGGCCTCCGTGACCATTGCACACCACAGGTGCACTATATGCAGGCAATACTCATACACATAAGGTAAAAATGAATAACTTTAAATCAGACCATTCGTGTAAAAAGCTTACAATAGTGCCTAGAAAACATAACTACTCAACACATGTTAATTTTTAACCTTTGTGTGTATGTGTAGTTGCATGCACGTGGGATCAGAAAAACCCTGGGTATTAGTTTCACTCCACCTTTTTTCAGATAGGCTCTCTGTGGGTTGTTTCCTCATCTGCCAGGTAGCTGACTCTGAGCATCTAGGGAGTCTTCTGTCTTTGCATCCATCTCCTGCTACGGGGGAGCAATAGGATTACATCTGGTCCTGCTTTGTGTGGATGTTAGGGATATGCACTCAGGCCTCATCCCATGGCACCAAAACACTTTACCCCACTGAGCCATCTCCTTTTCTCCCTAGCCCGTTTTGCTGGTTTGTTTGTTTGTTGTTTGCTTGAGATGGGGCCATTTTGCTGATTTTTTTGAAGCAGGGTCTCATGTAGCCCTTCTGGCCTTGCCCCCTTACATAAGCAAGGTCCGTCCTCATATATACTCAATTCAAGGCCAGCTTCTGTTACCTGCCTTCAAAGGAATAGAAAAGCAGGGCTGAAGAAGTGGCTCAGCAGTTGAGAGTACTCTAAGAGGACCAGGTCCAGTTCCCAGCACTAAATGACAGCTAACTACCATCCATTAACCTGATTCCAGGGGATCCAGTGCCCTCTTTGCCCTCTAACAGGCACTGATTGCATGCCAATGGTGTACTTAACATACATGCAGGCCAAAACACTCATACACACATTTTTTTTTTTTTTTTTTTTTAAAAAAAGAATACAAAAGTTATATTCTCTATGATTTTATAGTGTTGATATGTGGCATTCTTCTATTAATATAGTTGATAGTCCAAGACAACAGCTCCAGAGAAAGTAGACTGTTTTGCTTCTCGTCACTGTGCCCCTTTTCTAAGCCTAAGAACAAGTCTGCAGAGGGGTGTGTGGTAGAATGTAGGCGCTATTGCATGTGGATGTGAAACTACAACAATATGTTGGACCAATCATCTGATCAACTGATTGAACATAAAAGCCCCCAGCTGGATGGTGGGACCATGGGCTGTGTGGGTTTGGGCACAACTGCTTGCAATTGGTTTTACATGATGGTGCTTTTACTCATAAATGATTATTTTTATAAAATGAAAAAAATAAAAGAGTAATTTTAAAAAAGATGTTGATAAAAATAGTTATTATCAGCACTTGGGAGAGCGGCAGGTGGATCTTGTGAGTTCAAGGCCGCCTGGTCTACAAGTGAGTTTCAGACAGCTGGGGCTGCAGGGGGACCCTATCTCAAAATACAAAAAAAAAAAGTTATTTGTAAATGTCTACCATGTCCCCCAGGCATTCTTTGTAATGTGATTTTCCATCTTCTCCTTTTTTTTTTTTTGGTCTTTTGAGACAAGGTCTCCCTGTAATCTCAGCTGGCCTGGAACTTACTATGTAGACCAGGCTGGTTGAACTCACAGAGAAAATCCACCTTCTTTGCCTCCTGGTGTGGGATAAGATAGTGCCACCATGCCTGGGCCATCTTCCCTTTTAAATATTTTATTTTATTTTAATGTTATGAGTGTTTTTCCTGCATGTATGAGTGTACCCCATGTCCCAGTGCCTGAAGAGGTCAGAAGAGGGTGTCAGATCTCTTCTAGAACGAGTTATGAAGGCTTTAGCTGTACTGTGGGCGTGGGAACTGAACATGGTCTCTGCAGAAATAGCTGTGCTCTTAACCACTGACAATCTTTTCAGCCCCTTTGTTTTGTTTTTTTTGTTTTTAGACATGCTGGCCTGGAACCAGTATGTAGACTAAGCTAGCTTCAGACACACGCAACCCCCTGCCTCTCTTCCCCGGTGCTGGACTATAGGCCTGCCCCAGCCTCCCAGCTCATCCTCATCCTTTTCAGACTAGCAAAGTTAGATAACCAACCCCAGGGCACACAGATCAGAGGTCTGTGTGAAATTTTGACTTCCCGCTCTGTCAAACAGTCTAGATCAAATCATATTAAAATAAATATTCTGACAACTTTACATGCTGCTATGGAAGATACCTTCTGTGAAAATCTATTACAAAATAGGAAACTGGCTATTTAGAGAATCTATAAAAGGAAAGATTCAACACTCTCAGAATTTTTGTCACACAAAAATGTTTTCATGGGATGGAGGATGGCCTAGCGTTAAGAGTGCCAACTGCTCTTGCAGGGACCCGGGTTCGATTCCCAGCCCCCACATGGCAGTGAGAATGTCTTTAACTCCAGTTCCAGGGGAATCAACACCTTCTTCTGACCTCTGCGGCATGCAAGACACGGGTGCACAAACCTACCTGCAGACAGTACATTCATACACATAAAAAAAATAAAATCAATAAAAAAAATATTAAAAAATGTTATTCTAACTAGGCTTCTGAGGCCCAGGGATGGCTCAGGTTTAAAGTGCTTTCCTTGGGTGGGAGGGATGCCCAGCGGTTAGAGCATCAACAGGCTCTTGCAGAGGACCCAGGTTTGATCCCCAGCAAACCACATGGCAGCTGAGAACCGTTCTGGACTCCAATTCCAGTAGAACTCAGTTCCAGGGATCCGGACACCCTCTTCTGACCTCGTGGCATTGCACGACACAGGTGCACAAGACTGCATGCAGCATACATTCCACCTACACACAAATGAAAAAAAATTTTTTTTAAAGTGCTTCCCTTATGACCTGAGTTTGATCCCCAGGTAAAGTTGGTGGGAGGGTAGAGATGGGAGACATCTGGAAGCTCATGGGCCAGCTAGCTTAGATACGTACATAGAATGACAGAAACAAGAGACCCGACTCAACAAGGTATAGAGGTGACATCCCGCACTCGCACCATGGCATTTGTAGTTCTCTCTTCTCTCTCTCTCTCTCTCTCTCTCTCTCTCTCTCTCTCACACACACACACACACCACAACACACCACACACACCACACACACATTAAGAAAAAGCTACTGATTTTATAGCTAAGCTTTCTAAAAAAAAATTCTTTTGGTCTTTTTGAGACAGGGTCTCCCTGTACCCACAACTAGGCCTAGAACTCTATATGTAGACCAGGCTGGCCCTTGAACATCACAAGAGAGTGGCCTGCCTCTGCCTCCTGTGTGCTGGATTAAAAGATTGTAGCCACCATGCCGATAAAAATTTTAATTTATTTTTACTTTGTGTATATGAGTGTTTTTCACAGGTATGTAAGTGCACCATGTCACTGCATCCATGTGAATCAAAAATATATTCCCCTGGAATCTTTATGGTTCTAGCATGCATGTGTGTTCTGAGAACTGAACCTAGTCTCTTGCAAGGCACCAGTCCTCTTACCCACTGAGCAAAACTCTAGCCTAAGCTTTTTTTATAATATATTTTTATGGGTATGAGTGTTTTGCTGTATATAACTGTACTCACATGCATGCCTACTGCCTGCAATGGCTAGAAGAAGGTGGCAGATCTCCTGGATAGAGTTATGGAGACAGTGTTTAGCCATTCTGTGGGTGTGGGTGGTGGGAACCAAACCAGTTCCTCTGCAAAAAAAGCCCGTACCCTTTTTTTTTTTTTTTTGGTCTTTTTAAGACAGGGTCTCCTGTAGCCCCGGCTTGCCTGAACTACTCTGTAGACCAGGCTGGCTTGAACTCACAAAGATCCGCTGCCTCTGCCTCCAAGTGCTAGGATTAAAGGCATGTGTCCCCAACCAGGCCAAGAAAAGCCAGTATCTCTTATCCACTGAACCATCTCTCCAGCCCTCTAACTAAGTTTCTTGGTGTGATTACTTTTTTTCTTTAGAAAGTAGTGTCTTATGGTTTGCCCTCTTCTGCCCTCCTCAGCATTGCATGCACAGGTGCATCTACATGCATGCAGGCCAAAAATTCATACACATAAAAATTTAAATAAATAAAATATAATAATAATAAATTAATAATGTGTTCTGGATGGTGGCTCAGGGCTGTAATTCTCTGCACTTAGAGGCTGAGGCGGTGGACGGCCAAGGTTCAAGGCTAGCCTGGAATCTAATAGTAAGTTCCAGGCCCTTGTCTACAGTGTAGACCCTGTCTCAAGCAAACGCAAAAGTCTACCTGCCTGCCTAATACGGTTTGTTGTTGTATGTACCAAGCTATTGTCCTGTGATCTCTTTTCATCGTCGTCCTGGGGACTCCCTTCGCCTCAATCTTGTGCCTTTCTTCTGTATTTTAGTAGAGAACTTCCTCTAACACTTTTACCAGAAAAGTTATGTGGGTAAGTGTTTGGAGACTTACTCGGTCAGGGTGCAGCCAAGTGATTCAGAAGTGAATGTCTGCTTTTCATACAAAGCAGAGTAAAAAGGACCTGGAATAGCAAACCAGAGTCCAACCCACCCTATATACCCTGAAGATTAATTTAATGGACCTCCCACCCTGCCCTGAGTGTAGACTTCTTAGGTTGCAGGTACTCTTCCCTTCAGACCAAAGACCTTGGTCTATGTGTAGATTCTGATGCTGCCATTGAAGTGTTTACACAACTTCCACAGATGTCACTGACATGTCTTGCTTGGCTTCCATTGCCTGGACCTTCATACCCTTCCTTCCTTCCTGATACCAGAAGAGGAATCTATCACCTTACACTACAGCACTCTAGAGTCTATCTGTTGTCCACAGCTCAAGGACACCACTGCACCAGTTCTCCCCACTTCTGCCTCTCCACCTTTGAATGTTTTTAGATCAGTCTCATGCTGACATGTATTGCTTCACAGCTGTTGATGTATGCTTCACGTCTGATCTTGAACCTGATCCTCCTACCTCTAACCCCATCTCCGTGAGTCCCTGAATTACGGTATACATGCCATGGCAGCTCAGTCTTTTTTAAACAATTTATTAGGCTTCCTTTATTTATTTATTACGTATGTGTATAAGTGTACGCTGGCAGTAGGCTAGGGCCCTGTAGTGGCAACACTGGCGGCAGTGGCCTTCAGAAGAGGGTGTCAGATGCCCCTGGACCTGGAATATAAGAAAGTTTTCTTTGCACCATGCGGGTGCTGGAAATCGAAGGGCTCCTCTGAAACGCAGTCAGCACTCTTAACCACTGAGGTCATCTCTCCAGCCCAGCTTCAGCTTTTTTATGTTTTTTAATTTTTTGTATTGATGCTTTGTGCATTTCTATACTCTTTTCAATGGTTTAGCACTTTTTTTTTTCCTTTCCCTTCCTCCCACTCTACCCCCACCAGCCAGATAACTGCATTCTGCCATACTGTCCTGCACTTTCCTCTCAGTTTTGTGTTTTTTGCATTTGTGTTAGTATAAGTATAATCCATTGGTAAAGCATCCTCATGTAAAACCTTAATTGCGGCGGTTGTTGCCCAAACCCCACAAGCCACTTCTTCCAGTGGGGGTGAGGGGGCTTGATTGTCAATTCAAGTTTGATCAAGGAGTGTCCAGACTACGTTTTCGCTGCTCCAGTTTCACCATTCACCCCAATCGCAGCCCTTACATTTCTATCACGCCCCTCTCTTCCAGTGATTGTTCTCTAGGCTTAGAGAAGGGGCACAGATGTGAGAAGCAAACAGTCCACTCTTTGGAGCTGTTGTCTTGGACTCTGGTCAATTCTGGCTGTCTTCCTTCATGGGCTACAGTTGTCCAGGAGTTTTTTAAAAAGTCCATTCTATAGCCGGCGTGGTCACGCGCATGCCTTTATGTTTTTTTTAAATTTTTTTTATTTTTTTTGGTTTTTCGAGACAGGGTCTCCGTAAGCCCAGCTGTCTGGAAACTACTCCGGTAGACCAGGTGGCCGTGAAATCACAAAGAATGCCGCCTGCCTCGCCTCCCAAGTGCTAGGATGATTCAAAGGCATGCGCCACCACGCCCCCTTGGAAAGAGAGGCGGGGATCTTTGTGAGGTCAAGGGCCAGTCATGTCTACAAGCACCACCCATTACCCCCCCGCATGCACATAGGCACCAGCAGGAGCTACGGGTTGGACCCTGTCTCAAAAAGTACCAAAAAAAAAAAACAAATCCAAAACCATGTGCTTAAGCCCGATATCCATATGGTCTGTACCCATAGTGTTAGTCAAACTAGAATTAAATAGTTAAGAATTTATTCTGGGACTGGAGAGATGGCTTAGCGGTTATAGAGTGCACGCGACTGCTCTTGCAAAGAACCGGGTGTGATTCCAGCGACCCATCATGGCGGCTAAAACCATCTTTAACTCCAGTTCCAGGGGAATCCGACGCCGCTTCTGACCTCTGCGGCAATTGCCATACACGGGTGCATCCAACCCCTACATCCGACAGCACACGATACACATAAAAAATAAGGCTGGAGAAGCTGGCTATAGTGGTTGGAAGAGCCGGCAATGCTCTTGCAGAGGACTGTGGTTCATTCCCCCCCCACACCATATTGGCGGCTGGAAAGTCTTTAACCTCCAGTTCAGGGGATATCCAACACCCTCTTACTGACTCTGAAGATTGCACAGCAGGGTGCAACAACCTACATGTCAGACAGTACATGTTCATACACATACAAAAATTTTTTTTTAATTAAAAAAATAATAAATAAAGTAATAAAAATATCAGGCAAGAAATTTCTTCTGGGCTGGAGAGATGGCTCAGCAAGAAGAGCACTGGTTGCTCTTGCAGAGGGACGGGTCTGGTTTGTTCCCGCACTACATGGAGGCTAATAACCATTGCAATGCACGTTTCAGGGGGATCCAACACCCTCTCTGGCCTCCATGGCATGCACACGATATGGGGCACCTCATTAACTGGCACAGCAAACACTCATTACATAAAAACATATTTTTTAAAATTATTCTTGGGGATTGGGAAGCTATATCAATGGCATACAGTAATGCCGGCAAGAATGAAAACCTAAGTTTGGATCCCCAGCACCTCAAATAAACACCCAAGGACACAGCCACATGCTATAACTCCCAGTCTGGCGGATGGCAGAGAACGGGGAGAGAATCCCTGCAGGGACAGTGGCCAGCAGTTGTACAGGCCTGCCTCCAGATAGCATAATTCTAGAGCTTCCTAGCTAGCTGCAAATGATCATCACAACTGAGCTTGTTGACCTACCAACATAGAAGGAGTATCTGCCCATACCTTCCGAAAAGTGGTGGGTAATTCAGCCCTGATAGCTCATAGCCTGGAGGGAGGCCTAGAGTATACAAGCCAAGTAAGACTGAGGGATGGTCTCTGTTTTTATGCAGCTGTGGGGAAGCCATCATCCATATGTGGTGTAACAGACTTTCCTGTGTGGCTTATACAAGAATATGCATCAACACTTTTGTAAAGTAAAACTTGTTCCTTTGTTCAGCTGCTTTGTAAATAAACCAAGTAAACTCAGTGGTTTCCCAGAGCAGAGCACTCTTTTTTTTTGGCTGGGGGGGGCTTCTTTTTTGAGACAGTGGTCTCCCTATAGCCACCAGCTGGCTGGAGCTGTGTTTTTTTTTTTTTGAATTTTTTCAATTTTTTTTTTTAAATTTCCATTATGTCGTATTGATTGTTGCATGCAAGTTCTGTGCACCCGTGACGCTGCAAGGCCGCGGAGGTCAGAAAGGGCGCGAACCCCCCTGGAACTGGAGTTCTCCGCTGGATTGGAGTTTCAGCACGGTTCTCGGCCGCCATGTGGGTGCTGGGGTCGAACCCGGGTCTCTGCAAGACGGTCGCGCTCTTAATCCGCTACGGCAATCGCTTCCAGCCCGGGAGTTGCTTATTAGTAACCAGGCTTGGCTTGGAACTCCAGAGATCTGCCCTGCTCTGCCTCCCAAGTGCTGAATGAAAGGCATGCCACACACTCCCTATTCTTTGTTTTATGTGCATGAGTATCTACATGTGTGTAGGCATCCTGACTCTGCCAATTCCTCTTAGAAGTCAGAAGAAAGACATTGGTTTTTTTTCCCTGGAACTGGAGATATGGATGTTTGTTACCAACATGAGGGTCGCTTGGAATCATGTTCAGTCACTATGTGGTGCTGGGAATCAACTCAGGTTCTCTGCCTCTTTCTTTTTTGAGACAGAGTCTCCTTTAGTCCCAGATGCCCTNAAGCACCACAACTCTGATGATCCTGGAGAGAGTCCTAATCATGTACATTAGACCTTCTCTGCCTGTAGGGTTTATTATTACCCAAAATTCTATGCTGACTTCTTAGTAAGGTATTTGTAATTTCACAAGAACATTGTATACATTAGGTGAACAACAATATTCATGTAGATGGAATGAGTATCTTTAATTATTTTTGCAAGTTATTAATGTTCATAAACCTTTAATATCTCAGGGTGAATGACTCTATGCATTTTAAAGTTGTATTTATTTTATTTATGTGTGTTTGTGTGTGCCTGCATGAGTTTATCTGCTCTACATGACTGCAGAGACCGATGGAAGTCAGAAGGGGATATCCATGGCTCTGGACTTACATGGTCTCTACATGAATGCAGAGACCAGTGGAAGTCAGAAGGGGGGATCCATGGCACTGGACTTACAAATGATTGTGAGCTCCCCAAGCCAGGAAAGTGCTCTTCAGCCAATGATCTCTCTCTACAGCCTCACAAATTAATGTATACCTTTTATTTTATTATTTTTTTTTTTTTTTGGTCTTTTTGAGACAGGGTCTCCCTGTAGCCCCAGCTGTCCTGGAACACATTCTGTAGACCAGGCTGGCCTTGAACTCACAAAGATCCACCTGCCTCTGCCTCCCAAGTGCTAGGATTAAAGGTGTGTGCCACCACACGCACCCGGCAGAAGCATTTTCTAATTCAGTCCAGACCATCACAAAGTTCCTGGTGCTACCAGCTGTCATTTTACACATATTATCTCATTTAACCCTCCCCCAAATCCCAGGAGGCAGGCTTTGCTTATTTCTACATTACTCATTTTAAAGATAAAGAAAATGAGGTTTATAGACACCGAGCAACTTGCTTCAGATCACACAGTTTGTATGTGTTCTAGTTTGCCTTCAATTGCTATGACAAAACACTGCCCAAAATCAACTTGGGGAGGAAAGGGTTTATTTGGCTTACATCTTCTGGTCACAATTCATCACTTAGGGATCCCGAGGTAGGAACTCAGGGCAGGAACCTGGAGGCTGGACCTGCAGCATAGGCCATGGAGGAGCACTGCTTACAGGATTGCTCCCCTGGCCCATGCTCAGCCTGCTTTCTTAAACAATACAGAACAACCTGCCCAGGGGTGGCACCACACACAACAGGTTGGTCCCTCCCATATCACTCAATAATCAAGAAAATACTCCACAAAAGTAACCACAGGCCAGTCCAATGGAGGAAGTTCTCCAGTTGAGGCTCCTTCAATCCAGGTATGTCAAGTTGACACTAAAGCTATCCAACACAGTATGTGACAGGGGGCCTTTATTCAATCCAGGCTCATCTGCATGTAGGTGCTTGAAAGCATCTCAAAAGAAAGATACAAAGCCAGTTTTTCAACTGTCTGGACCATAGCTTTAAACAACTCAAAGAATCATACATTCTGTATTGGTAGCAGTGTATGGAAAACGAGTAGCTTCTTCCTATCTAATCATTCAGCTTCAACTGTGGACCCTGTCAAGGTAGTTCTTTGTTTCCCTTCCGTTCTTAGAAACACATAACAAAAACTCTTCTGGCAAAGCTTCTCAGCCTTTGGGATAAGATCAAGCGTTTAAAGTCTTGAGACACCCCACATCAAAGTTTTAAATATAAACTCCAGTATCTCGCATGTAAAAAAAAAAAAAAGTGGGGGATGGGGAAGGAATGCTCCTGGAAATGATTCAGGAGCTCAATGAACCGGCAAAAATGTGGGGCTGGAATTGTTATCGTTGGTCCACTATCCCGGCTCTCCAGCCAGTCAAGATAAAAATACCTAAGAACACCAGCGAGATTCAGAACTACAAGGAAAACTGAGACAAGTCTCCTTATTGTAGCCAGTAGGCTGAAGGAACTAAATAAAAAAGGTGTTCTACTGCCCTTTACAAATTTCAGAGTTATTAGGTGACAGTTAAAAAAAGGCAAGTGCAACCCGAGCACACTGATTCAAATAACACTGATCACGGCTCAGTCTCAGGCTTCTGTCAATTATACAAAAGAGTCACCTATTAAATATTAATGGCATGCATTTGCGACCGAGCCCTCCGAGGAGCTCTCCTGCCACCAATCTCTGTTAGGAAAGGAAAACTGTCCCCATTTTCTAGGTAAAACCCCAGACCACGGGGATACCTCGGGTGTGTTCATTCTGTTCCTCCCAGGAGAGATGGCAGGGCCATCCTACATCCCAGGGAGGAGGATGGACCAGAGGGCAGGGCGGGCAGGTCCAGGCCAGGAGGGCCAGGGTCTTCTCGTCCAGCGAGCTGTCAGCTGGCAAGCCAGGAGGCGGGGCGCGGCCCGGGCCGGCCGTCCGCACAAAGGGACCCGAGGGGTGACCCGAGGGGTGACCCGATGGCGGCCCGGAACCCCTGCCCGGGCGGGGATCGCTTACCCAGCAGCAGCACGTTCTTCCCCGCCGGGAGCTTGGAGCGCGAGCGCGTGGAGACTTCGCTGAGGATGCAGGACCTAACGGGGAGCAAGGCTCAGGCTCAGGCCGGCCCGGGCCGCCCACTAGACCCGCCGCCCCGAGCTCCTGGCCGGTCCGGCTCCCGGCTCCCCGATCCCGGGGGCGTCCGCCCGGGCGAGGAGAAAACCCGCGGGGGACCCGGGAGAGGGTGCGGTCGTTACCACAGGTTCTGTCCGTCCTCGTCATCGCCTGCGGCCGAGCCGCCGCTGCCCGACGCCACCTCGTTAGCCAGCGGCCCGCCGGCGTAAGTGGAGGCTAGCCCGGGTGGAGAACCGAACGGACCGACGCGCCCCACAGCCGCCATCTTGGTCGGGAATCACACCACTCCTGACAGGGCTGAATGAGTAAGGCGGCAGCGGTGGTGGCGGCGGGAACCCGGATATGGGCGTTCGACTCACAGGAGCCGGCCGCGCCTGCGGGGGCGGGGCCTGTGCCTGGGGGCGTGGTCTGATGGGTGGGGCTGACAGAGCCAGAGGCAGCGTACTGCGCTTGCGCGGCCGGCTGGCCAGAGAGACGGCGCCTGCGCAGGTTGAGGCTTCGCAGGCTCCGCAGCAGTCTTAGATATTCCTGTGTCTTCACGCTGAAGCGCTGCAGCAGGATGGCAGGATGTGTCAGGCGAGCGGCTCTGCCTCCCACTCGGTAGTGGGGTGGGTAATCCTGGCATCTGGATAGAGCTCCTGCACTGACCTTGTGGACCCCCACTGTTCACTCAGGTTAAGGGCGGGTTGCAAACCTGTGGTCACTGCCACTAGGTTTGGAGTCTAGTGGTCCTGCGTTTCTGAGCTTTCCTCTTTGCTTTCTTTCTTTTTTTTTTTTTTTTTCTGGTCTTTTCGAGACAGGGTCTCCCTATAGCCCCAGCTGTCCTGGAACTCACTATGTAGACCAGGTTGGCCTTGAACTCACAAAGATCCGCCTGCCTCTGCCTCCCGAGTGCTAGGATTAAAGGCGTGCGCAATCACGCCCGCCCTTTGCTTCCTTAAGGAGCGGTGGGTCCTTCAAGCTGGACCCGCATCTGGACAGCCCTCCATGCAACTGCTCGCCAGAGTTTATTTAATGACTGCTCTTGATGGATTTTTGTTTTCCTTTGTCTTTTTCAGATGCAAGTCTCATGTAGCCCAGGGTGGCTTTGAACACTCTATGTAGCTGAAGCTGGCTTTGAACTCCTGACCCTTCTGCCTCCACCTCCCTAGTGCTACGGTTACCATGGCCGCCTCTGACCTTGATGTTTTGTCTGAGATGGTCCATGTAACATTTGAAGACCACTCACACAAGTCATCCATCCATCCCCTAACATTATTTAACACCACAGTTAACACAGCAAACAGAGAGAGCCTAAGCCAGCCCCCAATTCACCTCCTTCTCGGAACTTTACTGGCTAAATATATTGAAGTGTCTGAGACCCATTTCCCTAAGGAATTAGTTGCTTTTATTTTTTTACTTTTTTAAATTATTTATTTATTTATTTTGTATGTATATGAATGTACTGTCTGAATGTAGGTTTGTGTACCCGTGTCGTGCAATGCTGCGGAGGTCAGAAGAGGGTGTCGGATTCCCCTGGAACTGGAGTTCTCCTGGAATTGGAGTTACAGACGGTTCTCAGCCGCCATATGGGTGCTGGGGATCGAACCTGGGTCCTCTGCAAGAGCAGTCGGCGCTCTTAACCACTAGGCTATCTCTCCAGGCCGGAATTAGTTGCTTTAAATTCTATCAGTTCAAAAAAAAAATTCATTCACCTTATAAGAGCAATTGCTCAAAACAGTCTGGCTTTTGTACATTTTTCCATGTTTAAGGATTACTTGCTCACATATACCTGAACAACACTGTTATGCTAGTGAGAAAAGTTGCAGCTAACCACTATATGCACTGCATAAAACTAAAGGTTACAAAGCCAGATTAGACAGCCCCCAAAGTAACCTTTTTTAATCTGTAAGGTAGGGATAAAACAAGATTAAATGGGACCTCTTGGTATGGAGAGGTGGCTCAACAATCAAGAGCACCGGCTGCTTTTGCAGAGTACCCAGGTTCAGTTCCCAGCACCCACGTTTTGCTTAACAACCATTGATAACTTCAGTGCCACGGGATCCGACACCCTCCCCTGGCCTCCGTGACCATTGCACACACAGGTGCACTTATATGCAGGCAAATACTCATACACATAAGGTAAAAATGAATAACTTTAAATCAGACCATTCGTGTAAAAAGCTTACAATAGTGCCTAGAAAACATAACTACTCAACACATGTTAATTTTTTAACCTTTGTGTGTATGTGTAGTTGCATGCACGTGGAGATCAGAAAAACCCCTGGGTATTAGTCTTCACCTTCCACCTTGTTTCAGATAGGGCCTCTTGTGGTTTGTTTCCTCATCTGCCAGGCTAGCTGACTCTGGAGCCTCTAGGGAGTCTTCTGTCTTTGCATCCCATCTCCCTGCTAGGGGGAGCACTAGGATTACATCTGTGCTCCTGCTTTGTGTGGATGTTAGGGATCTGCACTCAGGTCCTCCCATGGCAAACACTTTACCCACTGAGCCATCTCCTTTTCTCCCTAGCCCGTTTTGCTGGTTTGTTTGTTTGTTGTTTGCTTGAGATGGGGCCATTTTGCTGATTTTTTTGAAGCAGGGTCTCATGTAGCCCTTCCTGGCCTTGACCCCCTTACATAAGCAAGGTCAGTCCTCAAATATATACTCAATTCAAGGCCAGCCTTAGATACATGCCTTCAAAGAGAATAGAAAAGCAGGGCTGAAGAAGTGGCTCAGCAGTTGAGAGTACTCAAGAGGACCAGAGTCCAGTTCCCAGCACTAACATGACAGCTAACTACCATCCATTAACTCTGATTCCAGGGGATCCAGTGCCCTCTTTGCCCTCTACAGGCACTGACTGCATGCACATGGTGTACTTAACATACATGCAGGCAAAACACTCATACACATATTTTTTTATTTAAAAAAAGAATACAAAAGTTATATTCTCTATGATTTTATAGTGTTGATATGTGGCATTCTTCTATTAATATAGTTGATAGTCCAAGACAACAGCTCCAGAGAAAGTAGACTGTTTTGCTTCTCGTCCACCTGTGCCCCTTTTCTAAGCCTAGGGAACAATCTGCAGAAGAGGGGGTGTGGTAGAATGTAAGGGCTGCGATTGCAGTGAATGATGAAACTACAACAATATAGTCTGGACACTCATCTGATCAACTTGATTGAACATACAAGCTCCCCCAGCTGGATGGTGGGACCCATGGGCTGTGTGGGTTTGGGCACAACTGCTTGCAAATTGGTTTTACATGATGGATGCTTGTACTCATAAATGATTATTGTTATAAAATGAAAAAAAATAAAGAAGTAATTTTAAAAAAGATAGTTGATAAAAAATAGTTATTAATCAGCACTTGGGAGGCAGAGGCAGGTGGATCTCTGTGAGTTCAAGGCCAGCCTGGTCTACGGAGTGAGTTCCAGGACAGCTGGGGCTGCAGGGAGACCCTATCTGAAAAATACAAAAAAAAAAAGTTATTTGTAAATGTCTACCATGTCCCCCAGGCATTCTTTGTAATGTGATTTTCCATCTTCATCCTTTTTTTTTTTTTTGGTCTTTTTGAGACAAGGTCTCCCTGTAGTCTCAGCTGGCCTGGAACTTACTATGTAGACCAGGCTGGCCTTGAACTCACAAGAGAAAAATCCACCTTCCTTTGCCTCCTGAGTGCTGGGATTAAAGATATGTGCCACCATGCCTGGGCCATCTTCACCTTTTTAAATATTTTTATTTTATTTTATGTATATGAGTGTTTTCCTGCATGTATGTAAGTGTACCTATGTCACACAGTGCTTGAAGAGGTCAGAAGAGGGTGTCAGATCCTCTTCTAGAACAAGAGTTATGGAAGGCTCTTAGCTGTCATGTGGGTGCTGGGAACTGAACATGGGTCCTCTGCGAGAAAAGCTGTGCTCTTAAACCACTGAGCAATCTCTCTAGCCCCTTTGTTTTGTTTTGTTTTGTTTTTTTAGACATCTGGCCTGGAACCCAGTATGTAGACTAAGCTAGCTTCAGACACACAGCAACCCCCTGCCTCTCTTCCCCGGTGCTGGACTATAGGCCTGCCCCAGCCTCCCAGCTCATCCTCATCCTTTTCAGACTAGCAAAGTTAGATAACCAACCCCAGGGCACACAGATCAGAGGTCTGTGTGAAATTTTGACTTCCCGCTCTGTCAAACAGTCTAGATCAAATCATATTAAAATAAATATTCTGACAACTTTACATGCTGCTATGGAAGATACCTTCTGTGAAAATCTATTACAAAAATAGGAAACTGGCATATTAAGAGAATCTATAAAAGGAAAGATTCAACACTCTCAGAATTTTTGTCACACAAAAAAATGTTATTCATGGGGCTGGAGAGATGGCCTAGCGGTTAAGAGTGCCAACTGCTCTTGCAGAGGACCCGGGTTCGATTCCCAGCACCCACATGGCAGCTGAGAACTGTCTTTAACTCCAGTTCCAGGGGAATCAACACCTTCTTCTGACCTCTGCGGCATTGCACGACACGGGTGCACAAACCTACATGCAGACAGTACATTCATACACATAAAAAAAATAAAATAAAATAAAAAAATATTAAAAAATGTTATTCATAACTAGGCTTCTGAGGCCCAGGAGATGGCTCAGGGGTTAAAAGTGCTTCCCTTGGGGCTGGAGGGATGGCCTAGCGGTTAAGAGCAATCAACGACGGCTCTTGCAGAGGACCCAGGTTTGATCCCCAGCAACCACATGGCAGCTGAGAACCGTCTGTGACTCCAATTCCAGTAGAACTCCAGTTTCAAGGGAATCAGACACCCTCTTCTGACCTCCGTGGCATTGCACGACACAGGTGCACAAGCCTGCATGCAGACAGTACATTCATACACACAAAATGAAAAAAAATTTTTTTAAAGTGCTTCCCTTATGACCTGAGTTTGATCCCCAGGTAAAGTTGGATGGGAGGGGTAGAGATGGGAGAATCATCTGGAAGCTCATGGGCCAGCTAGCTTAGAATACATAGCATAGTGACAGAAACAAGAGACCCGACTCAACAAGGTAGAAGGTGACATCCCGCACTCGCACCATGGCATGTATGTATGTTCTCTCTCTCTCTCTCTCTCTCTCTCTCTCTCTCTCTCTCTCTCACACACACACACACACACACACACACACACACACACACACATTAAGAAAAGCTACTGATTTTATAGCTAAGCTTTCTAAAAAAAAATTCTTTTGGTCTTTTTGAGACAGGGTCTCCCTGTAGCCCCAACTGGCCTAGAACCTACTATGTAGACCAGGCTGGCCTTGAACTCACAAGAGAGTTGCCTGCCTCTGCCTCCTGTGTGCTGGGATTAAAGATGTGTGCCACCATGCCTGACTAAAAAATTTTTAATTTATTTTTACTTTGTGTATATGAGTGTTTTGCATGCATGTATGTAAGTGCACCCATGTCATGCTATGCCCTTGGAAGTCATAAAATAGTTTTGGATCCCCTGGAATCTTTGGATGGTTGTTACATGCTATGTGGTTCTGAGAACTGAACCTAGGTCCTCTGCAAGAGCACCAGTCCTCTTACCCACTGAGCAAAACTCTAGCCCTAAGCTTTTTTTAAATATATTTTTATGGGTATGAGTGTTTTGCATGTATATAACTGTACTCACATGCATGCCTACTGCCTGCAATGGTCAGAAGAAGGTGCCAGATCTCCTGGAATAGAGTTATGGACAGTTGTTAGCCATCATGTGGGTGGTGGGTGCTGGAAACCAAACCCAGTTCCTCTGCAAAAAAAGCCAGTACCCTTTTTTTTTTTTTTTTTTGGTCTTTTTCAAGACAGGGTCTCCCTGTAGCCCCGGCTGTCCTGAAACTCACTCTGTAGACCAGGCTGGCTTGAACTCACAAAGATCCGCCTGCCTCTGCCTCCCAAGTGCTAGGATTAAAGGCATGTGCCACCACGCCCGGCAGAAAAGCCAGTACTCTTATCCACTGAACCATCTCTCCAGCCCTCTAACTAAGTTTCTTATGGTGTGATTACTTTTTTTTCTTTAGAAAGTAGCTGTCTTATGTTTTGCCCTCTTCTGCCCTCCTCAGGCATTGCATGCACAGGTGCATCTACATGCATGCAGGCAAAAATTCATACACATAAAAATAATAAATAATAAAATAATAATAATAATAAATAATAATGTGTTCTGGCATGGTGGCTCAGGGCTGTAATCTCTGCACTTAGAAGGCTGAGGCAGGTGGACTGCCAAGGGTTCAAGGCTAGCCTGGATTATATAGTAAGTTCCAGGCCAGTCTGTCTACAGTGTGAGACCCTGTCTCAAGCAAACGCAAAAGTCTACCTGCCTGCCTAATACGGTTTGTTGTTGTATGTACCAAGCTATTGTCCTGTGATCTCTTTTCATCGTCGTCCTGGGGACTCCCTTCGCCTCAATCTTGTGCCTTTCTTCTGTATTTTAGTAGAGAACTTCCTCTAACACTTTTACCAGAAAAGTTATGTGGGTAAGTGTTTGGAGACTTACTCGGTCAGGGTGCAGCCAAGTGATTCAGAAGTGAATGTCTGCTTTTCATACAAAGCAGAGTAAAAAGGACCTGGAATAGCAAACCAGAGTCCAACCCACCCTATATACCCTGAAGATTAATTTAATGGACCTCCCACCCTGCCCTGAGTGTAGACTTCTTAGGTTGCAGGTACTCTTCCCTTCAGACCAAAGACCTTGGTCTATGTGTAGATTCTGATGCTGCCATTGAAGTGTTTACACAACTTCCACAGATGTCACTGACATGTCTTGCTTGGCTTCCATTGCCTGGACCTTCATACCCTTCCTTCCTTCCTGATACCAGAAGAGGAATCTATCACCTTACACTACAGCACTCTAGAGTCTATCTGTTGTCCACAGCTCAAGGACACCACTGCACCAGTTCTCCCCACTTCTGCCTCTCCACCTTTGATGTTTTGAGATAGGATCTCATGCTGCTCATGTATGCTTCAAGCTGTTGATGTATGCTTCACGCTGATCTTGAACCCTGATCCTCCTACCTCTATCTCCTGAGTCCTGAAATTACAGGTATACACTGCCATGGCAGCTCAGTCTTTTTTAAAAATTTTTATGCTTCCTTTATTTATTTATTACGTTATGTGTATAAGTGTACTGTCTGCATGTAGGTAGGGGCACCTGTATTGTGCAACACTGGGGCAGTTAGAAGAGGGTGTCAGATTCCCCTGGACCTGGAATTAAAGACAGTTCTTTGCCACCATGCGGGTGCTGAGAATCGAACGCGGGTCCTCTGCAAGAGCAGTCAGCACTCTTAACCACTGAGTCATCTCTCCAGGCCCAGCTCAGTCTTTTTATTTTTTTTAACATTTTTTTATTGATGCTTTGTGCATTTCATACATCATTTTCGAATTCAGTTCAGGCATATTTCCCTTTCCCTTCCCCCCCACCCCCACCCCATCCCAGATCATGCATTCTGCCATAACTGTCCTGCATCTTTCTCTCAGTTTTTTTTTTTCATTTTTTAGCTATAAGTGATAATCCATTGGTAACAGCATCCTCATGTAAAACCCATTAATGTGCAGGCGGTTGTGCCCAAACCCCCACAGGCCTACTTTTCCAGTGGGGGTGAGGGGGCTATGTTTCAATTCAAGTTGATCAAGGAGTGTCCAGACTACGTTTTCGCTGCTCCCAGGTTTCACCCATTCACCCCAATCGCAAGCCCTTACATTCTATCATGCCCCTTCCTTCCAGCGATTGTTCTCTAGGCTTAGAGAAGGGGCACAGATGCGTGAGAAGCAAAACAGTCACTCTATTGGAGCTGTTGTCTTGGACCTCTGGTCAATTCTGGCTGTCTTCCTTCATGGGCTACCAGTTGTCCAGGAGCTTTTTTAAAAAGTCCATTCTATAGCCGGCGTGGTCACGCGCAGCCGTTATTTTTTTTAATTTTTTTTATTTGGTTTTTCGAGACAGGGTCTCGCTGTGCCCAGCTGTCTGGAAAACTTACTCCTGGTAACCAGGATTGGCCTTGAAATCACAAAGAATCCGCTCTGCCTCTGCCTCCCAAGTGCTAGGATTAAAGGCATGCGCCACCACGCCCCACTTGGGAAAGAGAGGCAGGTGGATCTTTGTGAGTTCAAGGCCAGCATGGTCTACATAGCAAATCCCAGGACAGCCGGAGCTACGGGGTGACCCTGTCTCAAAAAGACCAAAAAAAAAAAAAAAGTCCATCTATAGTCAGCCCTTGATATCCATATGGTCTGTACCTGCAAGTTTGTATAGTCAACCATAGATAGAATATCTTTTTAAGAAATTTATTCTGGGACTGGAGAGATGGCTTAGCGGTTAAGAGTGCCGACTGCTCTTGCAAAGGACCCGGGTTTGATTCCCAGGACCCACATGGCGGCTAAAAACCATCTTTAACTCCAGTTCCAGGGGAATCCGACGCCGTCTTCTGACCTCTGCGGCATTGCATGACACGGGTGCACCAACCTACATACAGACAGTACACTCATACACATAAAAAATAAGAGCTGGAGAGATGGCCTAGTGGTTAAGAGCCGACTGCTCTTGCAGAGGACCTGGGTTCGATCCCCAACACCCATATGGCGGCTGAGAACCGTCTTTAACTCCAGTTCCAGGGGAATCCAACACCCTCTTCTGACCTCTGAAGCATTGCACAGCAAGGGTGCACAAACCTACATGCAGACAGTACATTCATACACATACAAAAATAAATTTAAAAATTAAAAAAAAATAATAAATAAATTTAAATTAAAAAATCCAGGCAAGAAATTTATTCTGGGCTGGAGAGATGGCTCAGCAATAAGAGCACTGGTTGTTCTTGCAGAGGACCTGGATTCATTGCCCAGCACCCACATGGAGGCTAATAACCATTGCAATGCACGTTTCAGGGGGATCCAACACCCTCTTCTGGCCTCCATGGGCATTGCACAGATATGGTGCACCTACATACTGGCAAGCAAAACACTCATACATATAAAAAATATTTTTTTAATAAATTATTCTGGGGATTGGGAAGCTATATCAATGGATACAGTAATGCCAGGCAAGAATGAAAACCTAAGTTTGATCCCCAGCACCCAAATAAAACCCAGGAACAGCAGCACATGCTTATAACTCCAGTACTGGGGAGGCAGAGACGGGAAGATCCCTGAGGGACAGTGGCCAGTCAGTTGTACAGGACTGTCCTCCAAGATAGATAAATAGCATCTTCCTGAGCTCAGCTTGCCAAAGATCATCACAACTGAGCTTGTTGACCTACCAACATAGAAGGAGTATCTGCCCATACCTTCCGAAAAGTGGTGGGTAATTCAGCCCTGATAGCTCATAGCCTGGAGGGAGGCCTAGAGTATACAAGCCAAGTAAGACTGAGGGATGGTCTCTGTTTTTATGCAGCTGTGGGGAAGCCATCATCCATATGTGGGTAAAGACTTTCCTGTGTGGCCTTATACAGAGAATATCCACACTTTTGTAAATAACTTTTCCTTCGCTGCTTTGTAAATAAACCAAGTAAACTCAGTGGTTTCCCAGAGCAGAGCACTCTTTTTTTTTGGGGGGGGGGGCTCTTTTTGAGACAGGGTCTCCCTATAGCCACAGCTGGCCTGGAGCTTGCTTTTTTTTTTTTTTTTAATTTTTTAAATTTTTTTTTTTTAAATTTCCATATGTGTATGATTTTCTGCATGCAAGTCTGTGCACCCGTGACGTGCAATGCCGCGGAGGTCAGAAGAGGGCGTCGAACTCCCCTGGAACTGGAGTTCTCCTGGAATTGGAGTTTCAGACGGCTCTCGGCCGCCATGTGGGTGCTGGGGATCGAACCCGGGTCCTCTGCAAGAGCGGTCGGCGCTCTTAACCGCTAGGCCATCGCTCCAGCCCGGGAGCTTGCTTTATAGACCAGGCTGGCCTTGAACTCACAGAGATCTGCCTGCCTCTGCCTCCCAGAGTGCTGGAATGAAAGGCATTGCCATCACACCCAGCCTATTTTTGTTTTATGTGCATGAGTATCTACATGTGTGTAAGTGCATCCATGACCTGCAATTCCTTTAGAAGTCAGAAGATAGCATTGGTTCCCCTGGAACTGGAGATATGGATGTTTGTTAGCCACCATGAGGGTGCTGGGA
This sequence comes from Rhizomys pruinosus, assembly GCA_009823505.1. NCBI lineage: Eukaryota > Metazoa > Chordata > Mammalia > Rodentia > Spalacidae > Rhizomys > Rhizomys pruinosus. The sequence goes on along the minus strand of VZQC01003831.1, from coordinate 281,075 downwards.
ATCATGTCAGTCACTATGTGAGTGCTGGGAATCGAACTCAGGTTCTCTGCTCTTTCTTTTTGAGACAGAGTCTCCCTTTAGTCCCAGCTGGCCTGGAGCTTGCTCTACAGACCAGGCTGGCCTTGAATTCACAGAGATCCTCCTGCCTCTGCCTCCCAAGTGCTAGGATTAAAGGCATGTGCCTGGTCTTTTTGGAGACAGGGTTTCCCTGTAGCCCAGCTGGCCTAGAACTCACTGTATAGACCAGGCTGGCCTTGAACTCACAGAGATCTGCCTCCTGAGTGCTGGGATTAAAGGCATGCACCACCATGCCTGGCTAGGTCCTATGCTCTTAACCACTGAGGCATCTCTCCAGCCCCCAGCCTTTTTAAAATTTTTGTCATTTCCTAAACAATATAATATGGCAACTACTAACATTACATTTACACTATATTATGTATTAATAATCTAAATTGGGCATAATGGTCTGTAATATGTGTTTGTATTCCTAGCACTTGGGATACTGAGACAGGATTTTGAGTTTGAACCCAGGCTGGGCTATCTAGCAAAGCCTGTCTAAATAATAATAATAGTAATAATAATGATAATCATCATCATCCACATCTAGAGATGACTTAAAGTAGGTCTTCTTAAACTTTTTACACTTGCTACCCTTTTTTCACCTAAGGAAAAATATATTTTTTTAAACAGGGTCTCACTATGTAGCCTGGGCTCACCTAGAACTTGATATGTAGACCAGGCTGTCCTTGAACTCACAGAGCTTGACCCGCCTCAATCGCCTGAGTGCAGGGACTAGAGGCATACACCACCACACCCAGCTCACCTGAGAATTTTTTACAAAGTCCTGGGTATATAAATCAAACATTTACTGATAATAGATCATAATTTATATTAGGCAGGTGAGATGGCTCAGCAGGTAAATACACTTCCTGCCCAGCCTGACACACCTGGGTTTAGTTCCCAGGACCTACATAGTAAAAAGAGAGAACTGACTCCCACAAGCTGTCCTCTGGCATGGTGGCTGAGAACCATCTTTAACTCCAGTTCCAGGAGAATCCGATACCCTCTTCTGACCTCCATGGCATTGCATGACACGGGTGCACCAACCTACATGCAGACAGTACATTCATACATAAAAAATAAATAAAAGCCGGGCGTGGTGGTACACGCCTTTAATCCTAGCACTTGGGAGGCAGGGGCAGTTGGATCTTTGTGAGTTCAAGGCCAGCCTGGTCTACAGAGTGAGTTCCAGGACAGCCAGGGATACAGGGAGACCCTGTCTCAAAAAGACAAAATAAATTAATAAATAAATAAATTTATATTAATTCTTTTTTATACATAATCTTACCTATTATTAAAAATGAAAGTAAATTTGCATTATTATTGATGAGGTGGATGTACCTATTTGCTTTTACATAAAGAATTAGGCTAAGCATAATAATTGTAATTCCAGCGCTTAGAAGGTAGAGAGAGCTGGGTGTGGTGGCGCATGCCTTTAATCCTAGCACTTGGGAGGCAGAGGCAGGCGGATCTTTGTGAGTTCAAGGCCAGCCTGGTCTACAGAGTGAGTTCCAGGACAGCTGGGACTACAGGGAGACCCTGTCTCGAAAAGACCAAAAAAAAAAAAGAAGGTAGAGAGGTAGGAGGATTAGAAGTTCAAGGTTATCCTCTACTATATAACAAGTTCCAGGCTAGCCTTAGTTATCTGAGATCCAGTCTCAAAAAAAACAAATTAATGATAAAGAATTAAATCATAGCTAAATAGTTGATACTGTAGGATACAGAGCATCTTCAACATTTTTCAGAGTTGATCAACATTTTGATTTTGTGATCATCGTTGAGAACACCAAATGACCTACATGCTGAGGAATGATGATAAGAAAATATTAGAAGTCATTGTTTTCTGTAAGTGACCCATGTTTCTATAAGACCAGGAAACTACATACATTACAAACACTGTGGGCCGGATGTGGTGGCGCATGCCTTTAATCCCAGCACTTGGGATGCAGAGGTGGGCAGATCTCTGTGAGTTCAAGGCCAACCTGGGAATAAAGGGAGACCCTATCTCAAAAACACCAACAACAAAAAAAAAAGTGCAATTCATAACATATAGTAGTCTTGAATCTGAGCTAAAGTGTTTTGGACAGTGTTCATTGGTCTTACGTGGTTCGATGTATCAGAGCACAGACTGTGCATCTGTGTTCAGAACCAAGGTAAAGTCCTGTGACAATATATGAGTGCTGCCAGAAAGACCTCAGATTCATTACGCATTTGATTTTAATTAATTTTTGGTTGTTTGTTCAGAAACCTTTTACTGTTGTCAAATTCCTGATGACCTTAATTCAGTTGTACAGCTCTGCATAGAGTCACAACCCTCAGTTGAAGAAGCTGGGATTTAAAGTGTTAAAGGGCTGAAGCCAGGCGTGGTGGCGCATGCCTTTAATCCTAGCACTTGGGAGGCAAAGGCAGGCAAATCTTTGTGAGTTCAAGGCCAGCCTGGTCTACAGAGCGAGTTCCAGGACAGCTGGGGCTATAGGGAGATCCTGTCTCAAAAAGACCAAAAAATAAAAAATAAAGTGTTAAAGGGCTGGGTGTGATGGTACAGACTTATAATCCCAAAACTTGTAAAGCTGAGACAAGAGAATTCCAAGCTCAAGGCCAGCCTGGGCTACATAGCAAGAACCTGTCTAAAAGCAAACAAACACAAAACCAAGAAAGTAAGCTATATATGAGACAGTATGATGTGATATGCAAATAGTACAGCTTCTGTAAGAGGAACTTAGACGCCCTCAGACAACTGTATCCACAGAGGGTTCTGGAATCCCATAGATACCAAAGGATATCTGTACATGATAGAGACTTATAAATGTACCTCTCCAGCCCAGAGCTTCTTTGGGAACTCTAAATTAATATATCCAACTGCCTGTTCCACATCTGCACTCAGATCATAAGCATTTCAAACTCAGCATATCCCAAACTAAACAACTACCCTTCCCCCATAAAAGCTTCACTACCCCGCTTCCCCATTGTGTGACAATTTTTTGTTGCTGGAACCTAAATTCTGACTCATTCTTGACTTCTCTATTTCTCTCAAACCTCAAATTGAAACTTAAAACAATGAGGAACTCAGTCGTGTCTACCTTAAACATATACCCACAATGCAATTTCTTTGTTTTATTTATTATTGGTGTGTGTGTGTATATGTGTGTGTGTGTGATGTATATGTGAGTGTGCACATGTTATGGCACTTGTATGGAGAGCAGAGGACAACTGTGTGCAGTTGGCATACTACTTCCACCTTTGTATGGGATATGGGTCCTAGGAATGGAACTCGGGTAGTCAGGTTTGCACAGCAAGCACTTTTACTCCTGAGTCATCTTGCGACCCCACAATGCAACTTCTTTGTCTTTTGTTTGTTTCTTTGATTTTGAGACAGGGTCTCACAATAAGGTCTGGCTGGCCTAGAACGATAACGCAACTTATTACTCATCTACTGATAGCCCCTTGGTCTGAGCTATAATATCTCCTTTAAAAATATTCTAGGGGGCTGGAGAGATGATTCAGCAGTTAAGAGCACTGCCTGCTCTTGCAGGGGACCCAGGTTTGTTTCCCAGCACCCACATGGCGGCTAAGAACCGCCTTTAAGCCAAGTGTGGTGGCTCACGCCTTTAATCCTAGCACTTGGGAGGCAGAGGCAGGGGGATCTCTGTGAGTTCAAGGCCAGCCTGGTCTACAAAGTGAGTTCAGGCCAGCTGGGGCTATAAAGAGACCATCTCAAAACAAAAATAAAGATAAAAATTAATAAGTAAATAAAAATTAAAATAAAAATATTCTGGGGAGCTGGAGAGATGGCTCAGCCCTTAAGAGCACTTAAGAGGCTGCTCCTGGGGCTGGAGAGATGGCCTAGAGGTTAAGAGCGCTGACCGCTCTTACAGAGGACCCGGGTTCGATCCCCAGCACCCACATGGCAGCCGAGAACCATCTGAAACTCCAATTCCAGGAGAACTCCAGTTCCAGGGGACTCTGACACCCTCTTCTGACCTCCGCGGCATTGCACGACACGGGTGCACAAACTTGCATGCAGACAGTACATTCATACACATACAGAAATAAATAAAATTAAAAAAAAATGCTGACTGCTCTTGCAGAGGACCTGGGTTTGATCCCCAGCACCCACATGGTGGCTGAGTCTTTGACTCCAGTTCCAGGGGAATCCGACACCCTCTTCTGACCGCTGCAGCATTGCACATCACGGGTGCACCAACCTACATGCAAACAGTACATTCATACACATAAAAAATAAATTAAAATTAAAAAAAAGAGGCTGCTCTTGCAGAAGACCTGGGTTTGTAGAAGACCTGGGTTCGAGTCCCAGCAGCACATGGCAGCTAACAACCATTTATAAGTCCAGATCCGGGGGGGGGGGTCTAATGTCTTCTTCTGGCCTCCCTACATGACACAGGTGCAATTACATACATCCAGTATAAACATACACATAAAATAAAAATTATAAAAATTTTTTTAAATTTTTTTATTTTTGTATGTGTATGAATGTACTGTCTGCATGTACGTTTGGGCACCCGTGTTGTGTAATGCTGTGGAGGTCAGAAGAGAGTGTTGGGCGGCTGGAGAGATGGCCTAGTGGTTAAGAGCACTGACTGCTCTTGCAGAGGACCAGGGTTTGATAACCAGAACCCACATGGCGGCTAAGAACAGTCTTTAACTCCAGTTCCGGGGGAATCAGACGCCCTCTTCTGACCTCCGCGGCATTGCATGACACGGGTGCACCAACCTACATGCAGACAGTACACTCATACACAGAAAAAATAATAAATATTTAAAGAAAAAAAAGAAGAAGAGGGTGTTGGATTCCCCTGGAACTGGAGTTAAAGACGGTTCTCAGCCGCCATGTGGGTGCCGGGGATCGAACCGGGTCCTCTGCAAGAGCAGTCGGCATTCTTAACAACTAGGCCATCTCTCCAGCCCTATAAAATATTTTTTAATGTTAAAAAAAAGTCTGGGCTGCAGAGATGGCTTGGTGGTTAAGAGAACTGGCTGCTCTTGCAGAGGACCCAGTTTTGATTCCAGGCACCCATATTATAGCTAACAATTGTCTGTAACTCCAGTTCCAGGTCCAATGCCCTCTTCTGGCCTCCCTGGGAATTGCCTGACGTGGGTGTGCTTACATACATGTAAGAAATACATTCATACCTCTTGATCTTCCTGCTTCAGCCTCTCAAGTATTAGTATTACAAGTGTCGGCCACCATGTCCAGTTCCTAATCTCTTCTCTGAATTACTATAAAAGGTACTTCAACATAGCATCTAAATTGATCCTTAGCTGAGATGTAGCTAAGTTGGTAGAATGCTTGCCTAGCGTGCAGGAGGCCCTGGGTTTAATCTTCAGCAACTCAGGAACCGGACCTGGTGGTGCTTGCCAGTAATTTCAGCAGTTTGAAGGTAGAGGCAAGAGGATTAGAAGTTCAGGATCATCCTCAGCTACTTATGGAGTTCAAGGATAGCCTGGGCTTTCTCAAAAAAAGAAAAAGAATTCCATTAACTTTTCAGACCACATTGCTGATCACCTCAAAAGTCTACAGTGACTTTTCATATTTTAAAAACTATTTTATTTATTTTTATTTTATGTGTATGAGTGTTTTGCTTGTATGTATGTAAGCGTACCATGTGAGCGTCTGGTATCCATAGAAACCAAGAAAGAGTGTAGGTTCCCCATGATCTGGAATTAAGGACAAATATTAGCCACCATGTGAACTGAACCCAGGTCCTCTGGAAGAGCAGTAAGTTCTCTTAACTAATGAGCCACGTCTCCAGCCCTCAATTGTGGTGTGTGTGTGTGTGTGTGTGTGTGTGTGTGTGGGTAGAGCAGATGTCAACAATGTCTGATAGTGTCTTAAATTATTTTCCACTTTATTTGTTGAGACAGGGTCTCTCAGTGAACCTGGAACTCACCAGTTGGCTGGACTAGCTGGTCATCAAGTCCCAGGATCCTCCCGTCTCCACCTACCAGGCGTGCACCCCTTATACCTGGCTTTTTCCTTGGGTGCTGGGGATCTGAACACAAGATATCTCCCCAACCTCTGTGACTCCTCATTTTAATCAGGGTAAAATCTAAAGTACTTCCAATGACCGTAAGGCCACAAAGGACTGACTCCCCTTACTTCTTTGATATCTGTTCCACCCTCTTCCTAATTTCTCCTGTTCAGCAAGTCAGCCCTGCTGCCGTTCCTTGGGATTGCTGTGTTGCTTTGATTTAAGGCCTTTTTTCTAGCTGTTGCTGTTTGTTTTAAAGGTGATGAAGAGCTAACCAAGCTCTATTGGCTCTCTCTCTCTCTCTCTCTCTCTCTCTCTCTCTCTCTCTCTCTCTCTCATTGTTGTTTGAGACAGGGTCTCCCTGTAGCCCCAGCTGGTGTGGAACTTGCTATGTAGACTAGGCTGGCCTTGAACTCTCAGAAAATCCACCTACCTCTTACCTCCTGGGTACTGAAGTTAAAAAAGATGTACACTGCCATGCCCAGCTCCTAATGTGATCTCAAACTTGGAGTTTCGCTCCTGGGTTAGACCCTGGTCTCAGCCTCTTAGTGCTGGGATAACAAGTATGCAAGTAGGGTAAGTGCCTCAGATCTTGTTTTTGTTTTTTTAAGGGCATCATTTCCCTTTTTTTTGGTCTTTTTAAACAGGGTCTCTTTGTAGCCCCTGCTGTCCTGGAACTCACTCTGTAGACCAGGCTGGCCTTGAACTCACAGAGCTGCCTGCCTCTGCCTCTGGAGTGAAAATTAAAATGAATTTGTTTTGTTTTGTCTTTTTGAGACAGGGTTTCCTTGTAGCCCCAGCTGTCCTAGAACTCACTATGTAGACTGGCCTTAAACTCACAGAGATCTGCCTGCCTCTGCCTCCCAAGTGCTGGGATAACAGGCTTGCACCACCAAGCCTGGCACATTTATTTCCTTTTAAAAACTTTGTTATCACTGTGTAAGTATATGTGCAGACAGAGCCTACAGAGATCAGAGGACAACGTTGTGGAGTGGGTTCTCACCATCTACCTGTACATGGATTCTGAGGATTGAACTTCTTTGGTCCCAGGCTCATATGGAAAGTGATTTTACCACTGAGCTATCTCACCAGCCCCTTAAAATCTTCTAATACAGCATAGAATTTACTTATTTGTTGAAGCTCAAATTCTGAGACTGCAAGGACCCTTTTGGTCTTCAGTACTATACCCCATAACAGACAATCAGTAAAAATTCTTTTTTTTTTTTTTTTTTACCAGATAGTTAGATACCAGAGTGATTATGGAGACAGTGCTAGAAAATGTTATTGCTGATAGAACTGTCCCATTTGTTTGGGGTTTTTTTCCTATTACTTTTTTTAACAATAAGTAATAATTTATGAGTATAAGTATCCTTCATGTAAAACCAATTTGCAAGCAGTTGGGCCCAAACCCACACAGCCCAAGGCTCCCACCATCCAGTTGGGGGCTTGTATGTTCAGTCAAGTTGATCAAATAAGTGTCCAGTCTATATTGCTGTAGTTTCACCATTCACCCCAATCGCAGCCCTTACATTCTACCATGCCCCCTCTTCTACAGATTGTTCCCTAGGTTTAGAAAAGGGGCACAGGTGGACAAGAAACAAAACAGTCTACTTTCTCTGGAGCCGTCGTTTTGGACTCTGGTCAATTCTGGCTGTTTCCTTTCAGGGGCTGATAGTTTGTCCAGGAATAACCTTTCAGTCCTACTAATGAAGCACAGGCAATTAGATATATAGGTATTTAAGCAGTACTGATTGTTAAGGTAAGTTACTTTGGTATAGACACAGATATTTGGATTGTATGTTAATTTATGAATTACATTTTTTTTTAAGACGTCTCCAAAGCTGAGAATTACATTTTTTTCTGTAATATATGACATGGTCTTACTATGGCTTATAACATCTCCTAACTGCTAGAGGATGTAAGCTTGTGGCATCAGCCATGGGTTATTCCTCCAAGGAGAGAGCTAGTAGCTGGTTGGATTTGGGATATACAGGTATATGGCTGCCACTGCTGCACAGTATTTCCAGGCAGGTGAGGTGTAGCTGGTGCTGATGGAGGAGTGTTGCTTGACTCAAGGAGACCTATATTTGCTTTATTGGTTTAGTGGCCTTTGGTAACACTCTCTGGCATTCCAGAGACCATCTGTATACTTGCAAGTGCAGTCTCCATACATCTTTCCCATGCTTACATCAGGTCTTGAACAGCAGGACCTTATCGCCTCCCTTCTTCAGGTATCCCAGTTTACAAGAAAAAAGCCTTAACCTTTTGGGGGCTTGTATCCCCTAGCGCTCAAACATTTCTCCTTTGTCGAATAATCCATTGCTGATATCCAGTCTCCGTATTAATATATTTTGCTAAAGTGCACAGCTAAGGAGACTTTAGTATATTTTGTTCTGAATAGAGAGAATAATCCTTTTTCCACAGTTCCTATGTCTATTAGTCAATTAAAGAAGGCGGTTTTATGGTTATAAGAGATTACCTCTATGACATTTGGCTCCAATTTACCATTAGAGAACGACCTCCATCTCATCATATTCCTCCTTGGTCTATGAAGGAGGGGTAATAAAATCTCTATATTAAAACTTGCGGCGGCACTAGAAGGTAAGTTTCATTTTGACTCATTATAAATAGTTGTACAAGTAGGATCCACAGATTGGTCTGATGTCTGTAGCAGTCTGATGATTTTCTTCCTTTCAAAGTTCAGACAGGCCAACCTTTTTTTTTTTTTATTCGTATGAAGGTACTGTGTGCATGCAGTCTGTGCACCCGGACGTGCAATGCCGCGGAGGTCAGAAGGAGGGCGTCTGTCGGGACTCCCCTGTAACTGGAGTTCTCATGGAATTGGAGTTTCAACTGGTTCTCGGCCGCCCAGTGGGTGTGGGGGATCGAACCCGGGCTCCTCTGCAGAGCGGTCGTGTCGGCGCTCTTAACCGCATAGGCCATCGCTCCAGCCCCAGGCCAAACCTTTCTGCTGGCACTTCCTGATACATCCTACACAATGCAAAAGCTGTGTCTTTTCTTTCACAGCCGTTGGTGTGTTGGTGACGTTTTGACCTGTGGGAATTTACAAATCTTTTCCCATAGTTAGTTTTTAAGATTGCTATTGCAGGCTGGAGAGATAGCCTAGCGGTTATAAGAGCACCGACTGCTCTGCCCGAGGACCCCGGGTTCAATCCCCAGCACCCACATGGCGGCTGCTGTGAAAACCGTCTGTCACTCCAGTTCTAGAGAACTCCAAGCTCCTAGGGGATCCGAGGTACCCTCTTCTGACCTACTGCGGCATTCACCGACAGTGTGCCACAGACCTTTGCATGCAGGACAGACTTCTATTACACCTACAAAAATAAATAAATTATAATAAAAAAAGATTTGAATTGCAAAGTTTTTGCCAAAAAAGGTTTCATCTATATCTGTATCCCCCTTTTTATTTTAGTTTTGTTTTTTGACCCATTGAGTCTCAAAAAGGGCAGTTTATTACACGTTACCTATAGGCAGGAATCTAGGCGCAGATTTCATCAAATTCACCCAAGCCTATTTTTGGGTGTCTGTATGTCGTTAACTTGGGAAGCAAATAAATTTCTTTTTCTTTTCTTTATTTATTTTTTTTGTCTTTTCACGGCAGGGTCTTCCCTGAGCCCCAGCTGTCCTGGTGAATCGCTCTGTAGACCAGGGCTGGCATTGAACTCACAAAAGATCCTTCCTGCCCCTGCCTCCCAAGTTGCGGGATAAGTGCTGGGATTAAAGGTGTGCGCACCATGCCTGGCAACCAACTTAATTCTTAAGTTCAATTCATCATACAGGTAAAAGCAGACATGCTACCAAAGTGGATAGCCTTGTACAACGAAGAAAAATTATAGAGAAACCTTGTGTATGTGCCATCCCAAATTATGTTGTACACGATTTTACATAAAACAAAATGGGATGACAACAACCATTAATTTCCAATAACTAAGGTGCATTACCATTTTCTTATCAGAAACCTTTTTTAAAACCAAATGCTGCTTAATATTACACATATTCCTTTACTACGTCCTAAAACATCATGTATCCTGTAGGCAGTGTCTGGGCAAAACTGGGTACTTTTTGCACTCACGTCAATTAAATATACATTAATCGATTTGACTTCATGATGATGGTGTTTGCAGGTATGGACATAAAACGGAGGAGGATAAATTCTTGATTCCAGGACCTGAAAGCAGGACGCTTTATTTTTAAATTTTTTAACTTTCTTTATTATTTTTAATGTGTATGAGTATTTTACTTGTATGCATGTTAGGTGGGGCCCCTGTTTCGTGCAACGCCGTGGAGGTCCGAAGAGGGTGTCAGATTCCCCTTGAAAACTGGAGTCAAAATGATGGTTCTTAGCTGCCATGTGGGTGCTGGAATTGCCGCCCGTGTCCTCTGCAAGATCTGTCGGCACTCTTAACTGCTGAGCCATCTCTCCAGCCCCCGGCGCTTCTCTTTTTTTTTTTTTTTTTTAATTTTTTTTTTATTACATTTTATTTCTTTCTGTATTTGTATTGAATGTACTGTCGCATGCAAGTTTGTGGCACCCGTGTCGTGCAACGCCGGTGAGGTCAGAAGGAGGGTATCGGATTCCCCTGGAACTGGAGTTCTCCTGGAATTGGCGTTTCAGATGGTTCTTAGCCGCCCTTCCTTCCCCCCCCTCCCTTCTGATTTCACCATGGGGTGGGCTGGGGATTCGAAAACGGCCGCCTTGTAAAGCTGCGGTTCGGCGCTCTTAACGTCGTAGGCTATCTCTCCAGCCCATGAGCTTTCTTTTATAGTACCTGGAACGCTTTTTTTTTTTTCAGACCAGGGTCTTCCTATAGCCCCATGGCTGGTTGGGAACTCACTCTGTAGACATGGCCAGCCGTGAACTCACAGAGATCCCCCTGCTTCACCTCTCCGAGTTGCTAAGGGATTTTTAAACAGGTTTGGCACCACCTACGCCATCTTAAAGGTGGGTTCTTAGCACCATGGGGGGCTGGGAATCGCACTGGGCGATCTCTGCAAAGAGACAGTCAGAAGTTAAGGCCATCTCAGCTATATAGTTTGAGCCCCCTGTGCTACATGAGGCCTTATCTCCAAAATAATAATTGCCAGGCCGTGTGGCACCAACCTTTAAATCCCAGCGCCTCAGGCATCGCAGAGGCAGGCAGATCTCTGTGACTTCCAGGTCAACCCTGTTCTACCCATAGCGAGTTCTAGGCCAACTGGGGCTTCACGGAAGACCCTGTCTCAAAAAAATCTTTCTACCTTACAATTAATAATTTTTCAAAATTTACCTAAGCATTCAGACCATATAAGCCAGTGTTGTTGGAGAGGCTGTTATCGCACTTTCTCTCTTCTTCCTCCTCCCCCCTCTCCTCCCCTCTCTGCTGCTCCGAATATGCCTACTTCGCTCCTAAGTCGCTCGTGCTCTCCTGGCCAGAGGCCGCACAGCACTCAAAGCTGCAGACAGTTTACCGCTTTCCTTCTGGCTCTGTCAAGCGCCCCCACACCCATTCAGAACTCGCACTCCAGGGACACGGGCACCCGCAACGCAGGCGCGGCCGGCTCCTGTGAGTCGAACGCCCATATCCGGGTTCCCGCCGCCACCACCGCTGCCGCCTTACTCATTCAGCCCTGTCAGGAGTGGTGTGATTCCCGACCAAGATGGCGGCTGTGGGGCGCGTCGGTCCGTTCGGTTCTCCACCCGGGCTAGCCTCCACTTACGCCGGCGGGCCGCTGGCTAACGAGGTGGCGTCGGGCAGCGGCGGCTCGGCCGCAGGCGATGACGAGGACGGACAGAACCTGTGGTAACGACCGCACCCTCTCCCGGGTCCCCCGCGGGTTTTCTCCTCGCCCGGGCGGACGCCCCCGGGATCGGGGAGCCGGGAGCCGGACCGGCCAGGAGCTCGGGGCGGCGGGTCTAGTGGGCGGCCCGGGCCGGCCTGAGCCTGAGCCTTGCTCCCCGTTAGGTCCTGCATCCTCAGCGAAGTCTCCACGCGCTCGCGCTCCAAGCTCCCGGCGGGGAAGAACGTGCTGCTGCTGGGTAAGCGATCCCCGCCCGGGCAGGGGTTCCGGGCCGCCATCGGGTCACCCCTCGGGTCACCCCTCGGGTCCCTTTTTCGTGCAGGGGCGGCCAGGCCCGGGCCGCGCCCCGCATCCATGGCTTGCCAGGCTGGACAGCTCGGTCTGGACGAGAGACCCTGGCCCTCCTTGGTCCCTGGACTCTGACCCCGCCCCTGCCCCTCTGGTCCGCGTCCTCCTCCCTGGGATGTAGGATGGCCCTGCCATCTCTCCTGGGAGGAACAGAATGAACACACCCGAGGTATCCCCGTGGTCTGGGGTTTTACCTAGAAAATGGGGACAGTTTTCCTTTCCTAACAGAGATTGGTGGCAGGAGAGCTCCTCGGAGGGCTCGGTCGCAAATGCATGCCATTAATATTTAATAGGTGACTCTTTTGTATAATTGACAGAAGCCTGAGACTGAGCCGTGATCAGTGTTATTTGAATCAGTGTGCTCGGGTTGCACTTGCCTTTTTTTAACTGTCACCTAATAACTCTGAAATTTGTAAAGGGCAGNTGCTGGAGAGGTTGTGGGGAAAGGGGAACACTCATCCACTGCTGGTGGGAATGTAAAAATACAGCCACTATGGAAAACAGTGTGGAGAACCTTTGGAAGACTTGGGACGAACTTGCCACCTGACCCAGCCATACCACTAGGCATGTACCCTTAAGTCTCATCCCACTGCAGAGATACATGTAAGGACATGTTTATTTCAGCTCTCTTCACCATAGCAATGTGCTGGAACCAACCTAAATGCCCCTCAACTGATGAGTGGATAGAGAAAATGTGGTACATCTACACAATGGCGTTCTATGCAGCAGTAAAGAAAGATGACATTATGAACTTTGCAGGAAAATGGCTGGAGCTAGAGGATATCATGCTGAGTGAAGTAACACAGTTCCAGAAAAACAAACGGTGAATGGTATCCCTCATCTGAGGTTGCTAGTGCCAATTACCTAGTTGAAGTATTTCTTATGTATGGCCCCTTGAGCTTTTGTCCAAAGCAGCTGGGAGTGATGCATATTGGAAACAGCAGCAACAACAACAACAACAGGAAGGACTGCATCGAAGAACTAACTGAAACAGTGGACCTCTGCTTAAAACAGTCAACTTCCTTATGGAGAATATTGAGAAAGACTGAGAAAATGTTGAAAAGCATGTTTGGCAGAATGCATGAATTCTGGTGGGGTGGCGGAATGGGAGTAGGGACATGGGTCTAGATTTGATAAAAAAATAAAGAATGAATTGAGCTTTTTAATCTCTTCTGGTTTGTTTTACTGTGAAGCCTATTTCATCAGATATTAAAATTTCAGCTCCTTAAATTAGATATTAGAACCCAGGTATTAGAATCTTGGAATATTTATTTTCACCTTAGTGTCTGAAATAGCTTCTGTCCTTGGTCTGGGGAGTTATTTCATTGATATTATTGAAATCAGTTATTATTGGAAGATGTATATTGTTTCCCATCATTTTAATTTCTCTTTCCACTTTTTGGCTAACTTTTTGTTTCTACAGTTATATTTTCATTTAATTTCTTTCTGTTGCCCCTTGGGTACAGTTGTTCCTTTCTTCTGCTCTTTGTATTGTGACAGCCAAAAAAAAAAAATAGACCCCATGGAACATTGTATTGAGCACCTTTAATCCCAGCCTTTGGGAAACAGAGGCAGATGGCTGTCTGTGAGTTCAAGGCCAGCCTGGTCTATGCAGCAAGTTCCAGGCCAACCAAGGTAACATAGTGAGGCCTTGTCTCAAAAGTGAAATAAAACAGGGACTGAAGAGATGGCTCAGGGGCTAAGAGCACTGGACTCCTCTTGCAGAGGACCCAAGTTTGGTTCGCAGGACCCACATTGCAGCTAATACCTATCTGTAACTCCACCTCTAGGGGACTGGGGATCTGATGCCCTTTCCTGCCCTTTCCTAATGGGCTTTTATGCCCGTGGGCATTGCATGCATGTGGTGGGCATTGCATGCATGTGATGCACTTACATACGCTCATGGAAAACATTAATAGACAAAAAACAAAATAAAGAAATCTTAAAAATTAAAAACTATAAATTCTGGGGGCTAGAGAGGTGCTCAGTGGTTAAGAGTGCTTACTGCTCTTGCAGATGACCCAGAATTGGTTGCTAGCACCCACATCAGGCAGCTCATAACTGCCTGTATGTCCAGATCCAGGGAACCCAACACCCTGGACTCCGGGGGTACCTGTACTCACACATGCATATTCCCCCACACAAACACAGGAACACACACACACACACACTTTAAAAAAAATCTTTTGAAAAAAAACTACAAATGATTTATTCATTTGCTATTTCAGATTATATGAACACAGATTTACTCTGGAAAGTTCTGGGTTTCCTGATACTCATCAGAGTGGTACTTGTCATACTTGGGAGGTGCTCAGGTCCTACTGGTATACCTCAGATGCATCCCAGATGGTCCTGCTTTTTTAGTTTGGTTTCTGATTCAGCTGAGCCCCAGAGAAATGGAACACTAACCAGAGGAGAGAGCGACTCCTCCCTCCAGCTTCCTGTCTCCTTGGAGCTCTCTTCTCTGTCCATCTTTTCACTCTTCTGCCAGTTCATCAGTATCCTCTGCTTACTCATCACTGTTGGGTATTTTGCTCTCTCAAGAAAAAAAGGATTGTTTATCATGTGCAAGAACTCTGCCAGCAAATTAGTTTGACTTGGGAGGGAAGCCTTCTGGAGATCTGGGGTGGGAAACACGGAGCCGCTTCCTCTCCCTGCTGGAGATGTCTCCCTCTGGGTTGGAAACTGGGACAAGACTGCCACTGCTCAAGCTGCTTCCCTTTGTACCAGCTCTCACAGGCTGCCGCCTGCCCGCAGATAAGCAGAGAAGGCTTACCCAACCCGCTGTGCCAAATGCTGGCAGTTACAGTTGATAGAAAAGCCTTCACAAAGCCAAAACCCAAAAGGAGGCCCTTATGGTTTGACTCTATGAGCAGCTCAATAAAAAAGACTTGGAAAGGATCTTGGGATTTAAATAATCTCTCTCTCTCTCTCTCTCTCTCTCTCTCTCTCTCTCTCTCTCTCTCTCTCTCTCTCTCTCTCTCCAACATCTCTGACATTTGAGAGAAAATGGCCATGTCAGAAGTGACAGAGTCCCTGTTTCCCTCTCCTAGAAGACCCAAGCAAAACCAGAGGCCCAGACAATAGGGCCAGCAACCTCAAAGGGCGTGTTTCCTTTGCCCCTGCGCATGCTTATGTTACTGTAAGTTCCTCTTTAGAATGAATTGATGGATTTCTACTTCATTTTTCTGATCTCATTCCAGACCTAATACTTCTCCTGTCTTTTATCTAGGGATGTGTGTGTGTGTGTGTGTGTGTGTGTGTGTGTGTGCGTGTGTGTGAGTGTGTGTGTGTGTGTGTGTACATGAATGTAGGTATGTGCACTTCTGTGGAAGCCAGAGAGGATGTTACTCTCCTCTTTATTCCTTTAAGACAGAGTCTCTCTCTAAATCAGAAGCTCACTGTGTGGGCTAGAAGGGTGGCCAGCAAGCTTTGGGAATGTGTCTGTCTCTACCCCACCAGTGGTGAGACAATAGTCACATGCAACTATTCCCAGCTTTTTATGTGGGTGCTAGAAATTACAACTCAGGTCCTTGTGCCTACAGAGTAAGGAGTCTTACCTAGTAAACCATCTCATCAGCCTTCACCTACCAATTTTTGTCAAGTGAACCCTTACACAACTTCATATCTTAGAGAAAAGAGGTATGAAAATACCCATCTAGAAATAGGGTATCGCACAGGGTAGTGCACCCTTGTAATCCCAGCACTGGGGAGGAGGAAGCAGGAGAATTAGGAGATGGAGACCAGTCTCGTGTGTGTGTGTGTGTGTGTGTGTGTGTGTGTGTGTGATTTTTGATGAGTTTTTTCCCCCTCAGAAAGTAGGAAATGGGGCTGGAGAGATGGCTCAGCAGTTAGAGCACTGGCTGCTCTTACAGAGGACTGAGGTTTGATTACCAGTACCCACATAGTTCCTACCACCTATACTCAAATTCCAGGGGATCCAATACACTCTTTTTTTTTTTTTTTTTATGTGTATGAATATACTGTCTGCATGTAGGTTTGTGTACCCGTGTCATGCAATGCCGCAGAGGTCAGAAGAGGGTGTCGGAGTCCCCTGGAATTGCAAAGACAGTTCACAGCCGCCATGTGGGTGCTGGGGATCGGATCCAGGTCCTCTGCAAGAGCAGTCAGCACTCTTAACCGCTGAGCCATCTCTCCAGCCCCATAAAGTGGTCTTTTGTTGTTTTTTTTTTGTATTTTTGAAACAGGGTCTCCCTTTTAATCCCAGCTGATTTGGAGCTGGCCTTGAACTCACGCTCACAGAGAGCTTCCTGCTTCTGCCTCCCAAGTGCTGGAATTAAAGACGTGCACCACCACACCTGGCCCAACACACTCTTATGGCCTCCTCAGGCAATGTACATGTTGGTGCATGTAGGCAGAACACTCATACACATAAAATAAAAATTAATCTGCCAGGCATGGTGGTGCATGCCTTTAATCTCAGCACTCGGGAGGCAGAGGCAGGCAGATCTCTGTGAGTTCAAGGACAGCTTGGTCTACAGAGCGAGCTCCAGGTGAGCTGGGACTAAAGGGAGACCCTGTCTCAAAAAGACAAAAAAAAAAAAAATTAATCAATCTTTAAAAAAAAAGAAAATACCAGAAACACAATTTCTCCAACTTGTATGTTTAAAGTAAAATTCCCTATTTTAGTTACTTTTCCTGTTGTGATAAAATACCCTGACAAAAACAACCTAAGAGAGAAAAAGTTTATTTTGCCTTCCAGTGCAACATGGTGGGGAAGGCATGGTGGCAGGGGCATGAGCCAGCCACAGTCAGCTAACTTTCTTTTTTTTAATTTTTTAATTTATTTTTTATGTGTATGAATATACTGTCTGCATGTAGGTTTGTGCACCCGTGTCGTGCAATGACGTGGAGAGGGTGTCAAATTCCCCTGGAACTGGAGTTAAAAACAGTTCTCCTGTTGACCAATGGAACAAAACTGAACATTCAAGCTTGAGCACATACAATTTCAGCCACCTCATATTTGACAAGGGGGCCAAGAAGACACAATGGAGGAAAGACAGCATCTTCATCAAGTGGTATTGGCAAAACTGGATCACCACTTGTAGAAGAATGAAATTAAACCCCATACCAATGGAACAAAACCGAAGATCCAAATCTGAGCACATACAATTTCAGCCATCTCATATTTGACAAGGGGACCAAGAAACCACAATGGAGAAAAGACAGCATCTTCAGCAAGTGGTGTTGGCAAAACTGGATCACCACTTGTAGAAGAATGAAATTAAACCCCTACCTCTGCCCTGTACAAAAAGTCAACTCCAGTGGATCAACGACCTCAACGTAAGACCCCAAAACTCTGAAGGCATGTAGAAGAAAAAAGTGGGCAGCGGACTTACATAAGAAACATAGGCGTAGGGAAACGATATTCCTAAGTCAGAGACAGCAGTGCCCAAAGAATAAGTGGACAGATGACAAATGGGACTCGTGTAAACCAAAACTGTCTGTACATCAACAAGGAAACAATCAAGGAAGTTTCATGAGGAAATCCCACAGAGTGCGGAGGGTAACCTGCTGCAGATAATATTTGACAAAAGCATTGAGTAGCGAAATATAAACTACTCAAACACACACAAAGAATGAAAACAAATGACTCACTCATAGATGGAGATAAAAGAACCTGAAACAGAGACTTACAAGTAGAATAGAGGACGCTGACTGAAGACTGAGAAACATCTTAAGAAGTGTTCAACGTTGTTAATAATAAGGAAAAGCAAATCAAAACTATTAAGATATCTACATCTTAGCTGAGGTTTAGCGTGGGCCACGCCTTTACTCCTAGGCACTTGGGAGGCCAGAGGAGGCGTTTATTATTGTGGTTCAAGGCAGCCTGAATCAGAGCGTGCGAGTTCCCATGCGGGCAGGGCTAGGGGGCTACAGGGAAGACCACTTTGTCTCAAAAGACAAAAAAACAAAAAAAAAAAAAAAAAAAACAAAAAAAAAAAAAAAAAAAAAACGCTATCCTCTTACTCCAATAAGACTGGCTAGGATCAAGAAAACAAATGATACCAAGTGCTGGAGAGGTTGTGGGGAAAGGGAAACACTCATCCACTGCTGGTGGAAGTGTAAACTCGTACAGCCACTATGGAAAGCAGTGTGGAGAACCCTTGGAAGACTTGAAATGAACTTGCCACCTGACCCAGCCATACCACTCCTGGGCATGTATCCACAAGACTCATCTTACTGCAGAGATACATGCACAGCCATGTTTATTACAGCTCTCTTCACAATAGCAAGGAGCTGGAACCAACCCAAGTGCCCCTCAGCTGAAGAGTGGATATAGAAAATGTGATACATCTACACAATGGAGTTCTATGCAGTGGTAAAGAAAGATGAGATCATAAGCTTTGCAGGTAAATGGCTGGAGCTAGAAGATATCATGCCGAGTGAAGTAACACAGTCCCAGAAAAACAAATGACGAATGGTATTCCTCATCTGTGGATGCTAGCACCAATTACCTAATTGTATGGCAAACTGAGCAGCATCAATGTGATCTGAAAACAACTGTGCTCTTATATTGTGAATCCCTTAAAATATAATTAATACAATAAATAAAAAAATGCTTGCTGAGGAGCCTTCAAACATGACATCTTTCAGCCTAATAAAGAAAAAAAAACTCATAAGCTGAAGATTCTAAAACCTATGATATATGTGGCATGCATATATGCATATTTTGGAGTGATTCAAATTGGAAGGAACAACAACAACAACAAATGACTGGGTCAAAGAACTGACTGAAATGGTGAACCTCTGCTCAAAACAGTAAACTTCTACATCGAAAATTTTAAAAGAGACTGAGAAAAAGATGAAAGACATGTTTGCCAGAATGTGTGACCTCTGGTGGGGGAGGCAGGAAGGGGGTCTAGGTTTGATTGGAAATTTTATTTTTTTGTTTTTAAATATGGAATGCTTCACGAATTTGCATGTCATCCTTGTGCAGGGGCCATGCTAATCTTCTCTGTATCATTCCAATTTTAGTATATGTGCTGCCGAAGCGAGCACTTGATTGGAAATTTTGTATGAAATGCACAAAGCTTCAATAAAAATCGGCTTAAGGGGCTGGAGAGATAGCCTAGTGGTTAAGAGCACCGGCTGCTCTTGCAGAGGACCCGGGTTCGATCCCCAGCACCCACATGGTGGCTAAGAACCGTCTGTAACTCCAATTCCAGGAGAACTCCAGTTCCAGGGGAATCCGACACCCTCTTCTGACCTCCGCGGCATTGCATGACACGGGTGCACAAACCTACATGCAGACAGTACATTCATACACATACAAAAAAAAGAAATCGGCTTAAAAAAATACAAAAAGCAATATAAAATAATATTTTAAAACTTTAAAAATCAGAATTAATATATAAATTTCATATTGGTATAACAATTGTATCCCTAAAAATTGATCCAGAATACAAAGTGAAATAAATCGAATGGATTTAAAAAACAAAAACCGGTTCTCAACTGCCACGTGGGTGGTGGGGATCGAACCCAGGTCCTCTGCAAGAGCAGTCGGCACTCTTAACTGCTAGGCCATCTCTCCAGCCCCTAATTTTCTTTTTTATTAGTTTTTGAACCCCAGCATATGAACTAGTGCTACCCACTTTTAGGGTGGGTCTTCCCACCTTAGTTAGATAATCCCTCACCAGCGTGCTCAGAGGCTCCTTTCCTAAGTGATTTTAGATCCTATCAAGTTGCTAATCAATAAAAACCATCACATTATCACACTGTTTTTTGTTTTGTTTTGTTTTGTTTTGTTTTGTTTTGTTTTGTTTTGTTTTGTTGAGACAGGGTCTCAGTATAGCCCTGGCTGGCTTAGAACTCACTATGTAGACCAGGCTGGCCTTGAACTCATAGAGATCCACTTGTCTCTGCCACCCAAGTGCTGGGATTAAACATTTTACACCACCATGCTCAGCCTTATTTTCTTTATTTGTCCGTTTGCTTGTTTTTGTCCCCAGCTGGCCTTGAACTCACTATGTAGACCAGGCTGGCCTTAAACTCATAGAGATCCACTCGTCTCTGCACCCAAGTGCTGGGATTAAACATTGTACACCACCATGCTCGGCCTTATTTTCTTTCTTTGTCTGTTTGCTTGTTCCTGCCCCCAGGCAGGAACTCACTATGTAGACCATCCAGCTAGCCTCGACCTTGCGGCTGTCTGCCTCTGCCTCCCAAACAAGTGCTTGGATTAAAGGTGAACACCACCACACCCAGCATTTTCTTTTTCCTGAGATGGAATTCCCTTTAAGGCCCAGACGGGTCAATCTTCCTGTCTCAGCCTCCACAGTGCTAGGATTATAGCTGGGACCACCAGAACAGTGGCTGTTCTAATTTCTCTTCAATCACTGTGACAAAACAGTCTGACCAATACCAACTTGGGGAGTGTGGGGAGCGGGTGTGGCAACAGCCCTAAGAAGGCACCCGAGACTTTAGCAAAGTTTTAAGACTAACACCTGAGTCTTATGATTAACACCTGATTCCCTCCTACCTCCAAGTAAAGTCACGCTCACCGTTTGAGCTGTGCAGGTGCACCCTGTATACAAGATCAGGCCAGATGATACAAATAGACTAAGGCCACGCAACCTGGGCTGGGAAGGTGGATAAATAGAGGGACTTTCTAGATAGAGGGACTCTCTCTCCTTTCTAGTCTTAGGGGAGAAGCTTGCTTGCCTGAGGAAGGAGAAGGCTTGGAGAAGGAAGAAGGCTTAGAGGGAAAGGCTTAAGGCTTAGAGGGAGAAGCTTGGAGAAGGAGAAAAGATGTGCTTGAATAAACCGTTCTGACAAGACCTGCCTGCCTGAATAAACCGCTTTGAGAAGAACGAGCGAGAGGTGCTTTGTTGCTGCGGCTTCATACAAGTGTTTCCTACAAGTGTGCAAGTGTTTCATACAGGGGAGGAAAGGGTTTATTTGTCCGATGTCTCCTGATCATAGTTCATCACTTAGGGATCCCAAGGTAGGAACTCAGGGCAGGACCCTGGAGGCTGGAGCTGAAACACAGGCATGGAGGAATGCTGCTTACTGGCTTGCTCCCCTGGCCCATGCTCAGCCTTTCTTTCTTTCTTTTTATTTATTATTTATTTTTTTAATTTTATTTATTTTTTTATGTGTATGAGTGTACTGTCGTCTGCATGTAGATTGGTGCACCCATGTCGTGCACTCCATGGAGGTCAGAAGAGGGCGTTGGATCCTCCTGGAACTGGAGTTAAAGACGGTTCTTAGCTGCCATGTGGGTGCTGGGAATCGAACCTGGTTCCTCTGCAAGAGCAGTCAGCACTCTTAACCGCTAGGCCATCTCTCCAGCCCCTATTTATTATTTTTATTTATGTGTATGAGTGTATTGCTTGCATGTAGGTAGTTGTCCCTATGTCATGCAGTACCTACAGAGGTCAAAAGAGAGCATCAGATCCCCTGGAACTGGAGTTACAGGCAGTTAGCTGCCATGTGGGTGTTGGGAATCCAATCTAGGTCCTCTGTAAGAGAAGTCAGTGCTCTTAACTGCCAAGCCATCTCTCCAGCCCCAATTTTTTTTTTTTTTTTTTTTTTTTTTTGGTTCTTTTTGAGCCAGGGTCTACCTGTAGCTTGGGGGGGCCTGGGACTCAATTTGTAGACCAGGCTGGCCTTGAACTCACAAAGATCCGCCTGCCTCTGCCTCCCAAGTGCTAGGATTAAAGGCGTGCGCCACCACGCCCGGCCCAATATTTTGTTTTAATAATAGGAATATGACATTTTAGGTTCTAGCCACACCCTAGGAACTAAGTATTGGGTCAAATTGTGTTGACAGTAGCTCTAGTAACACCGGCAAGTAATTCACATCTTTAGATGAAACAAAATGTTTGGAGTAAAGTATATGAGACGGTGATTTACAGTCCAGGCTCCAGAGTCCGACTTATTTGAGGTCAACTGTGACTCTTATTTGCTGTGTTGACCTTGGGGAATTTTTTGTAATTGTTATTGTTGTTTAATTTTCTTATTTTTATTTTATATGAATGAGCATATTACCTGCATGTATTTAAGTGTATCTGTGTTGTACAATGCCCACAGACAGAAGAGGGCATTAGACCCCTGGAACTGGAGTTATGGACAGTTGTTTGCCACCATGTGGGTTCTGTGATTTGAACCCAGGTCTTCTGCAAGAGCAGCCAGTGTTCTTAACCATTGATCCATCTCTCCAACCCCATCTTGGAGGTTTTTAAATTCTGAAGTCTATTTCCTCAACTCTAAGAGGGTTATTGTAAGAAATAGACATGCAAATAAGCCTGGCATACTGTGAGGATTTAATGTAGGTGGAAATACTTGTGGTTATTCCTTTTTGCATTCCTCCTCCCTCTCTTTCCCTCCTGCCTCCTTCCCTTCACAAAATGAAGACTAAATAGTTTTATCTCCTCTTCTTCTTTTTATCCCTCCTCCCCTTCTTCTTTCTGTTCTTCTTCCTCCTCTCTTCCTTCTCTTTCCCTTCCTCTTCCTCCTCTTCCTCTTCTTCCTCCTCTCTCTCTCTCTCCCCTTTTCCCTCTCTCCCTCTTTCTTTTACTATACAGGGTCTCACGTAGCCCCAGCTTGCCTTAAACTAAGTAACTAAGATGACCTTGAACCTCTGATCTTCCTACTTCTACCTCCAGAGAGCTAGCATTGCAGACACGTGACACCATGCCTAGTTTACGCCATGCCAGTTATTGAGCCCAGAGCCTCCTGCATGCTAAGCAGCACTCTACCAACTCAGCTACAATCCCAGCCCTTGGTTATTCTTAGTTGAGGTAAATTTATTGGCTGTTTTATAAGACAATTTCTTAACATTTAGATTGCTGAAACTGACATTATTCTAGTTTGTTTTTCTGTTGCTGTGATGAGACAGACCAAAAACAAGAGGAGGAAAGGGTTTATTTTAGCTTATACTTTCCTTTTTTTTTTTTTTTTTTTTTGTCTTTTTGAGACAGGGTCTCCCTGTAGCCCCAGCTGTCCTGGAACTCACTCTGTAGACCAGGCTGGCCTTGAACTCACAAAGATCCGCCTGCCTCTGCCTCCCAAGTGCTTGGATTAAAGGCGTGCGCCACCACGCCTGGCCCAGCTTATACTTTCAGGTCACAGTCTATCACTGAAGGAGCTCAGGACAGGAATGCAGAAACCAGGAAGGAATGCTTCTTTGTGGTTCAGTCAGGCACTGACTCACTCACAGGTTCATTGTCAGCAAGATTTCTTATCTTTCTTTCTTTCTTTCTCTTTCTTTCTCTCTCTTTCTTTCTTTCTTTCTTTCTTTCTTTCTTTCTTTCTTTCTTTCTTTCTTTCTTTCTTTCGGATTTTTGAGACAGGGTCTCCCTTTAGTCCCAGCTATCCTGGAGCTCACTCTGTAAACCAGGCTGGCCTTGAACTCAGAGATCTGCCTGCCTCTGCCTCCCAAGTGCTAGGATTAAAGGCATGCGCCACCACACCCCCTTTTTGGGGGGGGTGTCAGCAAGATTTCTTAGTCCACTAACCCCACTTACCTAGGAAGGCCAACCCTACTGTGGGCTAGGCCCTCTCAAATCAGTCATCAATGAAGACAATCCCTTACAGACATGTCTGACCTAGGAAATTCCTCAGTTGAGGTTCCCTCTTCTCAGGTGACTCTAGGTTGTGTTGAATTGATAATATGATTAACCAACACATACATAAATATTCTTGGAACTGCCATAAAATACAAATTCTGACTCAAAATGTCTGCAGTAGGACAGCAATTGAATCTTCATCTCTAACAAACTTCCTGTCATACATCCATACACTGGCCTACAAACACAGTATAAAATAGAAACAGGGTTTGTTATTTTGTTTTGCAACAGAGTCTTGTTGTGTAGCCCAGGCTGACCTGGAACTTTCCTGGTAATCCTCCTACCTCAGTCTCCTAAACTCTGGGATTACCAACCCAACTAAAATCATGTTATTGGGCTCACCATGTCCTTAATATTTTTCTATCATCACAAGATATAGAAACTTACATTTACCAGAATTCTAGAGTGTCTGACAGCTAGGAAGCTGATAAGTTTGTGGGATTTCTCCTCTTGATGGATGAAGCCAAAGCTGTGGGCCTGCCACCAAGAGTCGAAGTGCCTTGTGTAGAAGGCATGAGGGCTTCCAAAGGGTGGAACGTAAGGAAACAGTTGCCTAGTCTGTGATATGGCATATGACTGCATGATCTGTGATGAGACCCTCCTTCATGTCATTTTTATTTATTATTTGTATTTTGTTTTGAGACAAGTTCTCTTTGTAGCCCCAGTTATCCTGGACCTCACTGTGTAAACCAGGCTGGCCTTGATCTCACAGAGGTCCACCTTTTTCTCCCTACCCCCATGTTCTGGGATTAAAGGTGTGCACATATGTAAGTGCATCCATGTCTTGCAGTGCCCTCAGAGCCCAGAAGAGAGTATCAGATCTGCAGTAACTGGAGTTACAGACAGTTGATAGCTGCCATATGGGCGCTGGGAACTGAACCCATGTCCTCTGCAAGAGCATCTGGTGCTTTTAACCGATGACCCATCTCTCCAGCTCCTGTTTATTTATCTTTGAGACAGAGTTTCATGTAGCCCTGGCTGACCTAGAACTTGCTATGTAACTAAGTCTGACTTTCAACTTCTGAATCTCCTGTTTCTACCTAAGTGCTGGAATTAAGCTCCGTCTTCAAAGTCTGTAGTGAAGATAGAAAACAATCAAATGTTTACATTTTGCCAAGTTTGGGGGGGGTTTTGTGGGGGGGTTATAGGAACTAAGAGGAGATACCATTTGAAATTTGGTTCATATGATGGAATCATAGAACTTGGTTTTCCTTTTCCTGTTGCTGTCATAAAAGACCCTTACAAAAGCAACTGAAGAGAAAAAGGACTTATTCTGACTCACACAGTTCAAAGGTACAGTCCGTCATGGAGAGAGTCAAGGCTGTAGGAGGTTGAAGCAGTTGGTCAGATTGAATCCACAAACAGAAAACAGGGACTGATGAATGCATGTTCCTGCTCAGTCCCTTTGTATTTGTACAGTCCAGGATCGCAGCTATGGAACAGTGATCCCCATGGTAGGTGGGTCTTCCCACCCTAGTGAAAGCAATCAAGATTATCCCCCACAGGCACACTGATAGACCCCTCTCCCCAGTAAGTCTAGATTCTGTTAAGGTGACGATCAATATTAACCACTACAGAACTGAAGCAGCCTTGTTGCCACTGGGACCAGCATCCAAACATGCATAAGCAGGTACAGCTGCCCAGTTTTGAAAAGTGAGATTGGGGGCTGGAGAGATGGCTCAGCAGTGAAGAGCACTGACTGCTCTTGCAGAGGACCCAGGTTCGATTCCCAGCACCCACATGGCGGCTAAGAACTGTCTTAGTCTGGGCGTGGTGGTGCACGCCTTTAATCCCAGCACTTGGGAGGCAGAGGCAGAGGCGGGCAGATCTCTGTGAGTTCAAGGCCAGCCTGGTCTACATAGCAAGCTCTAGGCCAGCTGGGGCTAAAGGGAGACCCTGTCTCAAAAAAAAAAAAAGTGAGATTGAACTAATGTTCCTAAACATTAAGGACAGGAAAGCCCCACATGATAATTTGAATTTTCATCCACAATCATCTCATTTGTATGTTCCCATGTGGAATACATGCTTTAAAGACAAATTTCCATAGGGCCCACACCTACCTTCTTCTAACAGTGCACCTAGCAAGCAACCTAAGACCCCACATGCACCAAGCTGCACATACACCCCACTTCAAACAATGAAATAAGTCCCTATTCCTCTAGAAACCATTATTAGTAACTCCCCTTGTGTGTTCACTTTGCATTTGAGGTAAGATCACAAGTTCCAGGCCAATCTGACCTACAGAATGAGTTCAAGACCAACCCAGGCAACTTAGTGAGACCACATCTCTTAATCAAATGTAAAAGACCCTAGGGGTGTAACTCACAGGAGACACTTCCATGGCACAGGGCCCCATGACTCCCTCCCCAGGTGGAAACCTTTTGTTGGCTCTCTTGCTTATGTGTCCATTTTGAATACTGAGTTTCAAGGTGTAGTTGGGGATAGATTTCAGTATCTTTCCCTGGGATCCAAATCAATAAAGCAAAAGGAAATGAATATTTTTGGAGTCAACTGCATGGCAGGCCCCATACTCTGAAGTTTTTCGCACCAAGTTAGATCTTCATGTGTTGTCTCTTGAAGATCCTCAAGATTCAGATGTCTTTAGTGACTAGACAGGCAAACAGCAAAACTGAGCAGGATGTAACAGTGTTGCTTCATTGTAGGCAGAAGCACTTAGAGAGTCAGCAAGCAGCCTCCAAGCCTGGGCTCCTGCTGATATCCTGCTTGCTTGTCATATCTGCCTCCGCCAAGTGTCTTTGATGCCTTGGGCAAAGCATTGTCACATTCCCGTAGTGATTTGGAGCATATGGCCTGAAATCCCACCTGTCCCAGCCCCCAATTCGTTATGTCCCAACCCCCCATAAGGTTCTGTATGAAAACCCTGAGTTACAACATTAAACCGAGTTTCCCCCTTGTGGAATTTACTCTCCCTCCCCCCCTCTTCTGAGTCCGTCTCTCCTTCTATTCTTCTGGGTCTTACTTCCTACCTCCCTCATCCTACCTGCTGGGGCCCAAGCTGGCCAGGGAGCTGCAAGCCCTGGTCTAAGGGAGAAGAACACCTCATGGAAGGCAGCACACACACGTGATACATTTAAAGGAACATCAGGCGACAAATATCAGATGATACTTCATAGATAACTACATTTCACAGTGGTGCCACTTACTTTATTCGTGATGAAAAGGAACCCTGCTGAAAGGGAAGCCTCCTTTTACAGTTAGTGAGTTTTGTATCTTTTCTCTGAACCTGTCATGGCTCTTTCTATGGGCACATTATCTTCCTTTGACATAGCTACACTTTGCACATTAAACATTTTAAGAAATTCTTTGCACAAAGAACACTGTCCTCATAATTTTTTATGTGTATAGTTTTCATGAGCTATATTTAATTTTCTCACTTTGGGCAGAGATATGTAGACAGAATTAGTTCACTTTCTTCTTGAGTATAAGAAACAGAAGCCGGGCATGGTGGCACACACCTTTAATCTAGTACTTGGGAGGCAGAGGCAGGTGGATCTTTGTGAGTTCAAGGCCATCCTGGTCTACAGAGTGAGTTCCAGGACAGCTGGGGCTACAGGGAGACGCTGTCTCAAAAAGACCAAGAAGAAAACAGGAAAAGAATTCTAGTCCAAACACTGCTAATTTTCTTTCTTTAAAATTAAAAAAATTTTTCTTTAAAATTTTTTCTTTATTTTATGTGTATTGGTGCTTTGCCTACATGTATGTAAGTGTCATGAGATACATGCAGAGGCCAGAAAAGAACACTGGATCCCCTAGAACTGGAGTTAAGACAGTTGTTAGCTGCCATGTGGGTGTTCGGAACCAAACCTACAAGAACAGCCAGTGCTCTGAACTGCTGAGCCAACTCTGCAGCCCTGAAATAAAAGGATTTTACAAGAGAAAAATCTGGACCTCTGTTGTCTTTAGAAAGAAAACCTGGTGCTGGAGAGATGACTTTAACTGCCCTAATGCTGAGCCATCTTTCACGCCCCATCTTTTCTTTCTTTTCTTTCTTTCTTTCTTTCTTTCTTTCTTTCTTTCTTTCTTTCTTTCTTTCTTTCTTTCCTTTCTTTCTTTCTTTCTTTCTTTCTTTCTTTCTTTCTTTCTTCCTTCCTTCCTTCCTTCCTTCCTTCCTTCCTTCCTTTCTTTCTTTCTTTCTTTCCTCTATCTCTCCTTTCCTCCTTCCCTTCATCTCTCCCTCCCCTTCCTTCCTTCTTTTCTTTTTTTTTATTTTTAAGACAGGATCTTGGGCTGGAGAGATGACCTAGTGGTTAAGAGCTCCGACTGCTCTTGCAGAAGACCCGGGTTGGATCCCCAGCACCCACATGGCAGCTGAGAACCTTCTTTAACTCCAGTTCCAGGGGAATCAGACACCCCCTTCTGACGTCCGAGGCATTGCACGATAGGGGTGCACCAAGCTACATGCAGACAGTACATTCATACACATAAAAAATAAAATAAAATTTTAAGACAGGATCTCTTGTAGCTCAGGATGTCCTCAAACTCTATGTAGCCAAGGATGACCTTGAAATTCTGAGCCTCCTGCCTCTACTAGAATTATAGGTGTGCTCTACCACATCCCATTAACATGAACCCAGAGCTTCATCCATACTATGCAAGGGTTCCTCCTACTGGGCTACATCCCCAGCCCCTCTTTACCTCCATTGCACGGAGTGGGGGGCGGGGTACAGAGACAGGAGGCTGTGGTGCTGGCTGGATGTGCTTAGAGCTGGAAAACCACTAGAAACAGCAGCTTCTCCAGGGAGGTTCCACACAGTGACCAGGGTGATCCTGTTCCAAGGGCCCCACAAAGCTACAATTCCTTTCAGACTTCCTACCTTCCTCCTTCCAATTTCCCTCCTCCCTTGCCTTACAATTTCATTAGAGTTCTCTCCCCACCCCACCCTCCGCCAATTTGTTTGAGACAGAATCTCATAGGCTGGCTTAAAGCTCTTGATCCTCCTGCCTGCAGCTCACAAGTGCTAGGGTTATAGGCCTATGCCATCATGCTTAGCAGAATTCATTTTTATTATTTATTTTATTTTATTATTATTTTTTTGGTCTTTTTTGAGACAGGGTCTCCTCGTAGCCCCCAGATGTCCTGGAACTCACTCTGTAGACCAGGCTGGCCTTGAACTCACAAAGATCCACCTGCCTCTGCCTCCCAAGTGCTAGGATTAAAGGCGTGCGCCACCACGCCTGGCTCAGAATTCTTTTTTTAGAAAAACCACAAGTTTTGGGCTGGGAAAGTGGCTCAATGGCTGAAGGCACTTGCTGCCAAGTTTGACAACTTGAGTTCTGTTAGGTTCATACTGAGGGGAGACCCAGTGCAAAAGTATACCGGACTCTGAAAAAGATATCTTGACTTTTATTTTGAGTGTGGGGCTGGTCTGCCTGACTCAGGAGCAGGATGAGCAGCATTAAGATGGCGCTGAAGCTGGGCTGTACTGTCTGCGTGTCGGACTGTGCAGCCGTGTCGTGCAACGCCGCGGAGGTCAGAAGCGGACGTCGGATTCCCCTGGAACTGGAGTTCTCCTGGAATTGGAGTTACGGATGGTTCTCAGCCGCCATGTGGGTGCTGGGGATCGAACCCTGGTCCTCTGCAAGAGCGGTCGGTGCTATTAACCGCTAGGCCATCTCTCCAGCCCCCTGAAACTGGACTTTTAAAGCCAGGCATACAAGGAAGTGAACATACAAGGAAGTAGGGGTAGAGCACAGGTGGGCCCACAGCCGGTGTCAGGAGGAGCGTCCTGAGAGAAATTGGAGGTCTTTCTCCTTCCCTCTGGTGAGGCATGTTACAGGACTTGCCAACCCCTTCTCAGATTGCTGGAATGCGGTCCAAGGTGACTATTTCTCAGAACTCTGCTTTAGTTGGCTTTCTGGAATCACTGACTTAAGTGGGATGACCTTAACAAGTTCAATCCTCAGGACTCACATGCATGGTGGAAGGAAAGAACAGACTCCAGAAAGGTCTTCAGGCCTCCACATGAGTGCCCCCCCACACAAATAAATGAACGTAATTTAAATTAAAGAAACGTTGGAGAGATGGTTCAGTGGGTAAGAGCACTGGACATTCTTGCAGAGGACCTGGATTTGATTCCCAGCACCCACATGGCATCTGTAACTCCATTTCCAGGAGATCCAATGCCCTCTTCTGACCTCTTCAGACTTTGCATGACAGGGGTGTGCTTACAAACATGCAGGCAATGTATTCATACACATAAAATAAAAATAACAAAATTTTACTGCGTATATTAAGGTTTGCAGAATGACATTACATGAGTCACACAGATAAGTTTCCATAATAAGACAGGTTAACATATCTATCCTCTCATTTCACCACAAGAATAGCTAAAACCTTCTTGTTTGGCAGGTAGTGCAAGACAGGCTTATAACCCCAATACTTGGAAAGCAGAGACAGGAAGATCAGAAGTTCAACACTACCTTGAGCCTTGTCCCAAAAGTGGGGTTGAGGGATATTTCCCAGCAACATGGTTCACGCAGTAGGCAAAGCTACCAAGCCTGAGGACCTGAGTTCATTCCCTGGGATCTATGGGTTAGAGAGAACCAACTCACACAAACTGTCCTCTGATTTTCACTAACAGGTTAGGGCACATATGTACCCAAATACCCAAATACATGCATACCACATGTACACAAAATAAATAAAATGTACCAAAAGAAACAGGAAGAAAGAAAGAAAGAAAGAAAGAAAGAAAGAAAGAAAGAAAGAAAGAGGGGGGGGAGGGAGAAAGGGAGGGAGGGAGGGAGGGAGAGAGAGAGAGAGAGAAAGGAAAGAAAGAAAGAAAGAAAGAAAGAAAGAAAGAAAGAAAGAGAAAGAAAGAAAAAGAAAGAAAGAAAGAAAAAGAAAGAAAGAAAGAAAGAAAGAGAAAGAAAGAAAGAAAGAAAGAAAGAAAGAAAGAAAGAAAGAAAGAAAGAAAGAAAGAAAGAAAGAAAGAAAGAAAGAAAGAAAGAAAGAAAGAAAGAAAGAAAGAAAGAAAGAAAGAAAGAGCCCGGGAAGATGGCTCTCCAGATAATAAGCACCTGCTGTGAGAGTCTGACAAACTGAGTTTGATCCCCAGAACTCACATGAAAAGTCAGATATGGGGCTGGAGAGATGGCCTAGCGGTTAAGAGCACCGACTGCTCTTGCAGAGGACCGGGGTTCGATCCCCAGCACCCACATGGCGGCTGAGAACAGTCTTTGACTCCAGTTCCAGGGGAATCCGACGCCCTCTTCTGACCTCCATGGCATTGCACGACACGGTGCACCAACCTACATGTAGACAGTACACTCATGCACATAAAAATAAATTTTACAAAAGAAAAGCCAGATATGGTGGCACGCATCTGTAATTGCAGCACCCAACATGGTCATGGGAGGCGGAGACAGAACTGCTCAGACGCTTTCAGGCCAGCTAGCCTGGAGTGCACAGCACAGGGACAGAAGAGAGAGACCCTCCCTCATCAAGGTGGAAGGCAAGAATCAACTCCCCAGAGTTGTCCTCTGACCTCCATGAGCAGGCTACCAATAACTTTTGGAAGTTGGCTCTCTCCTTCCATCTCGTTTTAGCTGGCAGACATCCTGCAGATGGTCCTAGAATCCAGCTGCTGCTCAGACCACAGTACATAACGGGCAGCATCCCCTCCACTCTCAGAGACACCTACAGGTGCCCTACTGAGACATTGTCAGTCTCCAGCAAACAGAATTCTGGGTGTCAGGTTCTCTCACCTGGGGAAGGGAATTTACATCAAAGGGGTTATCAGTGGCCACACATCCTGTTCCTCACCCCCTTCCCTCCTCTTGCCTGGGAATCCAGAAGCCTGTCTGTAGGCTTCTGCTGTGGAACTTCACCATCCTCAGAAAGGAGTAAGAGGAGACCCCACTTCTTCCACATGGGTCCTGATTTCTCTCCTCAGAGCCACCACCACACTGTTCCAGTGCTGGGACCTGAATTCTCCTTAGTCCCCACTATGCTGTTGTTTGTCTATTCATGACATTAATAACGCTTTTTCAAATAATTTATTTATGTATTTTCATTTTATGTGTGTTTTTCCTGCATGTATGCAAGTGTACCACATGCATGCAATGCCAGTGGAGGCCAGAGGAGGGTCCTGCATCCCCGGGAACTGGAGTTACAGACAGATGGTTGTTAGCTGCCATGTGGTTGCTGGGAAATGAACCTGAGTCATTTGTATGAGCAGACAGTACTCTTAACCCCTGAGCCTTCTCTCCAGCCCTCTTAATAACTTTTTAAAAATTTATTATTTTTTATGTGTGTGAATGTACTGTCTGCATGTAGGTTGGTGCACCCGTGTTATGCAATGCCGAGGAAGTCAGAAGAAAGCCGGGCATGGTGGTGCATGCCTTTAATCCTTGCACTTGGGAGGCAGAGGCAGGCAGATCTTTATGAGTTCAAGGCCAGCCTTGTCTACAGAGCGAATTCCAGGACAGCTGGGGATACAGGGAAACCCTGTCTCGAAAAGACCAAAAAAAAAAAAAAAAGAGGGTGTTGGATTCCCCTGGAATTGGAGTTAAAGAACGTTCTTAGCTGCCACATGGGTGCTGGGAATCGAACCCCGTCCTCTGCAAAAGCAGTCAGCACTCTTAACCACTGAGCCATCTCTCCAGCCCCTCTTAATAACTCTTTTAATAAACTTCTTGCTCCTCAACAATCCATCTCAGTGTTCCTTTGAACCCCCATCCGAGACCCTTCACAGTGGAGCCCTTATTTCTGCTGCACGTTGTACTCCAGGTTAGCAGGCCTGAGAGCTTTAGGTTCTCCTGTCTCTGCCTCCTGTTGTGCCATAGGCGTGCTGGGCTTACAGGTATCTGCCACTGCATCCAGCTTTCTGTCATTGTTTAACATGAATCCGGGAATCAAACTCAGGTTGTCAAGCTTGTATAGCAAGCTCTTTTACCTGCTGGGCCATCTCCCCAATCTCTACAATACAATTTTAGTAATTATAGTCCTTGCCCAGTAATTAGAGCTTAGATTTGTTCATCCTGCAACCTTCTATCCTAATCCTTTGTTATTAATTGTCATTTGAGACAAGGACTCGTTATACAGCCCAGGCCGGCCAGGGACTCAAAGTAGCCCAGTGCTAGTCTTCTGTTTATTATCTTTCCCCTTCACCCTTCCCTTCCCTTCTTGCCTTATCCCCAGCCACCCTAGGGCAGTACCTTGAAAGCCCATCTCAGGGAAAAGGCAGCACAGGCAAGTCATTACATAATCCCTCCTCACCTTCAGTTCTCCTGCGAAGCTGCTGAGGAGGAGGATGGAAGGAACATACCCCTCAGTTTTTATAACCCATTCAACAGCAAGAGTGTTATTTTTAGGGCAGAATAATGTAAAAAGCTCTTTGCTTGGAGAGGGGGAGTGTTGTCTTTAGCCCTCTAGGGAAATGGGGTCTTATATTTTTATTTCCAGCCAGTGTCATGAGTGAGTTTTCTATCTATAGGCTCATGAAGGGATTCAAACTAAGGGGTTTAACACACTCATTGTGGAGAGTTTTAAACAATTGGGATTTAGCGTATCCTCCTGTTTGATTTACTAAGATAAAATTAATATCCCTGCCGGGCATGGTGGCGCATGACTTTAATCCTAGCACTTGGGAGGCAGAGGCAGGCAGATCTTTGTGAGTTCAAGGCCAGCCTGGTCTACAGAAGCGAGTTTCAGGACAGCTGGGGCTACAGGGAGACCCTGTCTCAAAAAGACCAAAAAAAAAAAAAATTAATTAATATCCCTAATTCAACTTTAGTTCTTGCTTTTGAGATAGGGTTTTATGTATCCCAGACTGCCCTCAAACTCACTCTGTATGTAGCTGAGGATAGCTTTAAGCTTTGCTCCTGCCTCTACCTGTGAATACTGGGATTACAGATATGTACCATTCTGCCAGTCTTATGCAGTAATGGGCATCAAACCCAGGGCTTCATGTATCAAAAGCAAGCACTCTGCCAACAGAGCTATATTCTTAGCTTCTACTTAATTTTTTTGACATTTATGTATTTGTTTATGTGTGAACCACAGCACGAATGTGAAGGTAAAAGGACAACTTTCAGGAGTCTAATCTCCTTCTACCATATGGATTCCAAGAATACAATTCAGGGGGTTGGAGAGATGGCTCAGCGGTTAAGAGCACCAACTGCTCTTGCAGAGGACTCGGGTTCAATTCCCAGCACCCACTTGGTGGCTAAGAACCATCTTTAACTCCAGTTCCAGGGGAATCTGACGCCCTCTTCTGACCTCCAAGGCATTACACAACACGGGTGCACCAACCTACATGCAGATAGTACACTCATACACATAAAACATAATAAATAAATAAAATATTTACAAAGAAAAAAAAAAAGAATCCAATTCAGGACCTTGGGCTTGGCAGCAAGGGCCTGTAGCTAAACTATCTCACTGCCTCTCTTCTTTATTAATTATATTTATTTACACTGTCTTGAGAATATCGTGTAACCCAGGCTGTCCTCAAACTCATTGTGTAACTGAAGATGACCTTGAACTCTAATCTTCTTGCCTCTACCTGCCTGAAGTAGGTAGTGCTGATATTACAGTTGTGTTCCAGCATCTCTAGCTTCTATACCATATATTTTTTACTGAGAAATACATATCTTATTTATTTATTTGTATTTTACTTTTTCACATTTATTTATTGTGTGCATAGATAAGTAAGTAAATAAATAAATAAGTAAATAAATAAATAAATAAATATTTGAGGGGGCTGGAGAGATGTCTCAGCAGTTAAGGGCACCAACTGCCCTTGCAGAGGACCCAGTTTCGATTCCCAGCACCCACATGGCAGCTAAGAACAGTCTTTAACTCCAGTTCCAGGGGAATTAGACACCCTCTTCTGACCTCTGCAGCACTGCACTACACGGGTGCACCAACCTACAAGCAGACAGTACACTCATACACATAATTAAAAAAAAAAAAGACTTGTGTTGAAAAGCAATAAATAAAAATTTTTTAAAATGTGGTAGGGTCTTTTGAATTTGGGGATTGTTCTTTATAAACCCTTTTTTCCGATTTATTTTTAATATGCAAGATTGTTTTCCCTTCATGTATTTAAGTTCCAGTGTGTGTGCATGGTGCCCGTCAGGGCCAGAAGAAGGCTCTAGAACTAGAGTTACTGAGGATTGTGAGCCCTCCTGCGTGTGTAGGGAACCAAATACCCTATAACTATGCTAGTCCTCTTTAAGAACAGCCAGGGCTATTAACCATTGAGCCAGGTTTCCAGCTCCTAGTTTTGTTTTGTTTTCTTTTTTTTTAAATTTTCATTGTTACTGTTGTTGGGGTTTTGTTTTTTGTTTTTGTTTTTGTTTTTGTTTTTGAGACAGGGTCTCCCTTAGGCCCAACTGTCCTGGAACTCACTATGTAGACCAGGCTAGCCTTGAACTCACAGAGATCTGCCTGCCTCTGCCTCTCCAGTGTTGGGATTAAAGGTATGTGCTACCACTCCCAACATATTATGGCTATTTTTACACAGTGGTTTTATTTTTAATCATGTGTATGCGTGCATGTCCACAGAGACAGAGGCATCAGATCTCCTGGAGCAGTTTTGAACTCCCCAATGATGGAAGAACAGCACTCTTAGCCACAGAGCCACCTCTCCAACCCTCAAGGTAGGGTCTTTTGAAAGACTGATTTTGCCTTTCCAGGTCTGTTTGACTTTCAGTAGCAGAGATAGCTATTGGAGCAAGAACAGTTTGAGGTGCTGGAGGGATGACTCAGCAATTAAGAGCACTGACTCAGCAATTAAGAGCACTTGGCTGCTCTTACAAAGGACCTAGGTTTGATAACCCACCTGGCGGTTAACAAACAGCTGTAAATCTCATACCAGGGGAATCTGACACTTTTTTCTGACCTCTGCAGCATTGCACGACACGAGTGCACTTACATACATACAGGCAATACACTCATACACATAAAATAAAAATAACAAAATATTTAAAAAATAAAATAAAAATAATAACTAAAAAGATTTTTTTAAAGACTGTTTGAAATGGAAGCCTCACAGTTTGTAGTTCCTACCCTCCAGGTCCAATTGCACTGAGAACAAATGAGGTCATCTCTGCTCTATCCGGTCAGCACAAGTCTGGGCAGATGACACCATGGAAACGCTCCTAAAAACAGAGAAGACAGCATTTGAAGAATAAGGAATCTGACTCCATTGTCACAGCAGGCACTGAAATGGTGATGTTGATTCCCTGTGCCAGCCATGCCAGTTAAATTCAATGAGAAAAGGATGCCCAGAGCAGTCCCTGATGCCTGTACGGAGAGCTCTCACAGATAGTAGTCAAGTGGTCCAATTGGATATTCTTTTTTGTTGTCTTTTCGAGAAAGGGTCTCCTTGTAGCCCCAGCTGGCCTGGAACTTGCTCTGTAGACCAGGCTGGCCTTGAGCTCACAAAGATCCGCCTGCCTCTGCCTCTGCCTCTGCCTCCCCAGTGCTGGGATTAAAGGCATGCACCACCACGCCCAGCTAAACTGGATATTCTTTTAAAAATCTCAATGTATACAAAGAATATTCTTCTTTCTCTATCCCACTCTTCACTCTCAAAATTTTTACATTTATGACAAAATATTCTAAGCAGCTAGTATAAAAATATTAGAAAAAGACCGTAATCCACCAGAGCGGCACTAAGGTCCGCTATAATACTATTATATCTATTTACACTTTTTCAGATCTCAACAAATTGCTATGAAAGGTTCAGAGCAATGCTCCAGGCTTTATTGATCAAAAAAGGCCACCATTTGCTGTGAATATAACTTTAAGCACTTGTGGGACCTGAGACTTACATTTTTTTCCTTAGTGCTAGAGAAATTAGTTATGGGCCACACACTGGTGCATGAAGGCAAAACACTCATACACATAAAATAAAATTTAATTAATCTGCCGGGCGTGGTGGCACATACCTTTAGTCCCAGCACTCAGGAGGTGGGGGCAGCAGATCTCTGTGAGTTCAAGGTCAGCCTGGTCTACATAGTGAATTCCAGGACAGCTGGGGCTACAGGGAGACCTGTCTCAAAAAGAAAAAAAAAAAAAAAAAAAGCCACTATGGAAAGCAATATGGAGAACCCCCTTGGAAGACTCAAAATGAGCTTACCACCTGACCCAGTCATACCACTCCTGCGTATGTACCCACAAGACTCATCTTACTGCAGATCTATCTTTATTGCAGATCTATGTTTATCTATCTTTTATGCACATCTATGTTTATTGCAGCTCTCTTCATAATGGTGAAGAGCTGGAACCAACCCAAGTGCCCCTCAACTGACAAGTGGATAGAGAAAATGTGGTACATCTACACAATGGAGTTCTATGCAGCAGTAAAGAAAGATGACATCATGAACTTTGCAGGTAAATGGATGGAGCTAGAAGATATCATGTTAGGTGAAGTAACACAGTCCCAGAAAAACAAACAATGAATGGTATCCCTTGTCTGTGGATGCTAGCGCCAATTACCTAGTTGTAAGGCAAGCAGAGCAATGTTAATGTGATTTGAAAACAACTGTGCTCTTATATTGTGAATCCCTTAACAGGTTCTAGAACTAAGCTACCATTGATTTTCAGAGTTGGGAAGTTTTGGTATATGGACGAAGGATATGTATGTATATTTTAGAGTAATATAAGATCAAAGGAATGCGGAAAAAACTAGTTTGTCATGACATTATGTCTAACCACAGTATTTATTTTATGGGAGTGCTTCTTAGTATTTCTTCTTTTATTTTTTATTTTTTTATGTGTATGAATGTACTGTCTTCATGTAGGTTGGTGCACCCGTGTCATGCAATGTTGTGGAGGTCAGAAGAGGGCTTCAGATTGCCCTGGAACTGGAGTTAAAGACGGTTCTCAGCTGCCATGTGGGTGCTGGGAATTGAACCCAGGTCCTCTGCAAGAGTAGTTGGTGCTCTTAACCGCTAGACCATCTCTCCAGCCCCGCTTCTTAGTATTTCTTATACAAGGCTGCTTGAACTTTTGTCCAAGCATTTTCTAAAATATTATAAAGTAGTTAAAAGTATCAGGCTGGTGTAACAGACTTTCTGGTTGCTTAATGACCATACTTAATGCCCACAGCAATTTGACTGAGGGTCTTAAGGGATAACTTTGTTCCTTGCCCTCAGAGGTCAACTTAGTACCAGGGGACTATGCATGGGGGCATCTCTTGAAATGTCCTACAAATGTGAGTCACCAGTCTTCCTGTGCAAGGTGGTCTTGGAGATCTGCTAATGGGACTTCAGCCAGTGTCCAGTCTATAAAGAGGAAAGTCTGCTCATGCTTCATAAAGTTCCAGGACAGCTGGGGCTACAGGGAGACCCTGTCTCGAAAAGACAAAAAAAAAAAAAAAAGGAAGCCTGGTCTAGCAAGACCTGACTTTGTCCTCAAGTGTATGGAGCTGGTGATTAAAAAGCCAAAAGGAGCCAGGGGCTCCCTCCCCCCCGCAAAGAAAACCCTGAGTGACCCTTGAGAACCTCAAGGGTCACAGATCCTTAACTAACCTTGAGAAAATAAAAACCTTGGTTAATCTTGGCTGTGTGGCCTTAAACATCCAAAAGGAAAGTATAATCAGAAATAAATAAATACTAAGTCCTAAGAAATTGTACTTCAGGTATAAAACTTGAGATCTTAGTAAAAAGACAAAAGAGCACAGCTGTTTTGCCTATCTTACTGGCAAGTGCAACTACCCTGTGGCTGCCACTGCTTTTGCCATCCTTCAAAGACATGAGAAGACACAGCTTTTCAACCTTCCAATATGGACTAAAGACTCATGTCTCTCCAAGAATCTTCCAAACCTTCAGTGTCAGATGTGGACTGCTGAGACATCCAACTTGTAGACTGAGCTACTACTGGGGTTTCCAGTTCTTTAGAGTATAGACTGCCATTGTTGGACTACCCAGGCTGTATCATGGAGGCCAGTACAGGAAGATCAAGACAGGATGCAGTGCTTACTGGACCTCATTTTGTGACCATGGGAAGGGAAAACCCCAGTGTGGAGCACAAGGGCAGAACCGATGGTGGTTTGGGCTTGCCAAGGAGGAGACTTCAAACATGACATCTTTCAGCCTATTAAAGAAAAATAAATCATTAGCTGAAGATGCTAAAACCTATGATATATGTGGCATGCATATGTGCATATTTTGGGGTGATGCATATTGGAAGGAATAACAACAGCAACAACAGAAAATACTGTGTCAAAGAACTGACTAAAATGGTGAACTTCTGCTCAAAACAGTAAACTTCTGCATCGAGAATTTTGAGAGAGACTGAGAAAATGATGAAAAACATGTTTGGCAGAATGTATGAGCTTTGGGGGGTGGGGGGACAGGGAGGGGGCCATGGGTCTAGATTTGATTTGTAATGTAATTTTGTATGAAATGCACAGAGCTTCAGTAAAACATTGGCTTAAAAACGAAGAAAGAGGGGCTGGAGAGATGATG
The DNA here is from genome assembly GCA_009823505.1 of Rhizomys pruinosus. Taxonomy (NCBI): domain Eukaryota; kingdom Metazoa; phylum Chordata; class Mammalia; order Rodentia; family Spalacidae; genus Rhizomys; species Rhizomys pruinosus. Next base: position 241,840 of record VZQC01003831.1, on the reverse strand, counting down.
GCTCAGTGGTTAAGAACACCGACTGCTCTTGCAGAGGACTGGGTTCGATTCCCAGCATCCACATGGCAGCTAAGAACTGTCTTTAACTCTAGTTCCAGGGGAATCCAACGTCCTCTTCTGACCTCCGAGGCATTGCGCAACATGGGTGCACCAACCTACATGCAGACAGTACACTCATACACATAAAAATAAATAAATATTTGAAAGAAAGAAAGAAAGAAAGAAAGAAAGAAAGAAAGAAAGAAAGAAAGAAAAAAAGAATAAAGAAAGATGAAAAGCAGGACTTGGCAGCTCGCTTCTGTGATCCTAGCACTCAAGAGGCAGAGGCAGAAAACAGGGTCTTATGTCACCCAATCTGTGTAGCTGTGAATGACCTTGAACTCATGACCTTTCTCCCTCTACCTCCCAAGTGCTAGGATTACAACACCACCATGCCTGACTCCAGATCTTTTCTAATATAATCATATGTTGGAACCAGTTAGGCTCTGTGGTGGTTTGAATTAGAATGTCCCATATAGACTCCAAGTCTTCAGACATTTTGTTGGTGGCACTGTTTTGGGAGATCTTAGAGTGTGTGGCCATGCTGGAGGAAGCATGTCACTGGGGGCAGGCTTAGTAAGTCTTAAAGCCTTGCCAATCTCCCGGTGGTCTCTGCTTCCTGTGCCTGCTTGAGGATGTGAAGCTCTGCTGTCTGCTCCTGCTCCAACACCTCCCGCCACGCCTCCCCGCCATGATGGACTCTAATTCCCCTGGAACCATAAACTCTTCCTTTTATAAATTCCCTTGGTCATGGTGTTTCTATCACAGCAACAGAAAAGTGACTAATATAGGCTCCTTCTACATGGAAGGTTTTGCATTTTGTTTTGTATGCAATATATATAGTTTGTGTGGTTCTTTGTGCTGTTGAAAGTTCCTTGGGCTGGGGATGTAGCTCAATGGTACTGCATTTGCCTGACATACGCAAGGCTCTGATTTGATCTCCAGCACCACGAAAAAAGAGAATTCTTTGAACTACTTCTGTCATTTCAGCCATATCCCACCACCTGACGATGCTGCAAGGCATTTGGCCATTCTTCTTTGAGTTTTTATCTCCAGTGATTATGGCTAATTCACTTGGGGGTCTGTTCAGTTGTGGGATTAGCATTTAAAGGTCATGTGTCCAGCCTGGGGAGATGCCAGTGGGTAAAGTGCTTTCTGGGCAAGCATGAGGACCTGAGTTCGAATTTCTACCATCTACTTAAAAGCCACTCTCATGTTGGGAAACACCAGCACTGAGGAGGTAAAGACAGATGCATTCTGAGAACATGATGGACAAGCAGTCTAGCTCTGAGTTCAGTGAGAAACCCTATCTCAAAAAATAAAGTGGGGGCTGGAGAGATAGCCTAGCAGTTAAGAGCACCAACTGCTCTTGCAGAGGACCCGGGTTCTATCTCCAGCACCCACATGGTGGCTGAGAGCTGTCTTTAACTCCATTCCAGGGGAATCCGAGACCCTCTTCTGACCTCCGCAGCATTGCACAACTCGGGTGCACAAACCTGCATGCAGACAGTACATTCATACACATACAAAAATAAATAAATTTTTTTTAAAAGTAAAAAAAAAATAAAGTGGAAGGGCTGGAAAGGTGGCTCAATAGTTAAGAGTACCAGCTGCTCTTGCAGAGAACACAGGCTCTGTTCCCAGTACCCACATGAGAGCTAACAACTGTCTGTCACTCCAATTCCAGGGGATCTGGTGCCCTCTCTGGCCTCTGCAGGTATTGCATGCACATGGTGGACTTACATACAAGCACACATTTATACACATGAAAATAAAACTGGAGAGATAGCCTAGCGGTTAAGAGCACCGACGCTCTTACAGAGGACCCGGGTTCGATCCCCAGCACCCACATGGCGGCTAAGAACCGTCTGTAACTCCAATTCCAGGAGAACTCCAGTTCCAGGGGAATCCGAGACCCTCTTCTGACCTCCGCGGCATTGCACGACACGGGTTCACAGACCTGCATGCAGACAATACATTCATACACATACAAAAATAAATAATAAAAAAATAAAAAAATTTAAAAAAAGAAAATAAAACTAAATATGGGGAGCTGGGTGTGGTGACGCACACCTTTAATCCCAGCACTGGGGAGGCAGAGCAGGTGGATTTCTGTAAGTTCAAGGCCAGCCTGGTCTACAGAGTGAGTTCCAGGACAGCTGGGGCTACAGGAAAGCCTGTCTCAAAAAGAATAATGATAATAATAATAATAATAATAATAATAGAAAATAAGGGGCTGGAGAGATAGCTCAGCAGTTAAGAGCACTGGTTGCTTTTTCAGAAGACCTAGGTTCAATTCCCAACATCTACATGATGGCTAACAACCACTTGTAACTCCTGTTCCAGGGGAATCCAATGCATTCACATACATTCAGGCCATATACTTATACACATAAAATAATAAATAAAAGATATTTTATATTTATTACTAAAATAATAAATAAAAATATTTTCTTTTTCTTTTTTTATTTTTTTATTGGTCTTTTCAAGACAGGGTCTCCCTGTAGCCCCAGCTGTCCTGGAACTCATTCTGTAGACCAGGCTGGTCTTGAACTAACAAAGATCCACCTGCCTCTGCCTCCCAAGTGCTAGGATTAAAGGTGTGCACCACCATACCCAGCATTATTTTTAAAAAGAAAATTAAAAAAAAAAAAGGTTTTTGGTCTTTTTGAGACAGGGTCTCTCTGTAGTCCCAGCTGGTCTGGAACTCACTATGTAGACCAGACTGGCTTTGAACTCACAGAGCTCTGCCTGTCTCTGCCTCCCAAGTGCACCACCATTCCTGAGGGTTATATCCTAACACTTACTTATGACTTCTACATCTAACTACAGAGAGGAATGCCCCACATACATGAGCACACGTACATAGACCATAGATAGACAGATACACACACACACACACACACACACACACACACACACACACACAAGATAGTGAGTCTGCTGGGACTGGTGGCGCACGCCTTTAATCCCAGCACATGGGAGGCAGAGGCAGGCAGATCTCTGTGAGTTCAAGGCCAGCCTGGTCTACATAGTGACTTCCATGCCAGCTGGGACTAAAGGGAGACCCTGTCTCAAAAAGGTACCCCCCCCAAAAAAAAGATAGTCCAAAAGAATTCTGGGGCCTCTGGACGGGAAATATAGCTCAGTCAGAACTGTGCTTGCCTAGCATACAAAAGGCCCTGAGTTTGATTCCCAGCATCATATAAACTGGGTATAGTAACATTTTAATAAACGTGTCTGTAATCCCACTTGGGAGTAGAGGGAGGAAGATTAGGAGTTTAAAGTCATCCTGGGCTACACAGCATGTTTGAAGCTAGCCTGAGCTACATGAGACAGTGTGGAATAAGGAAAAAAGAGAGAAAGGAAGGGAGGGAGGGAGGGAGAAAGAGAGGAGGGAGGGAGGAAGAGAGAGACAGAGAGACAGAGAGACAGAGGCAAAAAGAAAGAGGAGAAAGGAAAAAGGAAAAAGAAGAGAAAAAAAAGAGTAGTCCACCTCCTGCCTGTGGTCTTCCGCAGAAATCTAAAGATGAGCAGCTGGTTAAGAGCACTGACTGCCTTGCAGAGAACCCGAGTCTCTTAACGACTGTCCATAACTCTAGCTCCAATGGATCCAACACCCTCTTTTGACTTCCGTGGGCATTACATGACACTGGTGCACTTACATACATAGAGTCAATACACTCATACATATAAAATAAAAATAACAGTAAATAAAATATTTTTAAAGAAGAAATCTGCGGATGACTTTCCTTGCCTGGGGAGCTGCTGCAGGCCAGGCCAGCCGACACACAGGCTCAGAATCCCCAAGCTTGCAGAAACTCTAGACATATCTCCTCCAACACTCCTCCTTGCTTTCAGATAAGGAAACCAAATCTCAGAAAGACTAAGTCACTTTTTTTTTTTTTTTGGCAATTATCCACCACTTGTTCTGGGTACCCATGTCAGCCCCAGACAAGCCTTTCTGAGAGACTTGGCCAGGCCCTCGGACTCCAGGGTTGGGTTGTTTTTAGAAATTCAATGACATCATAACACAGAAGAAGGACAGGCCAGACGGCCAGCTGGCCAACTGTGTTCTTCTCATTCTCAGAAGCCTGAAAGCCACCTCATTCCTTATTAGCTGACCCTGTTCAGTTAGAAAGATTCTCTCTTCCTACATTGGAAGGAACCATGAGGTTTGGCAAAGTGCCCGGGAGCAAAAATAAATCTGGGGGGGCCTGGTTCACAGGTCAGAGAGCCAATAAAACCAACACCAGAGGCTGGCAGAACAGCTTAGTCAGAAAAGTGCTGAAGCCCAAGACTAGTGTTCAGTCCACAGAACCCTTGTAAAAAGAAAGCTGGCTTAGCTAAGAGACTATACTGCTCTTGCGGAGGATCCAGGTTCAGCTTCCAACAGACACATGGTGGCTCACGACTGTCCGTAACTCGAGTTCCAGGGGATTCAACGACTTCTGGCCTTCTTTGGTACTACACATCCACACTGAACATACATATACATAGGCAAAACACTAATAGGGTCAGCACAAGTCTGGGCAGCTTCACCATGGAAACCCCTGAAAACAGAGAAGACAGCATTTGTAAGTCACAGGGAAGAATAAGGAATCTGACTCCATTGTCACAGCAGGCACTGAATGGTGATGTTGATTCCTTGTGCCAGCGGTGCCAGTTAAATTCAATGAGAAAAGAAGCCCAGAACAGTCCGGGTGCCTGCACGGAGAGCTCTCACAGAGAGCAGACAAGCGGTTCAACTGGATATTCTTTCTTTTTATTTTATTTATTACTTTTTTATGTGTATGAATGTACTATCTGCATGTAGGTTTGTCGTGCAATGCCGCGGAGGTCAGAAGAGGGTGTTGGATTCCCCTGGAATTGGACTTAAAGATGGTTCTTAGCCGCCATGTGGGTGCTGGGAATCGAACCCAGGTCCTCTGCAACCACTGAGCCATCTCTCCAGCACCTCAACTGGATGTTCCTTAAAAAAAATGGGGGCTGGAGAGATGGCTCAGTGATTAAAAGCACCGACTGCTCTTGCAGAGGACCCGGGTTCGAGTCCCAGCACCCACATGGCGGCTAAGAACGGTCTTTAACTCCAGTTTCAGGTGAATCCAACACCCTCTTCTGACCTCTGCAGCATTGCAAGACATGGGTGCACCTACTTACATGCAGACAGTACATTCATACACATAAAATAATAAATTAAAACAAATTTTTTTAAATTTAATCCAGGTGTGGTGGTGCATGCCTTTAATCTTAGCACTCAGGAGGCAGAGGCAGATGGATCTCTGTGAGTACAAGGCCAGCCTGGTCTACATAGTGAGATCCACTAGTACACATGAAAAATACAAATAGGGCCTGGAGAGCTGGCTCAGAGGTTAACAGCATTGACCGCCCTTGCAGAGGACGGTGGTTCAGTTCTCAGCACCCACATGGCAGGTAACAACCATCCATAACTCCAGTTCCAGGGGATCTAACACCCTCTTCTGAGTTTTGTGGGCATTACACACATGCGGGCTGGAGAGATGGCCTAGCGGTTAAGAGCCCGACCGCTCTTACAGAGGACCCGGGTTCGATCCCCAGCACCCACATGGCGGCCGAGAACCGTCTGAAACTCCAATTCCAGGAGAACTCCAGTTCCAGGGGAGTCCGACACCTTCTTCTGACCTCCGCAGCATTGCACGACACGGGTGCACAGACTTGCATGCACGCAGTACATTCATACACATACAGAAATAAATAAAAATTTTTTAAAAAAATTAAAAAACAACAACAAATATACATGCATGCAAAATACCATACACATAAAATCTATTTCTTAAAATTAGGGGGCATTAGCCGGGTGTGGTGGCCCACACCTTTAATCCCAGCCCTTGGGAGGCAGAGGTAGGTGGATCTCTGTGAGTTCAAGGCCAGCCTGGTCTAGCAAGCTCTAGGCCAGCTGGGACTAAAGGGAGACCCTGTCTCAAAAAGACAAAAAAAATTAGGAGCCCTTAAGAGTACTGACTGCTCGGCCGATCTTTGTGAGTTCAAGGCCAGCCTGGTCTACAGAGCAAGTTCCAGGATAGCTGGGGTTACGGGGAGACCTTGTCTCGAAAAGACCAAAAAAATAAAAAAAAAAAAAAAAAAAAGAGTACTGGCTGCTCTTGCAGAGGTCCAGGTTTGATTCCTAGCACTCCAGTTCCAGGGCATCTGACACTCTCATCTGAACATCCACAAGCATTGCACAACATGGGTGCACTTATTTTATAATAAATAAAATAAATGAAAATAAATATTCTATAAAATATTTTATTTAAAAATTTAAGTACAAATAAATTTAAAAATTCTAAAGCTGGGTATGGCGGTATGCATGGCACCTGAGGAACAAGAGTTGAGATTAACTTCTGGCCTCCAAATACCCACGCACAAGAGGACCTGCACACATGGAACATGCATACACACACACACACACACACACACACACACACACACACATCTCACACTGGGAAAGGCAAAGTACCACATGAGAATGCCTAGTTCTTCCCTGTTTGTTGAATGAAGACCTGACCTCCCAGGTCTGGGTTTATTCTGCAGACACTGTCAGAGAATGCTCGTGTTCCCTCTCTATCCCCAATGTTTATCACTCCCAACTGCAGGGCCTGAGACTGTACCTGAGCCCTTGTTCCGCCTGCAGATGCCTTGCTCAGGCCCATCCTAGAAAGCAGCTGGGCAAGGAGACACCCCTCCCCAGCAACCCATGCCCAATGGAAGCTGGGGTCAAAGTGTTCTTGTTTCCTTACCCATCCCTTGGGGACTGTTGCTGTGTCCTGTCTCACAGACATCCTCATCAAGAGTACCCCCGACTGCTTACAAGGAGAGCCTGTGCTTGAACATATCCTGCATTCATTCATTCTCCCCCTCCAGTTCTATCTTGCATCTTCCAGATCACCATCTGTGTCTGCAGCAGAGCTCAGGGTTGTGGCTGCAGGATCCTGAGGCTGCTTGCTCACATCCCTACTGACCAGGGAGCAGAGACAAACAGGAAGTGGGGTGGGGCTCTAATCCTCAAGACCACCCCCTATCCACTGAGGCTGTACCTCCTAAATTTTCTTTTTTTTAAATTATTTATTTATTATGTGTATGAATGTACTGTCTGCATGCAGGTCTGTGCACCCTTGTCATGCAATGCCTTGGAGGTCAGAAGAGGGTGTTGGATTCCCCTGGAGCTAGAGTTAAAGACAGTTCTCAGCCGCCATATGGGTGCTGGGGATCAAACCCGGGTCCTCTGCAAGAGTAGTGCTCTTAACCACTAGGCCATCTCTCCAGCCCCCTAAATTTTCTACAACTTCCCCAAACAGCACCACCAAAAACATCCATCCAAACACATGAGCTTGTGAGGAACCATTTATATACCAATCATAACACCCACTGAAGGTTACGTAGCCCTTGCAGAGTAATGTAGGGAACCTGCCCCATATGAAAAGACAGTATCAGAGACCCAGATTGACACAGATGTTAAAGCTAGCAGACAAGCATTAAAAATGACCATTCTAGCTATATTGTGTATGTTCAAAAACTAGCAGAAAGACTGAAATGCTAAGGACAGTCATGAACATATTGTTTGAAATCCTGCAGAGCTCTAAAGATCCAATAGAGAAGCTGGGCATGGTGGCGCATGCCTTTAATCCTAGCACTTGGGAGGCAGAGCGAGTTCTCCAGGGCAACTGGGGCTTCAGGGAGACCCTGTCTCGAAAAGATAAAAAATAAATAAATAAAAAAGATCCAATAGAGAAAGGAAAGTGACTCAGGATATTACACTGTTGATGACTTCTGTAAAGAAAGATCCCAGGCTGACAGGCAGAAACCAGACTATCAGTTACGTTTAAATTCAGGCACATCGATAGAGTGTGGGGAAATTAGCAGTAGCTTAACAAAAGAGTGTGTTCCTTTGTTCTGTACCTGGGGCATGGAGGCAGGCAATGGAAAGCTGAAAAAAAACCCTTCCACTGACCCAGCAGGGATTTGGTCTATTCTTTCAAGTCTGCTATTCTTGGCATAGCCTTAGTCACCTCTTGGGTAAGGAAGCAACTGCAAGTCCAGCCATTACATCAACATTCTAGGCAAGAAGAAGAAAGGGCAGGTAAACAACAACAAAAAAAGAACTCTGTAAGTTGACTCCACTTAGGGAGTCTTTCTGAAAATCTCACGGAACATTTCTATTGAAATTCCATTACACTTTCTCATTTGGTAACGACTCATGACAAAAGCAGCTCAGAAATAGTCTGCTTTTGTTGGGTAGATTGCTAAAATCAGAGTCGTGCTAAGTGGAGAAAGAGAATGTCAGGTCAGGTCACCAGCAGTCGGCCTCACCAGAATATTCGGGGCTCAGAGGTTGTCTGGTGCAGAGGACTGGAGGGAGAACAGGGAACACAGTAGCTGAATTTCTATTTTCGGAACTGCCACACTACTTAGGTCTCTACATCCTCCACCCATGCAGAGCACAGGCGATCCAGACAAAAGCAAAGCAGAAAAGGTTTTGTTTCCTTTACCTATGGTAGCATAGGAATCCACTGCAGACGTCTACAGCCTAAAATAATAGTGCATTAGAGATTGGAAAGATGCTTGTTGTGTCACCGTGAGGACTAGAGTTCAGATCACAGAACCCAAGGAACAACACAAGTGTCCCACACATACCTGTAACCCCAGCTCAGAGCCAGGGGGAGACAGAGGTGTCACAGGGCCTTGCTGGCTTCCAGGCTGAGAAAACACAAGCCCAAGGCTCAAAGAGACCCTGCCTTAGAGGAATAGGAGAGGGATAGGGAGGACAGCTGATGCCCTCATCTGGCCTGTAAATATGCACAATTCACACAACATGTATATATACATATAATCAATAAATAAATCTAAAACATATACACACAAAAATGTGATGTTATTTCTCATTTTTGGGGGGGATCTTTTTGAGACAGGGTCTCCCTGTAGCTCCAGCTGTCCTGGAACTCACTATGTAGACCAGTCTGTCCTTGAACTCACAGAGATCTGCCTGCTTCTGCCTCCCAAGTGCTGGGATTAAAGGTGTGTGCCACCACTGGGTTTATTTCTCTTTTTTTTTTTAATTTTATTTATTTTATTTGTTTATTTATTTTTGGTCTTTTCAAGATAGGGTCTCCCTGTAGCCCCAGCTGTCCTGGAACTCACTCTGTAGACCAGGCTAGCCTTGAACTCACAAAGATCCACCTGCCTCTGCCTCCCAAGTGCTAGGATTAAAGGCGTGCGCTACCACGCCCGGCTTATTTATTTTCTACATTTATGAATGTACTGTCTGCATGTAGGTTTGTGCACCCGTGTCGTGCAATGCCTCGGAGGTCAGAAGAGGGTGTTGGATTCCCCAGGAACTGGAGTTCTCCTGGAATTGGAGTTACAGACGGTTCTCAGCCACCAGGTGGGTGCTGGGGATCAAACCCAGGTCCTCTGCAAGAGCAGTTGGTACTCTTAACCGCTAGGCTATCTCTCCAGCCCCTATTTCTCATTATTTTATGGATTGATTTGGCTCAGCTGTGTGGTGCCACTGGTCTTACCTCAAGATACTTTGCAAGCACAGACTACAGGCAGCTTCACTGGGTTCTGAGGGTCTGGAATGGGCTGGGGCCTTACAGCTAGCTGTTAGCTTGCACACTCTCTACAGCCCCTCGAAGCCAGTAGTCTAGCCAGGCCTTCTGCCTTGTGGTAGGAACATTCCATGAGCTGGAAGGGAAGCACTACAAAGCCATAAAGAACAAGGCTCCAGAATTTGAAAAAAATCTCCTCTTTTCCATTTAGTTGGCCAAAGCAAGTCTCAAGATTCATAGATTTAAGATGCATATAGCTGGGCATAGTGGTACATGCCTTTAATCCTAGCACTCGGGAGGCAAAGGCAGGTAGATCTCTGAGTTCAAGGCCAGCCTGGTCTACAATAGTGAGTTCCATCACAGCTGGGGATACAAGGAGATCCTAGCTCAAAAAGACAAATGAAAGAAAGAAAGAAAGAAGAAAGGAAGGAAGGAAGGAAGGAAGGAAGGAAGGAAGGAAGGAAGGAAGGAAGGAAGGAAGAGCGAGCATATAAAATGAAGCAGGAGCCAGGGTGGATCTGCTGCAAGGCACACTGAGAAAAAAGCAGGGGCCCAGTGGAGAGGATGATGTATCGAGAGAGAGATCAAGGTCTTTGGGTACAAGAGATGGCTCAGTAGCTGGTATTGCTCTTTCAGAGGATCCAGGTTCAGTTCCTAGCACTCACACTGTAGCTATAACTGTCCTGTAACTCCATTCCCAGGTGATCTTGTAATGGAGGATTATAAAAACTCAGGGACTTTAGTAATTGATTCTATGCATTTTATATAAATAGAAATATATATATATATATATATATATATAATACACACAAAAAGGAGTAGACTGCGATTAATTTAGAAGATTATTTACAGATGACACATTTGTGGAGTCACTATTTAAGTAACCTTGCTGCCCTCCACAGCCTTCTCATTTTATTTATATGGTCCTGCAGATCACTGATGATCAGAAAAGATTCAGTGCTGGTGATGGATATTTCAGAAACACCATGTGCAGGATGATTGTCTCAGCAGGTACAAAAGCTACATAGTAGGCTGTACTTGCTGCCTGAAAGGATGTATTTTCTGTATTTAAATTCATGATTGGAGCAGCCTTGCTAAACTAACAGTAAATGTTAGTAACGGTCAACATTTTCTTTTTTTTTTTTAATTTTTTTTTTATTTATTTCGGTATGTGTATCAATGTACTGTCTGCATGCAGGTTTGTGCACCCGTGTCGTGCAATGCCGCGGAGGTCAGAAGAGGGTCTCAGATTCCCCTGGAACTGGAGTTCTCCTGGAATTGGAGTTACAGACGGTTCTTGGCCTCCATGTGGGTGCTGGGGATCGAACCCGGGTCCTCTGTAAGAGTGGTCGGCGCTCTTAACCACTAGGCCATCTCTCCAGCCCCATCGGTCAACATTTTCATACCACAGTAAAGTAATGATTACTAAAGGCCTGTCCCAGTAAAGTGTACTGCTCTTAATTCATTACAATCATGGACTTTTTAATGTATTTAAAAATTAAAAATCCCACTAAAGTCTAATCTTAGCATATTGACAGAAGAATCTGGATTTTTACTCCCTTTAAACTACTTTTAATAATAGATTTTTTGTTTTAATGTTTTCTTAAATAAAACACTGCATGATTTCTAATTGCATATTTGTGTGCTATTATAATTTGAAAATGAATTTTAAATCAATTATCTTGATGTTTAGAGTTTTTTTTCTTCAGAGTATTTAAATATGTTACTCTATTAGCAGAAACTTTCCATTTTAATATTTCTACTGCTAAATTTAAACTTATGTACAAATTCAATCATACACTTCAAGGTGTAGGAAGATTTTTTTTTTTTTTTTTTTTTTTTTTTTGTTTTAATGATCCCTGTGATACAGAGTCGATGACTTGGTTTGAACTGTTTAACGATTTTACTCTGTGGCTTCTTTCTTTGGTTATTTATGTTTTCGCTTTGACATTGTCTTTGCTATGCCTAGGTGCCATGTACAGTTTGCACGGTGCAATAGTAAAATAAGGACTGGGAAAGTTTTTATGGATGTAATGTCTATTACAGTTTGCGATAGTATTCCTCTCTAGTTCTCAGTGATTTAAACGTGACCAAGCCTTCTGTACTTTGTCACAAAAAGCGGGTTTTCCAGGTGACTATTCTGGTGAGTGTCAAATAAGAAGATTATGGTGTATTACTGTTGGATTCACTTTGAAGTAAAAAATATATATTGAAAAAAAAAACTCGGGACTGTTCTCAGACACCAGTAAGCCATTTTTCCTTAGTCATGCTAGGAATGATTGGTTTGCTTGCTTCACACTTTTCCCCTTGATTGGTAACTTACTGTGATGCTAAAACTCTGACTGGCTGTTGTATTTAAAAATTACAATTCCACAGGAGAACTCCAGTTCCAGGGGAATCGGAGACCACTCTTCTGACTCCGCGGCATTGCACGACACGAGAGCACAACCTCCTGCAGACTGTACATTCATACACAAAAATAAGAAAATACCAAAAATAAATTACACCTGTCCAACACGAAGGCCACCAATCATGCCACACTTCTCTTGAGTTGAGTGTTGGCCCTGCGTCGTAATTAAATTAAACTGTCCATTAAACGCCACGGGTGGGGCTGGAGAGAATTGGGCCTAGCATTAAGAGCGCTGACCTCGCATTACAGAGTATGCCCTGGATTCGATCCCCAGCACCCACAGTGGGTGAGCCGAGAAACCGTCTGAAACTCCAGGTGTCCAGAGAACCTGCCAGTTTCACAGTGGACAGAGTCCGACTCCAGCTCTTCTGACCTCCGCGGCAAAAACAAAACAAAACAAAAAAAAAAAAAAAAAAAAAAAAAAAAAAAAAAAAAAAAAAAAAAAAAAAAGAATTAAAAAAAATTTTTTTTTAAAGCTCCACTGGTTAAGTGAGTGGGGGTCATCCGCTGCAAACCCCTCAAACAATTGAGGAGGGACCCGCAGACCTGACATTTTGGGGCCTCGTCAGGATCCCCCAAGAACCATGAGGGGACTAAGACTCTCATTCCGGCCAGCTGTGTCGTGTTGGGTAGATAGTAACTTCGCTTTGGTTCCGGTTTCTGGTTCCTGGTCTAAGTGCCAAACTGGACCGTTAATCACTCCTTGAGCGCTAGACATGGTGTATGCCCAACTATCCACTGGGAGAGTGGGAACAGGGGTTCCGCCCCAGTTTTTAATCTGGGGCAGGTGGTCTGGATTTTGGTTCTCCCGGACTGGGAAGAGTGGGTCGGCTCCATGAAGCAGGCCTTCTCTTATGTGCTCCGTCGATAGTAGTCTTTGCTGCTGTATTGAAGGGTTCTTTATTTTTCTTTGTACTTTTGCTTTTCATTTCCATTCTCTGATCTCTCAAAAGGTAAAATTCGAAATCTACTCCCACCCCGTTGTCCGTGGTCCTTAATCACTTTAAGGATTTCAGGAAGGCTACTGGGTGGTCTGGCCGAGTCTCCCCTGGGAGACTCTGGACTCTATGTGAATTGGAATGGCCAGCCTTCTTGGAAGATGGATGGCTATCATAAGGCTCTTTTGATAAACAGTTTGTTAATTGAGTTTTTCAGGTTGTTCTCGGGGACCCTGGGCATCCAGATCAGCAGCCCTGTATCATCGCCTGGCAGACTCATTCACAGTCCTCCCGAGTGGCTGAGCTCCTTTCTTCCCCCAGCAGAGTCCTCCTGGTGGCCAGGGCCATGCGGCCCTCAGAACTTTATAGGAACTGGAATGACGGTTGGCCCCTTGGCTGGGGCTCTTGGTCCAACCTCCCCTTTGGATCAGGGGTCCTCAGCTGCCACCAAACCTGACCCCTGCGCTGCCAGAAAATTTAGAGACACCCTGGAGGCTGCTCCCCAAACCCAAAGCCATGTGAGCCTCTGTATCTCCTATTGCAGGCTACAGAAGAAGAAAGGGATCCAACTTTTTCCAGATGTAAAGGCGGTAACTATGTCTTGTGTTTACAGTAACTGTTATCCATTGTCTGAAATATCATTGTAAGTCCCTGCGGTCCTGATTTGAATCTAAGTTTTCATTGCATGATGGGGTGTTTGTAGTTCAGTCATAGTAATTGTCTCGTGTTTGTTCTGTGAAACAAAGGGCCACTTCAAGTTTCCATCCTTTATGTGCACAGGATCATTCATTTTGGCTTGCCAGATTAGATACACACATGCAAACTTAAAATATGCATATTTAAAAATATAGCATAAAGAGCCTGAAGCGTGTTGGACAGGGGGGGGACGACCGTAGACATCTTTCTATCAAATGAATGCTTTACAGCAGGTGGTAATTGTTTATGGGAGTTAGCCTCTGAGTTGACAGTTTAATGATCTATTTTCTTTCCTTTTTTTTGGTCTTTTTGAGACAGGGTTCCCTGATCCCCTGTCCTGGAGGTCACTCTGTAGTCCAGGTGGTCCTTGAACTCACAAAGATCGCCTGCCTCGGCCTCCCAGTGCTAGGATTAAGGCGTGAACCACCATGCCAGGCCAGAATTCCCTATTTTCTAAGTTGACTTATTTGGTTTGTGTTGCTTTCAAGATATTCATAAGTCTACTTTATTTTTTTTTTTTAGAAGACCTTTGTGGACAGGAATGAGTCAGAGAGTGGAGACGGTATGAGCTATAGGGATATACCCTGATTTTAACGACGAACTTGCGCTGGTACGGCCGAAGTGAAATTCTTGGACTGGGCTTTTGTTCTGGAGTGGGGGCAGTTTTTTGCAGCCTCTTGGGCCTGGCAGGGTGGCACGGCCGTTGGAATTCCAGCACTTGTGGAGCAGAGGCAGGCAGATCTTTGTGAGCGCAAGGGTCAGCCAATCTGGTCTGCTTTGGTGAGTTTCCACCCAGCTGCTAGGAGGAGATTGTATCTTAAAGAACAAGAGATAAACCTCCTTTTGCTAGCTAGTAAATTTTTCATCAGCAGTTAGTCAAAATCCTGGTCTGGCTTGGTAGGAGGTCTTTAGAACTTGGGAAATTCCTGAGCTCCTAGAGTACCCAACTGTGTGCAAACTGTGGTGAATCTCTGCTAGGGGCCCATTTTGGGGTCTGGCACTGTAAGAGGGGCCCACACTGACTTCATTTTGAGTATAGCCACCAATTTTAAGCAATTCCTGAAACCTGCCCAATTCAGAGAAAAGGTCAAATTGCTCAAGGTCAGTTTCCTCAAGAACAGCTGATAAATTTAAACTTGTCTAAAGATTTGATACTGTTGTTATGTGAGGGCAAGTGGACTGACTCAACATTTCCTCCTTCCAGTCACAGGATTTTGTCTAAAGATAACTGTTGGATTGTGTCTAAAGATAACGTTTTGTGTGTGGGGGCAGGTGGGTTGATCTAACCATGAGTTGTAACTCTGCTATTATCCAGTAAGACTAGAAGTTACCCAAACCCCACTAAAATGCCCCTGAGACCCTGTATAGAAGGCCTGCGAGCCAAGTTATCAGGGGCGGAGCCTTTTCCCTCACCTCCCCAGCAGGCTGGTTTACTTTTTTTTTTTCCCCCCCTGAAATAAAGTCTTGATCTTCCATCCTTCAGTGTGTCTAATGTGGATTCTCAGACCCGAACGCACCGTGATCATATCAGGGTGCCACGTGGCTATCTGGGGGTGGCATCATAGGACTGTCTCCAGGATGTCTTTGTCTGTGGAAGCAAAGGGACTTATCCCTGGTTCTGTGCCCTCCTTGCTGATCTAGCAGGCAGTCCCTCCTGCATACTGTATGTTTGTGATTGTGGAATAGAGGTGGTCTCATAGAATTGATGGATCGAAATCATGAAAGTACTTCACTTTTGGCAGCCTACCACACAATGTGTGCTGTACAACGCCCTAAGGTGGCGCTGACTTCCTTAGTTGCTAGAACAACTACAAGCCGTTTCCCCGCCGTTGCCTTTGCATTGGGCAAACTGCTCTCCCGGGCCCGGCGCTCGCTGGGCCCGCGCCTTGGGCATGCCAATGAGGCATCAGGGCACTGAACCAATCCAGAGCATACCCGAAACCTCTAGACTGCCATATAAGCAGTGCCTCTTCCCCTTTTCGGGGTCCTTCTCACAAAAAGCTGTGCACAATAAATACTACCACAGAAGAATCCTGTTATCCGCGAGAAGTTCTTGCCAGCGAGACACAGCGCGCGGGACACTTCATCTCCAGGCGTTTTAGTCTCCAGATTGGATAGAAGGGAAGATAATATAATGTTGTGATCACTGTTAATGATGTTAAACACCCAGGCGCCTGATGTTTGGATGTGTTTTGAGTCTTCCTCCAACTATGAACCTCAGTTCAGCTTAACGGGTAGGAACCTGATTTGGAGGGTAGTAAGTGCCGAGTAAAGCCCATAATACTTAGTAGAGATATCTTTAAATTGCTGACATGGCCGTATATTCCAAGACTATAAATATTTAATAGTATAAACTGCATACCCTAAAAATATCTTTACGTATCTATTCGTCTACAGCAGTACTATTTGTTTATGCACATGCACTCAACTAAAGTCCTAGCAATAGAATCTACAACCATTACATGACCTGTCTATTTTAATGCAAAAGTTAATGTGTTTGGATATGTGGTTTTTTGTTTTTGTTTTTTTTGTTTTTTTTTTTTTTGTTTTTTTTGTTTTTTTGGTCCCTTTCGGGACAGAGTCTCCCTGGTCGCCCCAGCTGTCGCTGGAACTTGCTCTGTATACCAGGCTGGCCTTGAACTCACAAAAAGTCCATCTGGCCTGCATGTGCCTCCTGAGTGCGGGATTAAAGGGTGTGGGCAACACACCACGCCCGGCAGAATTGTGTGTTTTTTAAGCTTTACTTATATTTAATCTGAAGTCCTGACATTTCCTTTGGTGTCCTTTGGTGTATATTTTGGTCTGGTTTGGGTGAAGAACTGATAACAGAATGGCTTGGGCCAGCCCTGTTTCTTGACCCCAGGGGTAGGAGAGGGCAGCCTGGGATAGATAATGGGCTTTATTGTGTTCCTGTCAGTGATTTACATACCTCCCTGAGCTTGAACTGCTGTCCTGCTGGGCGGAGGCCACTCCTGGGAGTTTCCCACAGATATGTTTGGGGCCACGCCTTTTAACCTGCATGTGCCTTCAATCCCAGCACATCCAAGGTTTAGGTTAAGGTCAGAAATAATGATTTCTGAACCAAATGGAGTTTAATCTGGCCATCTCATTGTCCATCTCTTATTAAGTTGGAAACCCAGTAGGGATATCTCTACATTTTTCTGAAAATGCTCTAAAGTTTGGGTTTTGAAACTAGTTTGGCATGACATCGTGTCTTGCATAACCATGGTATTATATTATTCAGGAACGATGCGTGTCTTCCTATTTCCCCTTCGACGCCACTCACGGTCCAATCTGTTTATAACTCATGTTGTTTCTCATGTATAGACGAAAGGAAATAAAACAAAGAAAACCAAAACAAGAAAAAAGTGAAAAAAACATACATCAAAACATAAAACAACTAACAAAAACGAAAGGACCTGATCAGTAGAAAACTGTTCGTTCTCCCACCGAGAATTAGTTCGTAAGCGTTCTAATGACAGACTGCTGCGCACGTCTCTGCCAGTGACATCACACCGTCTGAGCCGGTTTTGTTTCTGGGGCGTAAAAGGTGAGACGATCTGCAGAGCTTAATTTTCTAAGGCTCAATCAAGTGGTTCAAAAAGCAAAATATATATCTCTCAGGTTTTATTTTTATAGAATGGGGTCAGTTTGTGACCAAGCTTATATAATATGCAAGATCCATGCATTATCAAGGTAATGGTAAAATGAAAATATATCTTTATTAAATTAAATTGGTATAACACTCAAGCTAGTTTACTAATGGGCCTGAATAGGATTGTAAATATACACAGAGGTGTTAATTTTCAGTCCACTCCAGGCTTGTATTGGACTCCTTGTTACAGGTTTGTATTAAATGGACACAGATACAAATAGTGGGGTACCTATGGCTACGGAAAAAATGTACTTTATGTATCTTGCAAGAGTTGCTTTTGAAATTTCCCTTGACCTAACCAGACAATTTGGCTCAAAGCTCGGGGTTTCAACTTCCTGAAGTCCAGCTGTATCAGTCATAAAAGAACAGTTTTGATAGGTCGTGGTTACTCGGATAATCAGTTTATTGTCCTTGGCCTCGGTACTTGGTACACACTCCTGTCTTTCTGAAAACTAGTAACTCAGGATCGGGGGTCCTGATAAAGAAACGAGCCATTAGTCTGTTTGTGGTAATTGTGTAGCACCCGCTTGCATTTCAGATCAGCACTGCAACTTGTTTCCTTCCCTCTTTCGGGCTATGCCTGCTTAACCTCTGATGTTAAATCTCTCTTACAGTCAATGTTTATGCAAGGATTCTTCCATTTTTGTCTGGACAACACCGACAGACCGCCGACAAGCCTTAATCCGCATTTAAATCCATCTCTCAGTCCTTAAACATTCTTAATCCTGGTGTCACTTCGTACCTTCTTGTTTGCGCATGGACCCACACGCCTATCATGCCCCTCTCATTTGGGCCACGGCCGTTACGGAAAACTTTGTGTCTTCATTTTTTTTTTCACTTACTTATTTTACTCATTTATTAGTTTATATATTTTGTTCCAAACAGATATGTGTTATTAAACCTTTTGATACATTTTTATTTATTTTATTATGTGATAGAATGTACTGTTGCATGTCGGATCTGTGCACCCATGTCAGTGCAAGGCTGAGAGGTCAGAAAGAAGGGGTGTCGGATTCCCCTGGAGCGGGAATTAAAGACGAGGATTCCAGCCACCATGTGGGTGCTAAGGATAGAACCGAACCACGGTCCCTGCAAGAGCAGGTCGTTGCTCTTAACGAGGCTAGGCTCTCTCCAGCCGCCAAGTGTTATTATTTTTATGTGTATGATTGTTACTGTCTGCATGCAGTTTTGGTTCACCCGTGTCGTGCAATGGCTGGCGGAGGTCAGAAAAGAGCATCAGATTGCCCTGTAACTGGAGTCAAAGACTGTTCGTTAGGGGCTTTAAGAGATAGCCTAGTGGTATGTAGGACCACCGAACTGCTCTTGCAGAATGACCCAGGTTTCCAATCCCGCAGAACCCACAGGGGGTGCCTAAGAAACCATCTGTAACTGCCAATTCCGGAGAACAGTCCAGTTCCAGGGGAATCCGAGACCTCTTCTGACCGCTGCGGCATTGCACAGCTATGGTGTGGCACAGACCTAACATGCAGATAGTACATTCAGACACATAAAAAATAAATAAATTTTTAAAAAGACTGTTCTTAGCTGCCATGTGGTGCTGGGAGTCGAACCCAGGTCCTCTGCAAGAGGCAGTCAGTGCTTTTAATCACTTAAGACCACTCTCTCCAGCCCCACAACTTTGTTTCTTGCCCTATGAGGTCAACTAAGTCCCAGGGGAACATGCATGGGGGCATCTCCTGAAATGTCCGGCAATTGTGAGTCACCAGTCTTCCTGTAGGGAGGTCTTGGAGATCCCTATGGAACTCTAAGCCAGTGGTGCAGTCAATAAAGAAGAAAGTCTCTTCATGCTTCAAAAAGGAAGCCTGGTCCTGCATGACATGACTTTGTCCTCCAGTGGATGAAACTGATAAAGCCAGAGGAGGCCGAGGGCCTCTACCCCCCCAAAATCCAGTGGCCCCTGAGACCAGAGCCTCAAAACTGACCTTGAAAAAGCAAAACTTGGTTAATCTGGGCTAACCATATTGACTTAAACACCCAAAAGGGAAATATATCCAAAAGATAAGTAATCAATATATTTCCTTGAAAGTCTAAGAGATTGGTGCCTCCAAACACTAAAATTGTTTCACATAAATTTATTTATTGTTTTTTATCAAATCTAGACCCTGCCGCCCCCCCAAATTCCCCCACCCCACCAGAGCTCATAGCAGCTGCCAAACTTCTTTGTCTCTCTCTCTCATCCTTTCCTCAATATTCTCCATGTGGAAGTTTGACTGTTTTGAGCAGAATTTCACTAGGTCAGTCAGTTCTTTGATGCAGCCTATTCTGTTGTTGTTGTTGTTGTTTTCCACTATGCTCACAATCGCAAACTGCTTGTACAAAAGGCTCTAGGGGACATACACAAGAATACTACAACTAGGTAAATATGCACTAGCACCACAGGATGAGGGGATAAATCTCATTTGTTTTTTTGGGGTTGTGTTACTTCACTAAGCATGCTGTCCTCTAGCTCCAGCCATTTTCCTGCCAAAGCTCGTGAATGTCTCTTTCTTTGTCTTTCTTACTGCTGGCATAGAACTCCATTGATGTAGGATGGCAACATTTTCTCTATATCCACTCATCAGTTGAGGACATTTGGGTTGGGTTCCAGCACTCCCTGGCTATGTGAAAAGAGCTGAAATAAATATGGCTGTGCATGTTTCTCTGCGGGTGGGGTGGAGTCATTGAGGATACATGCCATGAGTGGTATGGCTGGGTAAAGTGGCAAGTTCATTCCAAGTCGTCCAAGGTTTCTCCACACTACGTTTTCCTAGTGGCTGTACGAGTTACAATTCCCACCAGCAGCATTGATGAGTGTTCATCACGTTCCCCACAACCTCCTCCAGCACTTGGTATCATTTGGTTTTTTATCAAAGGATTGAAGGCACATAACCAGAGGGAGAAATGAAAATGGAGGAAAAAAATTTGTAAAAACTCAGAGGACAAGGGCGTAGAGATGGCTCAGCATTAAGATTGCCAACTGTTTCTTGCAGAGGACCCGAGGTTCAATTACCCAGCATCCACATGGCGGCTAAGAACTGTCTTTATTAACTCAAGTTCCAGGGGAGGTCCAATGCCGCTTCTGACCTCCCTCAGCATTCCACAACATGGGTACACCCATAAGGCAGCCGACTAAACAAAAACGACCTACATGCAGACATACACTTATACACATTAAAAAAATCATAAAAATAAATAAATAATTCAGATAATTCCATAAACATTAAAAAAAACGCAGGGACAGTATTTTGAGATACCATTAAGCCATTTTTCCTTAGTCATTCTAGGGATGATTGGTTTGCTTGCTTCGCCAGTTTCCCCTTGATAACTGTGATGCTAAACTCTGATTGGCTAGTGTACTTATAAATTACCGACCGTCCACCCAAACCTCATGGCCACACTCCTCCCGAGTTGAGTGTTGGCCCAGCGTCATAATTAAATTAACTCTCCATTAAAACTCCATGTGGTTAATGAGTGGTCTCGTCGCGGCTGCAACTTTACGGCAATTTGAGGGGGACCTCCAGACCCTAACAATCTGACACCATCTTCTGAGCCTCTGACAGCATAGTGTGCACATGATACACATGCAGCAGCCAGCAGTCTACACATAAAGAATAAAAACAAAAAAATCAAAAGAACCAAGTGGCACAGCTCTCGCTTCAAAAGCTTGGTGTGGTTGTGCGGGTTATGCACCCCATAACTCCAGATCTGCAGGGACTGGAAACACAACCCCCCCCCACCCCCCCCCAGGAGGATCACCGGGACTTGTGGCTGCCCACCTAGCTACAAGTTCAAGTTCAGTGAGAGACCCCTGTCTCTAGGGAAAAGGGCAGAGAGTGATAAAGCTAGACACCACATCCTCTTCTGGACTCCGCACCTACACATGTCGGCCATAGTAGAAGATAAAACTGTCTTTGGCTTCATCGTCAACAGAAATCATACAAGTTGCATAGAAACAAAGCTCCAACAGAAGGCTCTAGAACAGATTTCCTGGCCTGCTGCCATGTGGCTTCTACTGCAAACCCCTCCTCACAGACTTGAGGCTCCCTGGAACTAAAGAGATTTGTAAGCAAACGACCTTTAACCCAGTGAGAATCCTACAATCTGTGCTAATCCTCTTATGTGTTAATATTTTAGCATTAGCCTGTAAGGTGTGAGGCAGCTGTCTGAATGCTTATCAGCAGAACTGTTTTTTGTTTTGTTTTGTGGTTGTTTTTTTTTTTTTTTTTTTTTTTTTGATTTAAAAAAAAAAACATAGCAAATGCCAATAGAGCAAGCTTGGCATGGTGGCGCATGCTTTAATCCCAGCCTTGGGACGTAGAGGCAGAGGCAGGCAGAATCTCTGTGAGTTCCAAGCAAGCCTGGTCTACATAGGGGTTCCAGGAAAGCGGGGGCTGCAGGGAGACCCGGTCTCAAAGATAAAAAAAAAAATTATAGACTGTCAGGTGAGGTGGTGCATGACTTGTTGATCAAAGCACTACAGGAAAGCAGAGTCAGATGAGTTCCATTCCAGGTGCAGCCTGGTCCGATACAGCCAGGGGTAAAATAGTGAGACCCTGTCTCAAAAAGAGAGGAAGGAAGGACGAGGAATTAAGGAAGGAATGAAGGAAGGAAGGAAGGAAGGAAGTGAAGGAAGAAGGCAGGCCGGAACATAGATCGAGAGAAAGCGACCCCCGTATATGGAGACGAAGTCTCATGATTTTGTTGTCTGGAAAGTTGTCATCATTCAGTCTGAACCTCAAGGACTCTGATACTGGAGGACAGGAGAAGATGTAATTGACCGCAACTCCAAAAGTTCTAGAAATGTTGGACAGATAGCAGTTAAGAGCACTGTTTGCTCTGAAGACCCAGCTCAGTTCCCAGCACCCTACTAGAGAAGGGCTCACAGCTTCCTGTCGCTCCAGTGTTTCCAGGGGCTCCCATGCCCTCCTCTGTCTTTCACCAGGAACCATGCATTGCACACATGGTACACATAAGATACTTAGGCAGAACATACAAACCATTTAACCCAAATTTTTTTGGCCCCGGGTGCTTACCACAGGCTTTCTTTTTTTTTTTTTTAAATTTTTTATTAAACTTTTTTCTTTCTTTCTGTATGTGTATGAATGTACTGTACTGGCAATGCCAATCTGTGCACCCATGTCCGTGCAATGCTGTGAGAAGGTCAGAAGAGGGTCTCAAGATATCCCTGGAACTGGAGTTCTGGAATTGGAGCGTCAGATGGCTCTCAGCCGCATGTGGGTTGGCTGGGGATACGAACCCGGGTCCTCGGTAAAAGCAGTCGAGCGCTCTTAATCGCTAAGGCCATCTCTCCAGGCTCTCCAGCCCACCACAGGCTGTTTCTACACTGACTGTATAGAAAGATGAGGCAGAGCAAACCCACCCAATGAGACCGCAATCAGGCCTAGGCCACTGGTGCCTGGCTGTGTTATTACACTGACTGTATAGAAAGGAGGCAGAGCTGCGCATGGTGGTGCACACTTTTATCTAGCACGTGGGAGGCAGAGAACAGGCAGATCCTTTGGGAGTCAAGGCCAGCCATGGTCTGCAGAGTGAGTTCCAGAGACAGCTGGGACTACAGGGAGACCCGGTCTAGAAAAAGACCAAAAAAAAAAAAAAAAAAGAAAGAGAGGTACGCAAACCCTCCGCCATGTACACAACCTCGCCAGCCAAAGTGCTGGTCTGTATCGACACTGACTGTAGAGAAAGAGGAGGGCAGAGCAAAACCTGCCCCATGTAAACCTCGCCTAGGCCACAGTGTGCCTGTCCTGTTAATTGGTGGATTGGTAGACAGGAAAAAAAAAATTTTTTTTTAGTGAAAAATCTAAGGGCTGGAGAGATGTGAGAACCCAGCTGCTCTTGAAATGAACCTAGGTTCAGTTTGCAGCACTCACATGGTAGCTGCTACCAAACACCTGTAATTCCCAGTGCCAGGGTTTCTGATCCCTCATCTGGCATCCAAGGTATAGCATTGCGCAGCATGGTGCACTTACATACTGCCAGCAAAAAACAAAAAAAAATTAGTAAATAAAATTTAAGTGATGAAATCCAGGCTTGGTAACACAGGCTTATAATCCAGTAATCTGAGAGGTTAAGACAGGCAAATCACAGTTCAAGGGCTGCAGAATGAGCACATTCAAAGTCAGCTTGAACAACTTTTTAATGAGAACCTGTCTCAAATTAAAATAAATCCAGGCATATAGGTCAGCAGTAGAGCACCCAGGTAGCATGGGTGGTGTGTCTGGGCTTAATCCCAGTACCACAGAGGAGGAGGTAGAAGGAGGAGGGCGAGGACAAAAATTTGGTTTTCTTCTCCTTTTTCATTCTGTGGAGAACTTCAGGGGATGGATAAGTGTACGACACACACACACACACACACACACACACACACACACAAACACTGAAAGGTAGATCTTCTTTATTCAGTCTACTGAATCCTTGCTCCTGTCTCCTACATACACCTTTACAACTGACTGTCAAAATTAATGTTTACCAGCTAGCTATCTGGGCATGAGGCGACAGTGAAATGAATGTGTGCCTAGTATAAGGAGTAGAGCGTGTCAAGGGGCGGGGGGGGGGGGGGGGGGGGGGGGGGGGGGGGGGAAAGGGGTGAAAAGGGGGAATGTGGGGGGGGGTAACAAGGAAGCGGGGACAGGCGGAAGGGGGGGGGGGGAAGGAGTGAGGGTGAAGAGGGGATGAGGGGAAGAGAAAGTAGGGGGGAGGGCCAGGGGGAAAGGAAGAGGGGAGAAAAAAAAAGGGAGGGGGGAAAAGGGGGGGAAGGGAGAAAGAAAGGGGGGGGGGGGGGGCTGAAAAAGGGTGGGGGTGATACACGAGGGGAAGAAAGGGGAGGGTCGCGGGAGGGAGGAAAGGGGAGAAAAGGGGGAGGGGGGGGAAGGGGATGGCGGGAAATGATGATAAAGTGGTCTGACACGGGGTGTGGGTGAAAAAATAAAAAGGAAGTATAAAGGTGGCGGCGGCAAAAGATATGGCGGGGAAGGGGGGGGAGGAAAAAAAAAAAAAAATAAAAAGAAACAACAAGAATAGGGGGGAGGATAAGGGTGTAAGGGGGGGGAAAAGTAAAGGGCGGGAGGGAGGAGGAAGGGAGAAAAAGAGAAAAAAAAAAAAAAAAAAAAATAATAGAAAATAAGAAAAGGGGGGGGATGAGGGGGGGTATGAAGAGGGGAAAAAGGGGGGGGGGAGGGGGAGGTGCGAGAAGCGGGATGCGTAATAGAGAGTGGAAATGTTCTAGAGAGAAGGAAAAAAAAAAAAAAAGAAGAGGAAGAGAAGATTGAAGTAGATAGACGGAGATTGGAGTAGCACAGGGACGGATACAAACGAGCGTCACCTCCCCGGGCAGGTGCTTCTGGGCTATAAAAGAAAATGAGCTGAGCTTGAATCTGAGTGAGCCAGCAAGCAGCACTTCTCCATGGATTCTGCTTCAAGTTCCCGCGCGAGTTCCTGCCAACTTCCCTCAATGTTGGAGTGTAAATTACAAGCTAAAACAAAGCCTCTCCTCCCCTAAGTTGTGTTTGGTCATGGCATTTGNAAAGAGAGAGAAAAGGAAGGAAGGAAGGAAGGAAGGAAGGAAGGAAGGAAGGAAGGAAGGAAGGAAGGAAGGAAGGAAGGAAGGAAAGAAGGCAGGCCAGCCAGCCACTATTAGGAGTAGTATGAGGGTGATTATTAATGAGACCACCCCCAAGTAATAATAAATGTTTTAGTATAGTCATGACCCTAAAGAAAAGAGTATACCACAAGTTCCTGCCCATCACAAATGGGTCTATTCACGATATTCTTCTCTACATCCTCACGGTTGTATAAAATACAGTTGAGGGCTTAGGCTGCGCTCAGTGGTAGAGTCCTTGCCTAGTGAGCTGATCAGTTTTGTTTTGTTTTTTTTTTGTCTTTTCGAGACAGGGTCTCCCTGTAGCCCCAGCTGTCCTGGAACTTGCTCTGTAGACCAGGCTGGCCTTGAACTCACAAAGATCCACCTGCCTCTGCCTCCCGAGTGCTAGGATTAAAGGCGTGCGCCACCACGCCCGGCTTAAGCTGGTCAGTTTTTATTTTCAGTTGTCAGCATAACACAACCCAGAGTCACCTGGGAAGAGAGAACAGGAGTTGAAGCATTTCCTCCAGCACATTGGTCTGGGGAGCATTTTCTTGATTGCTAGTTGATACAGGAGACACCAGACCACTGTTGGTGATTCTAATCCATGAGTAGAGGACAGCTTTCCATATATTCAGAGTCTTAATTTCCTCCAGCATGTGATTTTTCAGAACATAAATTGTCCACTTCATTCGATTCATGTCTAAATATTTGTATTCTGTTGTAGCTAGAATTATTTTCTTGGTCTTATTTTCAGATTCTTAGTAGTGTGTGAAAATGCAAGGCTTGGTGTATGTACTGTTGTCTGTCCTGAGATGTGCAGGGTTTCTGAACTCCTTTATCGTTTGTACTGCACAGTTTTTTGTTGTTGTTGTTTTGTTTTGTTTTTTTTTTTTTTGGTCTTTTGAGACAGCATCTCCCTATAGCGCCATCTGTCCTTGGAACTCAGTATGCAGACCAAGCTGGCCTTGAATGCACAGAGATCTTCCTGCCTCTGCCTCCCAAGTGCTTGGATTAAAGGCGTGCGCCACCATGTCTGGCTTCACAGTTTTTTTTTTTAATATTATTATTTACTATTATGAGTGTATTTTTTAATTTTTAAAAATTTTTTATTTATTTTCATATGTGTATGAATGTACTGTCTGCATGCAGGTTTGTGCACCCGTGTCGTGCAATGCCGCGGAGGTCAGAAGAGGGTCTCAGATTCCCCTGGAACTGGAGTTCTCCTGGAATTGGAGTTACAGACGGTTCTTGGCCTCCATGTGGGTGCTGGGGATCGAACCCGGGTCCTCTGTAAGAGTGGTCGGCGCTCTTAACCACTAGGCCATCTCTCCAGCCCCATCGGTCAACATTTTCATACCACAGTAAAGTAATGATTACTAAAGGCCTGTCCCAGTAAAGTGTACTGCTCTTAATTCATTACAATCATGGACTTTTTAATGTATTTAAAAATTAAAAACTTCAAAATCCCACTAAAGTCTAATCTTAGCATATTGACAGAAGAATCTGGATTTTTACTCCCTTTAAACTACTTTTAATAATAGATTTTTTGTTTTAATGTTTTCTTAAATAAAACACTGCATGATTTCTAATTGCATATTTGTGTGCTATTATAATTTGAAAATGAATTTTAAATCAATTATCTTGATGTTTAGAGTTTTTTTTTTCAGAGTACTTAAATATGTTACTCTATTAGCAGAAACTTTCCATTTTAATATTTCTACTGCTAATTTTAAACTTACGTACAAATTCAATCATAACACTGCAAGGTGTAGGAAGATTTGTTTTAATGATCCCAGTGATACGGATTCGATGACTTGGTTTGAACTGTTTAACGATTTTACTCTGTGGCTTCTTTCTTTGGTTTGTTTGTTTTCGCTTTGACTTCTTTGCTACACTAGTTGCCATGTAGCAGTTGCACTGTGCAATATTACAATAAGGACTGGGAAAATTTTTATGGATGTAATGTCTATTACAGTTTGCGATAGTATTTCTCTCTAGTTCTCAGTGATTTAACTGTGACCAAGCCTTCTGTACTTTGTCACAAAAAGCGGGTTTTCCAGGTGACTATTCTGGTGAGTGTCAAATAAGAATTTATGGTGTATTACTGTTGATTCACTTTGAATTAAAAAATATATATTGAAAAAAAAAAACTCAGGGACTGTGTTCTCAGACACCATTAAGCCATTTTTCCTTAGTCATTCTAGGAATGATTGGTTTGCTTGCTTCACATGTTTCCCCTTGATTGGTAACTTTAACTGTGATGCTAAAACTCTGACTGGCTGTTGTATTTAAAAATTACAATTCCAGGAGAACTCCAGTTCCAGGGGAATCTGAGACCCTCTTCTGACCTCCGCGGCATTGCACGACACGGGTGCACAGACCTGCATGCAGACAGTACATTCATACACAAAAATAAAAAAAAATAAAAAAATAAATTACCCTGTCACCGGCACCTCATGGCCACACTCCTGCAGAGTTGGTGTTGGCCGGCGTCGTAATTAAATTAAACTGTCCATTAAAACTCCACGTGGTGGGGCTGGAGAGATGGCCTAGCAGTTAAGAGCGCTGACCTCTCTTACAGAGGATCCCGGTTCGATCCCCAGCACCCACATGGTGGCCGAGAACCGTCTGAAACTCCAGTTCCAGGAGAACTCCAGTTCCAGGGGAATCCGACACCCTCTTCTGACCTCCGCGGCATTGCACGACACGGGTGCACAAACTTGCATACAGACAGTACATTCCTACACATACAAAAATAAATAAAATAAAATTAAAAAAAATTTTTTTTAAAGCTCCACGTGGTTAAGTGAGTGGTGTCTCCGCTGCAACCCCTCAACAATTTGAGGGGGACCCGCAGACCCTAACATTTTGGGGCCTCGTCCAGGATCCCCCAAAGACCACTGAGGGGACTAGAGACATCTCATTCGGCCAGCTGTGTCTTTTGGGTAAGAGAGTACTTTCGCTTTGGTTCCGGTTCTGGTTTCTGGTCTAGGGCACAAACTGGACGCGGTATCACTCCTTGAGCGCGAGACAGGGGATGCCCCAACTCTCCACTGGTAGAGTGGGAACAGGGGGTTCCCCTCAGAGATTTGTAATCTGGGCAAGGGGTCTGGATTTTTGGTTCCGGACTGGCAGGGGGTCGGCTCCATGACGCAGGGCTTCCTCTTAGTGTCCGCATAGTAGTCTTTGCTGCTGTTTTCTTTGTTCTGTTGTCTGTTGCTTTCATTTCCATTCTCTGAGATCTCAAAATGGAAAATTCTAAATCTACTCCCACTCCCTTGTCCGTGGTCCTTAATCACTTTAAGGATTTCAGGAAGGCTACTGGGTGGTCTGGCCGAGTCTCCCCTGGGAACTCTGGACCCTATGTGAATTGGAATGGCCAACCTCGGGTTGGATGGCCATCGGAAGGTTCTTTTAATGAATAGCTTGTTAATTGAGTTTTTCAGGTTGTTCTCGGGGACCCTGGGCATCCAGATCAGCAGCCCTGTATCATCGCCTGGCAGACTCATTCACAGTCCTCCCGAGTGGCTGAGCTCCTTTCTTCCCCCAGCAGAGTCCTCCTGGTGGCCAGGGCCATGCGGCCCTCAGAACTTTATAGGAACTGGAATGACGGTGGCCCCTTGGCTGGGCCTCTTGGTCCAACCTCCCCTTTGGATCAGGGGTCCTCAGCTGCCACCAAACCTGACCCCTGCGCTGCCAGAAAATTTAGAGACTCTCTGGGGCCTGCTCCACCCAAAGCCACGTGAGCCTCTGTATCTCCTATTGCAGGCTACAGAAGAAGAAAGGGATCCAACTTTTTCCAGATGTAAAGGCGGTAACTGTGTCTTGTGTTTATTATAACTGTTCTTCCATGTGTCTAAGATTCATGTAGTCCTGCTCCTGATGAATCTAAGTTTTCATGTGTGTTTGTAATTCAGTCATTGTAATTGTCTCAGTTGGTTCTGTCAAACAAAGTGGCCACTTCAAGTTTCCATCCTTTATGTGCACAGAATCATTCGTTTTGGCATGCCAGACTGGATACACACATGCAAACTTTAAAATACGGATATTTAAAAATGCATTTAAAGGCCTAAAATTGGACACCGTAGACATCTTTCTATCAAATGCTTCACAACAGGTGGTAATTGTTTATAGGAGTTAGCCTCTGAGTTGACTGTTTAAGAATCCTATTTTCTTTCCTTTTTTTTTGGTCTTTTTGAGACAGGGTCTCCCTGTAGTCCCAGCTGTCCTGGAACTCACTCTGTAGACCAGGCTGGTCTTGAACTCACAAAGATCTGCCTGCCTCTGCCTCCCAAGTGCTAGGATTAAAGGCGTGCGCCACCATGCCTGGCTCAGAATCCTATTTTCTAGGTGACTTTTTGGTTTGTGTTTGCTTTCAAGATATTCAGTCTACTTTATTTTTTTTTTTTAAGACCTTTGTGGGACAGATTCTCTAGACCTATATGGATATAGCCCTGATTTAACATACTAACTTGCCTTTAAGGCCGGGGATGAATTCTTGGACTGGCTTTTGTTCTGGGTGGGGCAGTTTTGCAGCCTCTTGGGCTGGGCATGGTGGCACATGCCTTTAATCCCAGTCCTTGGGAGGCAGAGGCAGGCAGTTCTTTGTGAGCTCAAGGTCAGCCCATCTGGTCTGCTTTGGTGAGTTTCCATCAAGCTGCTACAAGGAGACTCTATCTCAAAGGACCAGAGATAAACTTCCTTTTGCTAGCTAGTAAAATTTACGTCAGCAGTTAGTCAGGAATCTTGGTCTGGCCTGGGTAGAGGTCTTTGGAGCTTGGGGAATTCCTTAGCTCCCTAGAGTACCCACTTGTCAACTGTGTGGTCTCTGCTAGAGACCCATTTTGGGGTCTGGCACTGTAAGAGGGGCCCACACTGACTCCATTTTGAGTATAGCCACCATTTTAAGCAATTCCTGAAACCTGCCCAATTCAGGGTAAAGGTCAATTGCTCAAGGTCAGTTGCTCGAGGCCTCAAGAACAGCTGATAAAATTTAAACTTGTCTAAGATAACTTCATATGTGAGGCAAGTGGACTGACTCAACATTTCCTCATTCCAGTCACGAGATTGTGTCTAAAGATAACTTTTGGTATGTGGGGGCAGGTGGGCTGACCTAACCATGAGCTGTAAACCTGCTATTGTCCAATAAGACTAGAAGTTACCCAAACCCCACTAAAATTCCCCTAGACCCTGTATAAAAGGCCTGCGAGCCAAGTTATCAGGGTCGGAGCCTTTTCCCTCCCACCCCAGCATGCTGGTTTACTTTTTTTTTTTCCCCTGAAATAAAGTCTCGGTTTTCCATCCTTCGGTGTGTCTGGTGTGGATTCTCGAACCCTAACAGCACCGGGATCAGTCAGGGTGCCACGTGGCTTCTGGGGGTGCATCATAGGAGCTGATCTCCAGGATGGTCTGTGTCTGGGAAGCAAAGGGACTTCCCTGGGTCTGTGCCCTCCTTGCTGATCTAGCAGGCGGTCCCTCCTGCGTGCTGTATGTTTGTGTTTGTGGAAGAGGTGGTCTCAGAGAACTGGATGAATCGAACTCATGAAAACTGTACTTCACTGTTGGCAGCCTACCACACAATGTGTGCTGTACCACGCCCTAAGGTGGCGCTGACTTCCTGAGTTGCTAGAACAACTACAAGCCGTTTCCCGCCGTTGCCTTTGCATTGGGCAAACTGCGCTCCCGGGCCCGCGCTCTCTGGGCCCGCGCCTTGGGCATGCTAATGAGGCATCGGACGGTGCACCAATCCAGAGCATACCCGAACCCTCTGGACTGCTATAAAGTGGTGCTTCTGCCCCATTTCGGGGTCCTTCTCACAAAAGAGCTGTGCACAATAAATATTACCACAGAAGAATCCTGTTGTCCGCGTGAAGTTCTTGCCAGCGAGACTACACAGCGCGGGACACTTCACTCCATGCTTTTAGTCTCCATTTGGATGAAGGCATTATATAAAATTGTTGTGATCACTTTAAGATGTTAGAACAGCCCAGGCTCCTGATGTTTTGGATGTGTGTTTGAGTCTTCCTAAAACTATGGAACCTCAGTTCAGCTTACGGGTAGGAACCTATTTGGAGGGTGTAAGTGCCGTAAGCCCTAATACTTAGTGAGATCTTATTCTGACATGCCTTATCAGAAATATAAATAGTTTAATGGTATAACCCAGATACCCTAAAAATATCTTTAAATATCTATTATTCTACAGAAGTACTACTCGTTTATGCACATGCACTCAACTAAAGTCCTAGGCAATAGAATCTACAACCATTACATGACCTGTCTATTTTAATGCAAAATTATATGTGTTTGGATATGTGTTTTTTTGTTTTTGTTTTTTTTGTTTTTTTTTTTTTGTTTTTTTTTTTTTTTGGGTCCCTTTCGGGACAGGGTCTCCCTGTAGCCCCAGCTGTCCTGGAACTTGCTCTGTAGACCAGGCTGGCCTTGAACTCACAAAAATCCACCTGCCTCTGCCTCCTGAGTGCTAGGATTAAAGGTGTGCACCACCACGCCCGGCAGATATGTGTTTTTTTAAGCTTTACTTATTTTTAATCTGAAGTCCTAACAATGTCCTTTGGTGTCCTTTGGTGTCTATCTTGGTCTGGTTTGGGTGAAGAACTGATACAAGAATGGCCTAGGCCAGCCCTGTTTCTTGACCCCAGGGGTAGGAGAGGGCAGCCTGGGATAGTTAGTGGGCTTTATTGTGTTCCTGCAGTGATTTACATACCTCCCTGAGCTTGAACTGCTGTCCTGCTGGTCTGGCCACTCCTGGGAGTTCCCCAGCTAGGTTTGGTGGGCCACGCCTTTAATCCTAGCATGCCTTCAATCTCAGCACAGCCAAGGTTTAGGTTAAGGTCAGAAATAATGATTTCTGAACAAAATGGAGTTTATCTGGCCCATCTCATTGTCCATCTCTTATTAAGTTGGAAACCCAGGTAGGGATATCTACTACATTTCTGAAAATGCTCTAAAGTTTGGGTTTTGAAACTAGTTTGTCATGACAGTGTATCTAACCATGGTATTTATTTTATGAGAGTGATTCTTAATATTTCTTCACGACTAAGGGTCAATCTGTTTATAAATATTGTTATGTCTCATGGTATTAAGAAAGGAAATGAAAAAAATAAAAAAAAACAAAAAAAATTAAAAAAAAATAAATAAAAAAATAAAAAAAATAAAAAAAAAGAAAGGAAATGAGAAGGTGAGAAAAATGTTATTTATAGAAACAGAGATATTTTTAGTAAAGATTTCTATGAAGATGATGAGAAAGTCTATGCAAGTGATAAAAGTCTGAGCAGGTTTGTTATGGTGAGTAAAAGGTGAGACTATATGAATAAGCTTAATTTTCTAAGGCTCAATCAAGTGGTTCAAAAAGCAAAATGTATATCTAGTCAAGGTTTATTTAAGAATGGTCAGTTTTTGACCAAGCTTTATATGCATATCACATGGCATTTCAAGGTATGGTAAAATAATAAGATACCTGTATTAAATTAAATTGGTATAAACACTCAAGCTAGGTTACTAATGGCCTGAATAGGATTGTAAATATACAGAGTTGTTAATTTTCAGTCCACTTCTGGCTTGTATTGGACTCCCTGTCACAGGTTTGTATTAAATGGACACAGACAAATAGTGGGTTACCTATGGCTACTGAAAAATGTACTTTATGTTTCTTGCAAGAGTTGCTTTTGATATTCCCTTTGACCTATCCAGATAATTTGGCTCAAAAAGCTCGGTTCTAACTTCCTGAACCAGCTGTATGCAGTCCAGAAGAAGACAGTTTGGATGGTCTTGGTACTCATAATCAGTTTATTTCCTGTCCTCTGGTACTTGGTACAACTCCTGTCTTTCTGGAAAAACTATAAATCAGGATAGGGGGTCTGAGAAAGAAAGAGATTATTCCTGTTTGTGGTAATTGTAGTGAACAGCTTGCATTTAAGATAAGCCTGAAATTGTTTAATTCAATCTTTCGGGCTATGCCTGCTTAACCTATGATGTTAAGTCCCTCCTCCAGTCAGTATTATACAAGGTTGCTTCAATTTTTGTTCAAGCCTTATCTAAAATAAATATATAGTAATTAAAAGTATTAAACTGGTGTAACTTAGCCCTTCTGGATGGATAATGACCACACTTAATGCCCATATCAATTTGGCCAAGGGAATTAAGGAACAACTTTGTTTCTTTTTTTTTAATTAATTATTTTATAATTTTTATTTTACTATTTTTTTAAAACAGATATTTTTTAAACTTTTTTAAATTTTTATTTATTTTATTATGTGTATGAATGTACTGTCTGCATGTAGGTCTGTGCACCCATATCATGCAATGCTGCAGAGGTCAGAAGAGGGTGTCGGATTCCCCTGGAGCTGGAGTTAAAGACGGTTCTCAGCCACCATGTGGGTGCTAGGGACCGAACCACGGTCCTCTGCAAGAGCAGTCGGTGCTCTTAACGGCTAGGCCATCTCTCCAGCCCCAATTTATTATTTTTTATGTGTATGAGTGTACTGTCTGCATGCAGGTTGGTGCACCCGTGTCGTGCAATGCTGCGGAGGTCAGAAAAGAGCATCAGATTGCCCTGTAACTGGAGTTAAAGACTGTTCTTAGGGGCTGGAGAGATAGCCTAGTGGTTAAGACCACCGACTGCTCTTGCAGAGGACCCAGGTTCCATCCCCAGCACCCACAGGGGGGCTAAGAACCATCTGTAACTCCAATTCCAGGAGAACTCCAGTTCCAGGGGAATCCGAGACCCTCTTCTGACCTCTGCGGCATTGCACAGCATGGGTGCACAAACTACATGCAGATAGTACATTCATACACATACAAAAATAAATAAAATTTTTAAAAAGACTGTTCTTAGCTGCCATGTGGGTGCTGGGAGTCGAACCCAGGTCCTCTGCAAGAGCAGTCAGTGCTTTTAATCACTGAGCCATCTCTCCAGCCCCACAACTTTGTTTCTTGCCCTCTGAGGTCAACCAAGTCCCAGGGGACCAGGTCTGGGGGCATCTCCTGAAATGTCCTGCAATTGTGAGTCACCAGTCCTCCTGGGTAGGGAGGTCTTGGAGATCCACTAATGGAA
This sequence comes from Rhizomys pruinosus, assembly GCA_009823505.1. Taxonomy (NCBI): domain Eukaryota; kingdom Metazoa; phylum Chordata; class Mammalia; order Rodentia; family Spalacidae; genus Rhizomys; species Rhizomys pruinosus. The sequence goes on along the minus strand of VZQC01003831.1, from coordinate 207,845 downwards.
CTCTAGCCAGTGTGCAGTCAATAAAGAAGAAAGTCTCTTCATGCTTCAAAAAGGAAGCCTGGTCCTGCATGACCTGACTTTGTCCTCCAGTGGATGAAACTGGTAAAAGCCGAGAGGAGCCAGAGGCCTCTACCCCCAAAATCCAAGTGGCCCCTGAGGACCAGATCCTCAACTGACCTAGAGAAAACAAAACTTGGTTAATCTGGGCTAACCATATGGAAACACCCAAAAGGAAAGTATAACCAAAAGATAAGTAATCATTATATTTCCTTTAAAGTCTAAGAGATTGTGCCTCCAAACACTAAATTTTTTTCACATAAATTTATTTTTATTTTTTTATCAAATCTAGACCCGTGCCCCCCCAATTCCCCCACCCCACCAGAGCTCATGCATTCTGCCAAACATGCTTTTCATCTCTCTCTCAGTCTTTCTCAATATTCTCCATGTGGAAGTTGACTGTTTTGAGCAGAAGTTCACTATTTCAGTCAGTTCTTTGATGCAGTCCTTTCTGTTGTTGTTGTTGTTGTTTCCAATATGCATCACTCGCAACTGCTTTGGACAAAAGCTCAAGGGGACATACACAAGAAATACTTACAACTAGGTAATTGGCACTAGCATCCACAGATGAGGGATACAATTCATCATTTGTTTTTCTGGGACTGTGTTACTTCACTCAGCATGATGTCCTCTAGCTCCAGCCATTTTCCTGCAAAGCTCATGATGTCATCTTTCTTGTCTTTCTTTACTGCTGCATAGAACTCCATTGTGTAGATGTACCACATTTTCTCTATCCACTCATCAGTTGAGGAGCATTTGGGTTGGTTCCAGCTCCTTGCTATTGTGAAAAGAGCTGAAATAAATATGGCTGTGCATGTATCTCTGCGGTGGGGTGAGTCTTGAGGATACATGCCCAGGAGTGGTATGGCTGGGTCGGGTGGCAAGTTCATTCCAAGTCTTCCAAGGGTTCTCCACACTGTTTTCCATAGTGGCTGTACGAGTTTACATTCCCAGCAGCAGTGGATGAGTGTTCCCCTTTCCCCACAACCTCTCCAGCACTTGGTATCATTTGTTTTCTTGATTCAAGGATTTGAAGGCCACATAACGAGAGGGAGAAATGAAATGGAGGATTGTAAAAACTCAGGGACAGGGCTGTAGAGATGGCTCAGCAGTTAAGAGTGCCAACTGTTCTTGCAGAGGACCCAGGTTCAATTACCAGCATCCACATGGCGGCTAAGAACTGTCTTTAATTCCAGTTCCAGGGGAGTCCAATGCCCTCTTCTGACCTCCGCAGCATTCCACAACATGGGTACACCGACCTACATGCAGACAGTACACTTATACACATTAAAAAAATAATAAAAATAAATAAATAAATACATAAATAAATAAAATTAGAAAAAAAACTCAGGGACAGTATTTTGAGATACCATTAAGCCATTTTTCCTTAGTCATTCTATGAATGATTGGTTTGCTTGCTTCGCCAGTTTCCCCTTGATAACTGTGATGCTAAACTCTGATTGGCTGTTGTACTTATAAATTACCCCGTCACCCACACCTCATGGCCACACTCCTCCCGAGTTGAGTGTTGGCCCGGCGTCATAATAAAATTAAACCCTCCATTAAAACTCCATGTGGTTAAGTGAGTAGTCTCTCTGCTGCAACTTTACGGCAATTTGAGGGGGACCTCCAGACCCTAACAATCTGACACCATCTTCTGACCTCTGACAGCATAGTGTGCACATGATACACATGCATGCAGGCAAAGCAGTCATACACATAAAGAAATAAAAACAAAAAAAATCAAAAGAACCAAGTGGCACAGCTCTCGCTTCAAAAGCTTGGTGTGGTTGTGCGGGTTATGCACCCCATAACTCCAGCTCTGCAGGGGACTGGAATCAGGAGGATCACCGGGACTTGTGGCTGCCCACCTAGCTACAAGTTCAAGTTCAGTGAGAGACCCCTGTCTCTAGGGAAAAGGGCAGAGAGTGATAAAGCTAGACACCACATCCTCTTCTGGACTCCGCACCTACACATGTCGGCCATAGTAGAAGATAAAACTGTCTTTGGCTTCATCGTCAACAGAAATCATACAAGTTGCATAGAAACAAAGCTCCAACAGAAGGCTCTAGAACAGATTTCCTGGCCTGCTGCCATGTGGCTTCTACTGCAAACCCCTCCTCACAGACTTGAGGCTCCCTGGAACTAAAGAGATTTGTAAGCAAACGACCTTTAACCCAGTGAGAATCCTACAATCTGTGCTAATCCTCTTATGTGTTAATATTTTAGCATTAGCCTGTAAGGTGTGAGGCAGCTGTCTGAATGCTTATCAGCAGAACTGTTTTTTGTTTTGTTTTGTGTTTGAGACAGGTCTCCCTGTGTAACCCCAGCTGTACATAGCAAGTTCCAATAGAGAAGCTGGCCATGGTGGCGCATGCCTTTAATCCCAGCACTTGGGACGTAGAGGCAGAGGCAGGCAGATCTCTGTGAGTTCAAGGCCAGCCTGGTCTACATAGGGAGTTCCAGGACAGCTGGGGCTGCAGGGAGACCCTGTCTCAAAGATAAAAAAAAAAATTATAGACTGTCAGGTGAGGTGGTGCATGCTTTTGATCAAAGCACTCAGGAAGCAGAGGCAGATGAGTTCCAGGTCAGCCTGGTCTATACAGCCAGGGGTACATAGTGAGACCCTGTCTCAAAAAGAGAGGAAGGAAGGAAGGAAGGAAGGAAGGAAGGAAGGAAGGAAGGAAGGAAGGAAGGAAGGAAGGAAGGAAGGAAGGAACAGAGAGAGAGAAAGAGAAAAAATATATGGAGACGAAGTCTCATGATTTTGTTGTCTGGAAAGTTGTCATCATTCAGTCTGAACCTCAAGGACTCTGATACTGGAGGACAGGAGAAGATGGATTTACCAGCTCCAAAAGTGCTAGAAATGTTGGACAGATATCAGTTAAGAGCACTGTTGCTCTTGAAGACCAGGCTCAGTTCCCAGCACCCATACTGAGTGCTCACAGCTTCCTGTAGCTCCAGTTCCAGGGGCTCCAATGCCCTCATCTGTCTTCCACAGGAACCTGTGCACACATGGTACACATACATATACTTAGGCATACACATACAAACATTAAAAAAAATTTTTTTGGCCTCCTGGTGCTTACCACAGGCTTTCTTTTTTTTTTTTTTAATTTTTTATTAAATTTTTATTTATTTCTGTATGTGTATGAATGTACTGTCTGCATGCAAATCTGTGCACCCATGTCGTGCAATGCTGTGGAGGTCAGAAGAGGGTCTCAGATTCCCCTGGAACTGGAGTTCTGGAATTGGAGCTTCAGATGGCTCTCAGCCGCCATGTGGGTGCTGGGGATCGAACCCGGGTCCTCTGTAAGAGCAGTCGGCGCTCTTAACCGCTAGGCCATCTCTCCAGCCCACCACAGGCTGTTTCTACACTGACTGTATAGAAAGAGGAGGCAGAGCAAACCCACCCCATGTACACCTCAGCCTAGGCCACTGTGCCTGGTCTGTATCTACACTGACTGTATAGAAAGAGGAGGCAGAGCCGGCATGGTGGTGCACACTTTTAATCCTAGCACTTGGGAGGCAGAGACAGGCAGATCTTTGTGAGTTCAAGGCCAGCCTGGTCTGCAGAGTGAGTTCCAGGACAGCTGGGGCTATAGGGAGACCCTGTCTGAAAAAGACCAAAAAAAAAAAAAAAAAAAAGAAAGAGGAGGTACAGCAAACCTGCCCCATGTACACCTCAGCCTAGGCCACAGTGCCTGGTCTGTATCTACACTGACTGTATAGAAAGAGGAGGCAGAGCAAACCTGCCCCATGTACACCTCAGCCTAGGCCACTGTGCCTGGTCTGTATTGTGAGTGGGGAGACATGGAAAAAAAAATTTTTTTTAAGTGATAGATTCAGGGCTGGAGAGATGTGAGAACCCAGCTGCTCTTGAAATGAACCTAGGTTCAGTTTGCAGCACTCACATGGTAGCTACCAAACACCTGTAATTCCAGTTCCAGGGTTTCTGATGCCCTCTTCTGGCATCCATAGGTATAGCATGCACATGGTGCACTTACATACATGCCAGCAAAAAACAAAAAAAAATTAGTAAATAAAATTTAAGTGATGAAATCCAGGCTTGGTAACACAGGCTTATAATCCAGTAATCTGAGAGGTTAAGACAGGCAAATCACAGTTCAAGGGCTGCAGAATGAGCACATTCAAAGTCAGCTTGAACAACTTTAAAGAACCTGTCTCAAATTAAAATAAATCCAGGCATATAGGTCAGCAGTAGAGCACCCAGGTAGCATGGGTGGTGTTCTGGGCTTAATCCCCAGTACCATCAGAGGGAGGAGGAGAAGGAGGAGGGCGAGGACAAAAATTTGGTTTTCTTCTCCTTTTTCATTCTGTGGAGAACTTCAGGGGATGGATAATGTGTACACACACACACACACACACACACACACACACACACACACACACTGAAAGGTAGATCTTCTTTATTCAGTCTACTGAATCCTTGCTCCTGTCTCCTACATACACCTTTACAACTGACTGTCAAAATTAATGTTTACCAGCTAGCTATCTGGGCATCCCTTAGTGTCCTAGTTAGATAACTGTCAACTTGTCACACCAGAAGGGGTGTGACCAGAGTCACCTCAGAAGGGAGTCTCAAGAGGGATTTCCCAGATCAGAGTGGCCTGTGGGCATGTCTGTGGGGGAGTCTCTTGATTGTTCATTGAAGTAGAAGGGCCCAGCCCACCATCCCCGGGCAGGTGGTCTGGGCTATAAAAGAAAATGAGCTGAGCTTGAATCTGAGTGAGCCAGCAAGCAGCACTTCTCCATGGCTTCTGCTTCAAGTTCCCGCTCGAGTTCCTGCCAACTTCCCTCAATGTTGGAGTGTAAATTACAAGCTAAAACAAAGCCTCTTCCTCCCCTTAGTTGTTTTTGGTCATGGCATTTGTCACAGCAGCAGAATGAAATTAGAACACTTAGCCTAGTCAAGTTGACACATGAAATCACCCATCGCCTCAGCCCTGAGTAGTGTGGGAGTGACTCGCAGCTCTGGGAGCCAGCAAGCAGCCTTCTTTTTTTTTTTTTTTTTTTTTTTTNTTGTATAAGACATTTGGATCTGTGAAGTGTTTTCAGGCCCTGTGTGTTATTTATTTTTTATCATGATACCCTGAACAGGGCATTAAACTCTATTTTCAGGATGAAGAAATAGAATTTCAGATAAGGCGGGTAACTTTTTGCCTGCATAGGAAATAAAGTGGCAAAGATAATTGAATTGAGGTCAATATTAAAACAAATTTTTTTTTTTTTTGTCTTTTTGAGACAGGGTCTCCCTGTAGCCCCAGCTGTCCTGGAACTCACTCTGTAGACCAGGCTGGCCTTGAACTCACAAAGATCCGCCTGCCTCTGCCTCCCAAGTGCTAGGATTAAAGGCGTGCGCCACCACACCCGGCCAGCAAGCAGCCTTCTATTCCCCCCATATATTGCCCAGCAGCCCAGCAGCCCAGAGCCTAGACTTTGGGGTCAGCCACAGCTGTGCTCTTATCTGCTTTCCACTCAAGGTACAGTCTTGAGTAAGTCAGTCAACCTCTCAGAGACCCAGTTTCCTCACGTACAAAGACAGGATTGCTGTTAATAGCTGCTTCCCTGAATTGCCGGGAGACTCCTGTGCTGACAGGAAGAACATCTGCATGTTACAGGCTTCCTGAGCCACATGTCCTGCTATTGGGTGATGGAAGACAGGTCTACACAGTGCCCACTGTCTAACACTATTCCATCTTCAGAGTGAGGCTGTGGCCACATTTCCACAGGCCCAGGGATAACCCACAGTCTGCTGACTTCCTGCTCTGATGGGTATGCTTGAGCACGCAGGGAAGAATGAGGTCAGTCTCTGGAAGTGTCAAGAGCCCACCTTGTTCTCCATCTCAGCTTCAAGTATTTAAGTGTCTTGCACAAATTTGGTTTTCTGTTGTTAACTATTGTGACAATCTTTTCACAGAATCTTCTCGAAGAGCAGAAAATGAAGACCCATCACAGTGTGGATTCCAGTCTGTTTTCCTCTGTGCACACTCTTAAGTTTCTGGCTTTTGCAGACTTCCTGATTAATCTTCAGTACCCATCACCCTATAAAGAATTGATTCTGGGGCTGGAGAGATAGCCCAGAAATTAAGAGTATTGGCTGCTCTTCCAGAAGACTTGGGTTCTGTTCCCAGCATCCATGTGGTGGCTACCAACCAACCATAACTCCAGTTCCAGGGGATCCAGTGCCCTCTTCTGGCCTCTACAGGTATTGCATGCACGGGTGCATTTAGACATATGCAGGCAAAAAACTCATACATTGCCAGGCATGGTGGCGCACGCCTTTAATCCTAGCACTGGGGAGGCAGAGGCAGGCGGATCTTTGTGAGTTCAAGGCCAGCCTGGTCTACAGAGTGAGTTCCAGGACAGCTGGGGCTACAGGGAGACCCTGTCTCGAAAAGACCAAAAAAAAACAAAACAAAAAAAAAACTCATACAAATAAAATAAGACTTAAAAAAATTTTAAATTATTCTATTTACTTGAATTTTTTCATTTTAATTTTTTAAGACAGAGTCTCAGGCATTCAGTGGTGGTCCCCAGCTGGATATGTAGCAGAAGATGACCCTAAACTTGTGATCTTCCTGCCTCCACCTCGAGTGCTGGGATTACAAGTGGCAGTTTCATGCAGTGCTGGGTATGGAAACCAGGGTTTCACACCTGCTGGGCAATCAAGCTACCAAGTAAGCTACATCCCCAGCCCATTTTTTAAAAAAGTTTTCTATCGGCAAATATTAATCTTCATTTGTATTTTATATAATAATGAATTTCATGTATGCATCTATTTTGACCCTACTCACCTCCCTTCCTCTTTCTTGTCCCCCCCCCCCGTGGAGTGCACTGATCCCCTCCCCCCATTCTTTCCAACCATTTCCCTTGCTTTCTTTTCTTTTTTAAGATTTTTTTTTAATTTATTTATGTGTATGAATGTACTGTCTGCATGCAGGTCCGTGCACCCGTGTTGTGCAGTGCTGCAGAGGTCAGAAGAGGGTCTCTGATTCCCCTGGAACTGGAGTTCTCCTGGAGTTGGAGTTACAGACGGTTCTCAGCCGCCATGTGGGTGCTGGGGATCGAACCCGGGTCCTCTGCAAGAGCAGTCGGCGCTCTCAACCGCTAGGCCATCTCTCCAGCCCCCCCTTGCTTTCTTGGTGTGTGTGTGTGCGCGTGCGTGTGTGTGTGTGTGTGTGTGTGTGTGTGTCCCAATGAGTTTAATTAGAGGTGCTTACAAGAACATGGATAAGGGGTCCGCCATTGTTTTGTTTTGTTTTAAGGCACGATCTTATTTTCTTGGCATTCGCTATATAATCCAGACTGGTCTGAACCTCACAACCCTCCTGCCTCAGTCTCCCCAGTGTGAATTACAGATGTGGGCCACACACCCAGCCTGCTTGAACCTTTAAATCACTTCAAAATAAGTGTATACAGCTGCCTTAGTTTCTTTTCCTGTTGCTATTGTGAAAGAAAATTCCTGGGGGGGGGGGGAATGGGGGGTGACCTCCTGCATCCTGAGCTGAATTTCCTCAAGGCTGACAAACTGGTTAGTACTTCAATGACTGGGGAACTGGGGAGAGTCTATTCACAAATAATCTGTGGCCACCTTTGACCCATAAATAGCCATAACTTGCCTACCTCTCTTTCTGAATTAACATTCTTGTGACTAATGTATTAATTTAGCAGACCACCAGATCCCACCAATCAAAAGGCTAAGAATGTCATCAGACAGCATTTGAGACCTATGGTAGAACCACCCCTCTTTGCTATGACCTGCCTACTGAATGTATTCACCCATGTACTTGAAAATTGTCTTGATTCATAACTTTTCTTTGTTCTGTTACTATAGAATCATAGTATAGTTGTTACCACTCTGGAATTGGGGGTGACCTGAATCTATGTTCCTGGGCCATGGTCACTCATATTTGGCTCCAGAATAAACTACCTCTTATCTCCTTTGAGGTGAGAATTATGTTTTTGTATCAACACTATGATAAAATACCCTGACAAAGACAATTTAAGGGATGTCAAAATGGTTAAATGGGTAAAAATATTTGCTGTGAAGCCTGACAAACAGAAATTAGTCAGTCCCTAGGACTGATCTGGTAGGAGAGAAATGATTCTCAAAAGTTGTCCCCGGGGCTGGAGGGATGGCTCAATGGTTAAGAGCACTGCTTGCTCTTGCAGAGGACCCAGGTTTGATTCCCAGCACCCACGTGGCAGCTAAGAACCATCTTTAGTGCCAGGTGTGGTGGCACATGCCTTTAATCCCAAACTCAGGAGGCAGAGGCAGGTGGAACTCTGTGAAGTTGAGGCCAGCCAAGTGAATGTCTGTGAGTTCAAGGCCAGCCTGGTCTACAGAGTGAGCTCCAGACCAACTGGGACTAAAGGGAGACCCTGTCTCAAAACTACAAAAAAAAAAAAAAAAAGTCCTCTAGCCAGGCGTGGTGGCGCACACCTTTAATCCTAGCACTTGGGAGGCAGAGGCAGGCGGATCTTTGTGAGTTCAAGGCCAGCCTGGTCTACAGAGTGAGCTCCAGACCAACTGGGACTAAAGGGAGACCCTGTCTCAAAACTACAAAAAAAAAAAAAAAAAGTCCTCTAGCCAGGCGTGGTGGTGCAGGCCTTTAATCCCAGCACTCGGGAGGCAGAGGCAGGTAGAACTCTGTGAAGTTGAGGCCAGCCTGGTCTACATAGCAAGTTCCAGGTCAGCTGGGACTACAGTGAGACTCTATTTCAAAACAAATAACATTAAAAACAAAACAAGAAAAGTTGTCCTCTGCAGGCATTTCCTTCATGAGTGCTAGTACATACGTCCAGGCAAAGCACCCATACAAATAAAATAGAATAAAACTTAAAACAATGTATTCTATTTACTTAAACCTTTTTAACTTTTAATATTTTTTGAGACAGGGTCTTATGTATCCAAAGCTTGTCCCCCACTCACGTGCCCACACACAGACATATCCATACACACATATGCACAGAGAGTAAGGAAATAAATGCATTCTGAAGGCTAAAGGAAAGCAACAGAAGGAAGAGTTCATTTCAGCTTGTAGTTCAGGGGTACAGCCCACCCTGGAGAGGAAGTCAAAGCACTAGGAGCTTGAAGCAGCTAGTCACATGACACCCACAATCAGGAACAGACAGCAATGAAGCTACAGCCCTGTTCACCTTTTTCATTTTATATACTTCAGCATCCCTGTCCAGGGAATGTTCCTGCCTACTACCATGGCTACAACTGTCATTTCTATCTTAAGAAACCAAAATGCAGGGGCTGGCTGGGTGTGGTGGTGCATGCCTTTAATCCTAGCACTTGGGAGGCAGAGGCAGGTGGATCTCTGTGAGTTCAAGGCCAGCCTGGTCTACAGAGTGAGTTCCAGGAAAGCTGGAGCTACAGGGAGACCCTGTCTCTAAAATACTAAAAAAAAAAAAAAAAATGCAGGGGCTGGAGAGATGGCTCAGTAGTTAAGATCACTGACTGCTCTTGCAGAGGACCCGGGTTTGATTCCCCACACAGCTGCTAAGAACCATTTTAGGCCGGGCGTGGTGGTGCACGCCTTTAATCCTAGCACTCTGGAGGAAGAGGCAGGCTGATCTTTGTGAGTTCAAGGCCAGCCTGGTCTACAGAGTGAGTTCCAGGATAGCTGGGGCTACAGAGAGACCCTGTCTCGAAAATACCAAAAAATAAAATAAAATAATAAAAAATAAAATAAATAAAAAACCAAAAATTACACATGTAGATTCAGGAGGTTTCTGAAATATAGACAAGGCTGGTGACTGCACATTCTCAGCAAAAGAAATGGTTTAGCTCATCAATTTTTTATTTTCCTTCATCTCTCTATAAATTTTAGTCCATTTATTTCCTTATTTCCTTCCTTCTTTATTTATTTATTTTTATTTATTTATTATTTATTATTTATTAATTTATTTATCTTTGAGACAGGGTCTCATGTATCCCAGGCTGGCCTCTAATTCACTAAATAGCTGAGGATGACCTTGAACCTAATCCTTTTACCTCTACTTCCCAAGTGCTGAGATTATGGACATGCACCACCACACCTGGCTTCCGTGTACGTGTGTGTACGTACATGTGTGTGTGTGTGCAGTGTGCAGATCTGGGTATGGAATCCAGGTCATACCCAGATGTTGTTAGACATCATGTGGCTTCTGGCAACCAAACCCAGGTCCTCTGTAAGAGCAGAGCTCTTAACCGCTGAGCACTCCAGCCTGGGTTTTGGTTTTTGTTTTTCTTGTACCTTAAGACTATTTAACACTAATTTGTATAGTGAATGTTTTACATTTAGAAAATAAACACAGGCCTAGAAGACTAATTAATTAGGAGGAAATGGGTTTTTTTTATTTATTTTTTATGTGTAGGAGTGTACTGTCTGCATGTATGTTTGTGCACCCGTGTTGTGCAATGCCGCAGAGGTCCAAAGATGGTGTCAGATTCCCCTGGAACTGGAGTTAAAGACAGTTCTCAGCCGCCATGTGTGTGTTGGGGATCAAACCCAGGTCCTGTTGGAAGCCAAGACACAGTCCTGCCTGGGCAAGCCCTGCTTGCTCAACACTGATCATGAGACCGTGCTGACCTTTGCTGAAGAATAACCACAGGATGCTCGTTAACCACAGGATGCTCGTTAACCACAGGATGCTCATTAACCACAGGATGCTCGTTAACTACAGGACGTTCCGAGCTTATCTTGCGAAAACATGTTTTGCAAGTTCTGCCAGATCACCCTTGCCCTAACTATCCCCATACCCCACCCCCTCTCCACTTCCCGCCTCTCTGCAGGATATAAATGTAACCGCTTTTGTTCCAATAAATGAGACCTTGACAACTCTGCTTGGTCTCCCTCTTTTCTCTCACCCATTATATTTCAGGTTTGGGGTCTCCCCTCGACTTCCACTAATTACTGAGTCCCACGGGACGGGACAAGGTCCTCTGCAAGAGCAGTAGGCCATCTCTACAGCCTCGGAAATGTGTTTTGAGACAGGGTCTCAAATAGCTCGGGCTGGCCTCCAGATCCTCTTGCGCTCCTGATCCTCTGGCCTCTACCTGAGTACCGGGATAATAGGTCCACACACCCAGCTAGCCTGAGTACTGGGATAATAGGTCCACACACCCGGCCAGCCTGAGTACTGGGATAATAGGTCCACCACACCTGGCTAGCCTGAGTACTGGGATAATAGGTCCTCACACCCAGCTAGCCTGAGTACCGGGATAATAGGTCCACACACCCAGCTAGCCTGAGTACCGGGATAATAGGTCCACACACCCAGCTAGCCTGAGTACCGGGATAATAGGTCTACCACACCCAGCTAGCCTGAGTACTGGGATAATAGGTCCACCACACCCAGCTAGCCTGAGTACTGGGATAATAGGTCCACCTCACCCAGCTAGCCTGAGTACGGGGATAATAGGTCTACCACACCCAGCTAGCCTGAGTACTGGGATAATAGGTCCACATACTCAGCTAGCCTTGTGTCCTCCTTTCAACTGAACGTTCGGGGCACTCTTCCAACTTCTAATTTTTCTTTATGATCTCTCAGTATGAATGAATTTATTAAAGGGTTTTACTGTCAATTGTTAATGTCTAATTAATTTACTTGTTCTCTTTAATACTATTTACATAGTCACTAGACAAGTGTCTGGCTGGAATGTTATGGAAGAAGTTTCTGAACTGGACGGAGTCTGAATCAGAATAATAACACATATACACCCCACTTTCTCTCAATTTCAAGATTCAACCAAAACCTTGGTTCTAGAATGGTCTTGAGATTTTTTTTGTTTGCTCGTTTGTTTTGGCAGTGCTGGGAGACTGAGCCCAGGACGTCACATATGCTAGGTAAACACTGTCCCAATGCCATCCCAATGATTTGCTTTTTTTGTTTTGTTTTAATCCCAGTTCGGGGTACAGCCCTGGGCGTGGCGGAGTATTCTCGGGTCCTTTCATTTGCTTCCAAACAAAGCTCCTGGGTTCTAGCCAAAGAGAAGCTCTGACATGAGCCACCCCTCTTCAAAGGACTCACTGTTGATTCTCACCTGCAACAGAGTGCAAGTTCTAAGGTCTTCTCCACATTCCCTGGAACTGTGACTAATCTGACTAGCAGCACCTGGACTCCATCAAGGCACATGCTCAGACTTGCCAGATTATTACACAAATTATGCAATTTAAGAGTCCTCTTCCATCCCGGAGCCACCCTGGATGTGGTAGTGTCTACTTGCATCACTTTTCAAAGTGTTAACTAGGAGGAAGTGTTAGAAAAAGGATAATTAAATTACTTCCTTTTTTAACCTTAAAATACATTATTTTTAGTGAATATTTTACAGAGTAATTATAAAGTACAGCAAAGGAGAAAAATAACATTAGCTCTGGCTATGGAGGGTTATTGCTGTTAGACTAGCACAATCTTGTTTTTGTTTGTTTGTTTGTTTGTTTTTGGTCCTGTTGAGACAGGGTCTCCCTACAGCCCCAGCTAGCCTGGAACTCACTTTGTAGTAGACCAGGCTGGCCTTGAACCCACACAGCTCCACTTGCCTCTACCTCCTGAGAGCTGGGATCAAAGGTGTGCGCCACCATGTCTGTTGCACAATCTTGAATTTCACAGGTAGGCTGTCACATGTCAGCATTTTTCTTTCTTTTTTTTAACTGTCTGCATGTAGGTTTGTGCACCTGTGTCATACAATGCCTCGGAGGTCAGAAGAGGGCGTCGGATTCGCCTGGAACTGGAGTTAAAGATGGTTCTTAGCTGCCATGTGGGTGCTGGGAATCAAAACTGGGTCCTCCACAAGAACAGTCAGTGCTCTTAACTGCTGAGCCATCTCTCTAGCCCCAGCATTTTTCTTTAGCTAGAAATTACCCCTTTTTGAAGAGTTTCCATTTAATTTTCCTTTCCTTTCTTTTCCTTTCCTGTTCTATCTTCTGCTTTTCTTTTAAGACAGAGTGTCCCACATTGCCCAGACTGATCTTGAACTAGCTATGTAACAGAGGCTAACCTTGAACTCCCAATCCTTCTGCTTCTTCCTCCCAAATGTTGCGCTTGGCAGAAAATTTTCTATTTCATTCACAATAATTCCTACAAAAGCAATAGCACTCAGGGATGGTGGCACACGCCTTTAATCCCAGCACTCGGGAGGCAGAGGCAGGCAGATCTCTGTGAGATTGAGGCCAGCCTGGTTTATATAGCCAGTTCCATATCAACTGGAGCTATAAGGAGACCCTGTCTCAAAAGAGACCAAAATAAATAAATAAATAAATAAATAAATAAATAAATAAATAATAAATAGTGCTGGTCATGGTGGTGGACAGTTTTAACCCCAATCCTCAGAAGCCAGAGGAAGATGAATATCCCTGAGCTCTAGCCCAGCCTGGTCCACATAGTAAATTTCAAGCCTGGATGCATAGTGATGCTCTGTCTTGAAAAAAAAAATCATATGAAAATTATGGCTGTTCTAGGCTCTTAAGCAATTCCAGGAACTATACTAGAAATGACTTGACTTTTTTTTTTTTTACATTCAACATTTTTTTGTTTTTTGTCTTTTTAAAACAGGCTTTCCTTGTAGCCCCACCTGGCCTCGCTAGAGCCAAGATTAAAGACCTCTGAGAGAGAATCTCTGGGAGCTGGAGAAGAATCACAGTCAGATTTTATCAGTGTCTATCTTGCTCCTCCATGCTAATCTTAGTTACCTGGATCAAAATGAAAGGGTCTAAGAATAAGTACTTAAAAATGTACAAAAACATCTTTAAGCAAGTTACATAGTTTGGTTACTAAGGAGAGTAAAAGTGTTGTATTGGTAAAATGGGCACTGATATGAAAAAAAAAATATGAACTGACAAATTAAGAGAATGAACCCCAAACAAAAACCCCCTCAAAATTAGAATTTCCTCCTTTTTGTTTCACCTTGGGCATCACACACCACCTCTTTCTCCCTTAGCTAACTGGGAACTTTGTTTTCTTTTTTTGGTCTTTTTGGAATAAGGGTCTCCCTGTAGCCTCAGCTGGCTCGGAACTCACTCTGTCGACCAGGCTGGCCTTCAACTCAGAGATCTTCCTGCCTCTGCCTCCCGAGTGATAGGATTAAAGGTGCACGCCACCACGCCCAGCCTAACTGGTAACTTTTGAAACTCACATTTGGAGAAGAGGCTGGCCAGCAACTTCTTGTTAGCTAATCACTCGTTCAGACTGTTTGAGATTATACAGTTTTGGGGAAAGGCCCAAATAAATTAGGTAAATGCCCTTATTCTTAATGTATCTGGGTAAAGGTACCACCTATTGAGGTGTTGGGTTATCTGCCTCCATTTCTGACATACACAAACTGATTATGGGTATAAGCTTTCAAGCAGTTGGTCTCGCTCAAAATTCAGCAAAGGAGAACCTCAAGATAAACATTGGCAAAGGCAAATACTTCTCTCAGTTTGATCCTGCTGGATCACACACGGAGACTACGATGGATCTATAACATCATAAAGTTTAAAGATAACAGAGTGATAGATCAAAACCAAATGCTGTCACTGGTACCACTGTAGGAAATAGGTTTCTGTCTTTTGCCAATTCATGTTCCCAGTATGTGACCAAGCAGATAATACTCATTTTGGATAACTCTAATATGTGTTATGAGAAGAACAGACATTTCAGATCCAGCCTGCTTGCCATCACTGGACTTAGAGCAAGTCTCCTGCGCAATTTAAAACACACTGCATTCTTCTGGGCATGGTGGTGCATGCCTTTAATTCCAGCACTCAAGAGGCAGAGAGGCAGGCAGGTCTCTGTGAGTTCAAGGCCAGCCTGGTCTAGATACTGAGTTCCAAGCCAGCTGAGGCCAGAGGGAGACCCTGTCTTAAAGAGGTGAAAAGTAACCTCTTGGGACTGGAGAGATGGCTCAGAGGATAAGAGCACTGGCTGCTTTTATAGAGGACTGTGGTTAGAATCCCAGCACCCATATGGTAGCCAACAACCGTCTATAACTCCAGTTCCAGGGGATCCAACTCCCTGTTCTGTCCTCCATGGGCATTGCACAACATGGATGCACTTAAATACATGCAGGTAATACACACATAAAAATAATAAAGTATTTTTTTGTCTTTTCAAGACAGGGTCTCCCTTTTAGTTCCAGCTAGCCTGGAGCTCACTCTGTAGACCAGGTTAGCCTTGAACTCACAGAGATCCACCTGTCTCTGCCTCCCGAGTGTTGGGATTAAAAGTGTGCACCGGGGCTGGAGGGATGGCCTAGCGGTTAAGAGCGCTGACTGCTCTTGCAGAGGACCCGGGTTCGATCCCCAGCACCCACATGGCGGCTGAGAACTGTCTGAAACTCCAATTCCAGGAGAACTCCAGTTCCAGGGGAATCCGACACCCTCTTCTGACCTCCGCGGCATTGCATGACACGGGTGCACAAACCTACATGCAGACAGTACATTGGTACACATAAATAAATAAAAATTAAAAAAAAAGTGTGCACCACCGGGACTGGAGAGATAGCCTAGCGGTTAAGAGCACTGACTGCTCTTGCAGAGGACCCGGGTTCGATCCCCAGCACCCACATGGCGGCTAAGAACCATCTGTAACTCCAATTCCAGGAGAACTCCAGTTCCAGGGAGTTCTATGTAGGTGCTAGAGATTAAACACAGGTTATCAGGCTTGGTGGCAAGTCCCTTTACCCACTGAGCCATCCCAACCTTATAGGCCAAGTGTTTTGTTTTTTGTAAAAAAAAAAAAGACAGTCTTAATATAATCTATTGCCTTTAACTCCCCATTTTCAAACCTATATATACCCGAGTTATGAATGTTATAAAAGATGCTCTTCTGTTTCCTACAGAGAGCTGTTCATTGGGAAGCAAATATTTTAGGGTGCCAAATCTATCCTAGGCATTGTGCTAGATACTGGAGCTGTGAGCAAAGCAGACAAGCAGTGCTTGCTCTAGATACTAATATCAGTAACTGGAGGAGTGGAGAGATGGATCAGGAATTAAGAGTTCATACTGCTCTTGCAGAGGACCCAAGTTCGGTTCCAAGCAACCACACTGGGTGGCTCACAACAGCCTATAACGATAGTTCTAGAAGGATCTGATGCCTCTGACCTTTGTGGGCACTGACACTCAGGTGCACATGCCTGTATACAGACACATTCACATATATGGATACATAAAAATATTGGTGACTAGTGAAAAAAATGTTTTTGCTTAATAAGAAACAAAGAGCAAATATATACTACAATACTGAGCCACCAGACACAATGTGTCCACTGGAGCAAACCACCACCTTCTGATAGACTTGAGGCCTACTCCATAGGAGGGAATTCATATTTGGTACTGTAAACGTGGTCAAAAACCTGTGGCTGGGGAAGAGATAGGCCTTAGTGGGTGTGATGGTTAATCCTGGGTGTCAACTTGACTGGACTAAGGAACAAATAAGAGAAAAAGGATCTTCGGATTGGACTACCTCAACCCTGATGGCCCACCCCAAATGTGGGCATTACCTTCTGCTGGCAGGCAGTATTAAAGGCCATGCCAGAGGGATCTGGTCCCTTTTTTCCTGTGGCTTGCCTGTCTCTCACTGGTAAGTTTGTCTTGCTGCTGTGATCAACCCTATGGATCCCAGTGTGTACTGAGACCGGCAGATCTCCTGCAATCCATCGGGCCTTCAGCACCAGATTGGGACTACTGAGACATCCAGCCTTGTGGACTGAGCAGTTCCCTGGATTCTCAGCCTCTCCAGTGCGGCACGGCTACTGTTGGACTCCTTGAACTCTGTCATGTGAGCAAATCAATAAATTGTATATAGCTATATATTCGTCCTGTTGCTTCTGTTTCTTTAGAGAACCCTGACTAATACAGTGGGGAAGCTACTGCTGTTGTTTTTCTAAATGCTCACCTATCAAATTGCCTTCTTTTTTTGGTCTTTTTGAGACAGGGTCTCCCTTTAGTTCCAGCTGGCCTGGAACTCACTATGTAGACCAGGCTGGCCTTGAACTTACAGAGATCCACCTGCCTCTGTCTCCCAAGTGCTAGGATTAAAGGCATGTGCCACCATGCCCAGTTTCAAATTGCCTTTTGAATGTATATGTTTATGTCTATAAATTAATGCTGTTGGGCTGGAGAGATGGCTCAGCGGTTAAGAGTGCCAGTGCTCTTGCAGAGAACGGAGGTTTGATTCCCAACACCCACATGGTGGCTAAGAACCGTCTTTAACTCCAGTTCCAGGGGAATTTGACACCCTCTTCTGACCTCTGTGGCATTGCACCACATAGGTGGACCAACCTACATGCAGACAGTATACTCATAGACATAAAAAAAAATTAATGCTGTTGTCACCTTTGGTCACAGACACTTCTTTTTCAGGGGGCAGCAGTTACTGAAGAGCTTCATAGTGGATCAAAGTGTTGAAATTAAGAGACTACTGAATGCTCAGCCCTAAAGGAGACAGTAATTATATCACCCTCTCCAAGGCTCAGGGAACATCCTGAAAGAGAGGATGGAAAGAACGTTACCTAGGACTTACTGGCCAGCCAGCCTAGCCAAATGAGTGACTCCCAGGCCAGTGACAAACTATTCCAAAAAACAAGATGACTTGTTTTGTCATTCCTGAGGAATGACACCCAAGGTTGACCTTTGGCCTACACACACACACATGCACACACACACACACACACACACACACACACACTGTGGGATAAATTAGACTTTCTTTTTTTTTTTTGGTCCTTTTGAGACAGGGTCTTCCTGTAGCCCCAGCTCTCCTGGAACGCACTATGTACACCAGGCTGGCCTTGAACTCACAGAGATCTGCCTGCCTCTGCCTCTGCCTCTTGAGTGCTTGAATTAAAGGGTGGACCACCATGCCTGGCTAAATTAGACTTTCTTTTGAATGGACTGGCCATTAGATAGCAGACATCAGATCCCTCCAGAGAGAAAGGAGAGATTGACTCCTCCCAACCAGTTTACGGAAGGGGAGGGGAGGGACTAAGCTGGGAGCACTGTGGCACTGCTCTGGGATCATCCAGGGTGGGACCAGCCCAGGATGGATGTGAAGGGAGCACCCAAGGGGCCTTGTAAGTGAAGTTGCCCCTGTTTGCTCTGTAGGAAACCCTATTAAACCCCCCTTAAACAGGAGATTCCTGAAACTCTATTCCTCATTCTGGTCTGTTTCTTTGGGCTGAAAGCAGGAGGTGGGAGGCAGGGTGTCAAAATGGTGGAAAACTTTTCTGCAAAACACACATATATACACAAAGATCTGCACAAGGTTGTGCCCATCAGCATTTCTTCACGGAAGCGGGGAGCGGTTCACAGGCCCCACTTTTCCCTGAAGATTCATAGGTGGTTAATGGTTGCTGGGTGAGAGAAAGACATTTTCAGTGGTATAGCTACTAGCAAGTGGCCTATATTCCTGTAAAGAGCCCTGTATCCATAATCCTGTAAGTACCCTAATTAAACTCATTGGCTCACAAAAGAATAAGGAGAGAAAAGAAGAGCAGGAGGAAAAGAAGGAAGGAAGAGGAGGGGGAGGAAGAAGAGGAGGAAGAGGAAGAGGAGGAGGAGAGGGATCAGCAAATGTAAACAAATATGGGAATTTATTGGAAAGCTATTACAGCAGGAGCTAGATGCCCAAGCCCTGGATTAGACACGACCAGGTATTTATGTATGCAGCACCCCCTTAGGGTAATGCCATTAAGATGGCTCAGCCCAGCAAGTCTCAACTGCTGTGTCACATAACTCCTGTCTAATGCCAATGGGGAAAACCTGATCAGCACACGAGCTGCCTGTCCCTGCTGCTCCAATCAGCTGCCACTGAAATTGCCAAGTCCTGTAACTCAAATACTACATGGCCCTGCATTAGACTGGCCTGTGGCCATGTCTGTGGGGCATTTTCTTGATTGTTGAGTGAAGTGGTGTGGGTGGTACCACCCCTGGGCAGGTGGTCCTGTATTGTATAAAAAAGTAGGCTGAGCATGGGCCAGGGGAGCAAGCCAGTAAGCAGCATTCCTCCATGGCCTGTGCTTCAGCTCCTGCCCCCAGGTTCCTGCCCTGAGTTCCTACCTTGAGCCCTCTCAGTGATGAACTGTGACCCAGGAGATGTAAGCCAAATAACCCCTTTTCCCCAAGTTGATTTTGATTAATTTTTTTTTTTATCGCAGCAATCGAAAGCAGACTAGAATACCTGGCAAGCACAAGACCTGGGGTTTATACCCTAGCAATAACAAACAAGCAAGTAAATAAACAAATAGATAAATAAATTGCATAAAATGTAACACATCACAACAAAGACCTTTCCAAAAAAGGAAACCACGCCGGGCATGGTGGCCCACGCCTTTAATCCCAGCACTTGGGGGAGGCAGAGGCAGGCAGATCTCTGCGAATTCAAGGCCAGCCTGGTCTACAGAGTGAGCTCCAGGCCAGCTGAGACTAAAGGGAGACCCTGTCTCAAAAATACAAAAACAAAAACAAAAACAAAAAGGAGATTATGCAATTTTTCTATAATCTTGTTAGATTTCTGTCACTGTGACAAAATGCCTGAGAAAGTTAACCTAAAGGAAGAAGCTTTCTTTTGGCTCATGGCTGCAGAAGTTTCCATCTGTCTGTGGTCACTTAGCTCCATTGTTATTGGCCTGTGTTAAGACAAGACAGTATTGTGGGCATGAAGCATTGGGGGGGGGGCAAAATAGACTCTTCTTTTTTTTTTTAATTTTTTTTTATTAATTTTTTTATTTTTTATTTCCGTATGTGTACGAATGTACTGTCTGCATGCGAGTCTGTGCACCCATGTCGTGCAATGCCGCGGAGTTCAGAAGTGGGTTTCGGATTGCCCTGGAGCTGGAGTTCTCCTGGAATTGGAGTTTCAGACGGTTCTCGGCCGCTATGTGGGCGCTGGGGATCGAACCCGGGTCCTCTGTAAGAGCAGTTGGCACTCTTAACCGCTAGGCCATCTCTCCAGCCCAAAACAGACTCTTCTAAGTCACTTCAGTGGCTTGCTTCCTCCAAGTTCTCCCCCTCTGAATAGTCCGTTAAGCTAGGAACACATGAGTGGTTTACTTCATTGATGAGGACAGAACCCTTGTGATCCAGTCGCCTCTCAGTGACCCCACCTCTGCCTTCTGCTGCCCTGGGGAGCAAGCTTCAACCTGTGAGGTTCTCAAGGGACAGTCCAGATTCAAACCATAGCAGACTCCATTTTGAGATTACAAACACTGGATGAATGTGTCAACGCAAGCATCTTTTCCTCAAACATGGATAAAATACCCTTCAAACATACCTTTTCTTTTTTTTTTTTTTCCTTTTTCTTTTTTTTTTTGTACAGCTCTTTATAACAGTTGGTTCCATCATGTGCAGCGACCTTATTCCAAACATAAAGCTGAGTTTTCATGAGAGGCATTCAGGATGAGATTTATGTAGAAATTTTTTCTGTTCTTTGTGGGGAAAAGCAACTTAATAGCCCTAAGAGCAGAATCTGAAGTAGCTCCAAATTGATGCTCTAGGTAGTTAGTGTTCAGTACTTCCCACTCTCAACAGGAGGCAACAAAACACATCCTAAACACACAGAAATGAAAACCCAGTTGCTTGGAAGACACAAAGCAGAGATACTGAGAGAGAAACAAAACAACCACCACCGAACAAAATAAACACGGGCCCTGAGCAAGAGAGATTCCTGGTTTGTGCTGCTCCCGAGGATGAAGTCCCCATTGTCCTTGGACATCGTTAGCTCAGAAGTCAACCACCTGATTATCTGTGAAATCAAAATGACAGCATCCTTAGAGAGTTTCCGGGCTGGAGAGATGGCCTAGCGGTTAAGAGCGCCGACTGCTCTTGCAGAGGACCCGGGTTCGATTCCCAGCACCCACATGGCGGCTGAAAACTGTCTTTGACTCCAGTTCCAGGGGAATCCGACGCCCTCTTCTGACCTCTCTTCGGCATTGCACGACACGGGTGCACCAACCTACATGCATACAGTACATTCATACACATACAAAAATAAAAAAAATAAATAAATAAATAAATAAATAAATAAATAAATAAAAGAAAGAGAGTTTCCCGGCAACAAGGCCAGCAGCTTGTCATTGGATCCTTAGGACTCACGAGAATCCAGTTTTGGTTCTCTCTTTCTTTCTTTTTCTTTTTTTTTTTTTTTTTCTTTCTTTCTTCTCTTTCTTTCTTGTTGGGGTAGAGTCAAGATAGGCTAAGGTCAACTTTGCCTGTCATTAGTAATGAACTTTTTCTCAAAAAGGTCTCCTGTAACCCAAGCTGGCCTGGAACTCTCTATGTAGAGCAGGCTGTCCTTGAACTCATAGAGATCCACTTGCTTCTGCTTCCCAAATACTGGGATTAAAGGTGTATACCACCACACCCAGCTGCTTTGTAATTTTTTTTTTACTTTTTCAGCTTTTGCTTTTTTTTATTACTTCTTTATTTTTTTTCATTTTTGTTAACAATAAGTAATAATTTATGAGTACAAGCATCCTTCATGTAAAACCAATTTGCAAGCAGTTGTGCCCAAACCCACACAGCCCATGGGTCCCACCATCCAGCTGCGGGGGCCTTGTATATGTTCAATCAGGTTGATCAGATGAGTGTCCAGACTATATTGTTGTAGTTTCGTCATTCACCCCAATCGCAGCCCTTACACTCTACCACGCCCCCCTCTTCCACAGATTGTTCCCTAGGCTTAGAAAAGGGGCACAGGTAGACGAGAAGCAAAATAGTCTACTTTCTCTGGAGCTGTTGTCTTGGACTCTGGTCAATTCTGGCTGTTTCCTTTCATGGGCTAACAGTTTGTCCAGGAATAACCTTTCAATCCTCTATAACAGTTGGCTTTGTAATCTCTTTACAGAGGCAAAGAGAGCTGTCCAATTAGGCCCTTCCTTGCCATTAATACAGCCGGAAATCTGCCCTCATTTGAATTAGTCATCTAGCCCATGTGTTTTCACTCTCCACACAGACAGAAACTCTAATTAGCTGCAGCATTTATGATTCCTTTTTTATGGTGTATGAGTGTATTGGCTTAATGTATGCAAGTACATCTGTGTCAGGCAATGCCTGAAAAGTCAGAAGATACCAGATTCCCTTGGAACTGGAATTAGGGACAGTTGTTAGCCACCATGTGGGTGCTGGGAACTAAACCTATGTCCTCTGCAAGAGCTGACAGTGCTCTTAACCACTGAGTCATCTCTCCAGCCCCCATTTATGATTCTTTCAACTATAAGTAATACCAAGTAGGCAAGGAGTTAGATAGGAAACTGAGGAAAGCCACAGCTCTTGGTAGCTATGTCCTTCGCAGTTCAGCATCCTAGAAGCTGCAGAGAGGATATTCCTGTTGTGTAAGAAGCTAAAGCTGGGGCTGGAGAGATGGCCTAGCGGTTAAGAGCACCGACCGCTCTTACAGAGGACCGGGTTCAATCCCCAACACCCACATGGCGGCCGAGAACCATCTGAAACTCCAATTCTAGGAGAACTCCAGTTCCGGGGGAATCCGACACCCTCTTCTGACCTCCGCAGCATTGCACGACATGGGTGCACACACCCGCATGCAGACAGTACATTTATACACATACAAAACTAAATAAAATAAAATAATTAAAAAAAAAAAGAAACTAAAGCTCCAGAGTATGCACAAAGCCCTAGGTTCAATCCCCAGCACCGTATAAACCCATGGTGGTCCGCACCTCCAATCCCAGCACTCAAGAGGTAGAGACAGGAGGATCGGGAGATCAGGGTCACCCTCAGATACATAGCAAATCCAGGGCCATAAGAAACTAAGAAAAAATGTGGAATTGGGAGTGTGGGCTAGAAGCTCCCCTATGCCTGAGCCTGCTGTTCCAGGGAAGAAAAGATGAGGGGAAGACAGGAACCCCTTCCACACCCACAGTAGAACAAGCACTTGGTTTACAGTTATATTTAGACTGTCTACAATGGGGGAAGTCCCCCCCCCCCCCC